>CM040124.1:20765257-21167968 GCA_022559845.1 Amorphophallus konjac
CATCCAATAAGCCTTTTCTTCCCCTTTTTCTCCATAGTCCTTTACATTCATCATATTGCATCATCTATCCCCCTTCACAAGGGGGCCTCTTCTCTTATACTTCTTACATCCATCATCTCATTTTCCTCCTACTCGAGTCCGAGAGGGGTTTAAAAGATAACACCAACCAGGTGTGTGTCTTGCCATCATTTCGTTATTTTTATCGCAAGGATTCGAATACTACACCTCCATCTTTCTAATCCACTTGTCATTTATTTGTCGTTGTCTTGCAAGGGTACCCGAGGAAAGCCCTCTCCGTCGGCCGGCCGGAAGGAGAGGAAGAAGCAACCCGCCATCTCCCGCTCTTGAGGTAGGCGCGATCACCTTCTTATTTTGGGGTCTTTTGGCCCCTGGCGATCACATCTTATCATCGAGGCCGCGGCGAGTCACTTCCCCAATGGCCGTTTAAATTTCTGTTTCCTATATTCTCTTTATATTTTGTTATATATTCTGCTCTTATCATCGAGGCCGCGGCGAGTCACTTCCCCAATGGCCGTTTAAATTTCTGTTTCCTATATTCTCTTTATATTTTGTTATATATTCTGCTTATATCATCGAGGCCGCGGCGAGTCACTTCCCCAATGGCCGTTTAATTTTCTATTCCTATAAATCTCTTTATGCTTTGTTATATTCTGCTTATATCATCGAGGCCGCGGCGAGTCACATCCCCAATGGCCGTTTAAATTTCCGTTCTTATATTCTCTTTATATTCTGTTATATTCTGCTCATATCATCGAGGCCGCGGCGAGTCACTTCCCCAATGGCCGTTTAAATTTCTGTTCTCATATTTTCTCTATATTCTGTTATATTCTGTTCATATTCTCGAGGCCGCGGCGAGTAACTTCCCCAATGGCCGTTTCAATTCTTGTTATTTAATTTTTGCATCTTTCCCGTCCCCCCGAGGTCGCGGCGAGTCACTTCCCGCTATGGCCGTTTAATCCCCATATTTTGCTATATCATACTTGTCCCGCTCGCCCCGCCGGAGCAATCTCCCGTGGTGGCCCCTTCTCTCTTTCCTCTCATTTCTGTGTTGCAGCAAACAAAACAAACAAAAAAGAAGGAGCCCGCGCGCTCTCCGCCTCTTCCTCTTCCCCGCATCCAGCTCTTCTCCGAACCGCGTGACGTCGCTCACACCAAACTCTAATTAATATACATGGATGTAATCATCATCATGTCAGCTTTCATTTGGCGTAGAAAGCCCTAATTTTTATTGAGCATGTTTAGAGAATTTTGGATCGAAGGCAGAGCATGTCTAGGCTTGATTTATGGTATATTCTTTTGAGTCAAAGCATGATTTCGGGTTGATTTTGAGTTGTATCTCTTGATCCCCATATAGCATATCATACATGGATGGAATCAACATTGAAGTAGCTTTCTTTTGATATAAGAAGCCCCAAATTTTGTTGTATATATTGAGAGAACCTTACGATTTAGTAGAAGCATGTCAAGAACTAGGTTTTCATGTGTTCATCATAGAATAGGTTGTGATTCAATTGATTTCTGTTGAAATCCGTGTTTCAAAACTCTTGTATTATGACCCTAGTATATATATTAAGAACCCTAGAGCATGTGGTTAAGATCCCAACCCATTTAGACCCCAAATGGATGAGTTTTTTGTGTTTTCCGGAAGCCCATTCGCGTCTGCGAACCCAGGGGTCGACCCCATGGGTCGACCCATACACCCCAGCAAGCAGACGGCGTCTGCCTGGCAGGGGTCGACCCCATGGGTCGACCCACACCCAGGCAGATCCCTGGATTCTCCAGGGGTCGACCCAATGGGTCGACCCATGCCCTGGTTTTTTCCAGGGGTCGACCCATGTGCTGTATGACCCGGTTATGTTGTTTTTCGACCAGTGGATCGATCCGGATCATTAGAGGATCGACCCATTCAACTTAGTCCAATTGAAAACTATATTTTTGAGGAACCAATGACCCATACTTGTAACCCTATGATTTCAATTTACATTGGTCCTTGCATTCAACCATAGTGTAAAAATATGCCGTTTATCATCTCCATTTCAACGCATACAATAGTTAAATAGAAACCCACATAATCCGTGGTTAATTGTGTAGCTAAATTTCTGTTAATGCATGCCATTTCACTCCTGTGCGAGCTTGTTCTTTACCTTATCATCTTGAATCAATTTTTTGGCAAATTGTCTTAATATAAATGATAATAGATAATCCTTGGTATATTAACTTGGTAATTATGTTAACTTGGTAATTAGGATTAAATTGATTGTTAAGTTGCTGGATTGTCATTATTACCCCAGTAGAATGGATTGCTTACACACCTGAACGGTACACTGTCAGCCGTTCTTTGTTGACCTCGTGGACTAAGTTTTGGTCCAATTCTTATAATGCGGCCCAAAGTGACCGTATAACCGAGTTTTTGTTTTAGTGAATCCAAGGACAAGTTAGTCCTTAAATCTCATGCTTGTGGCAGTAATTCCTCTGATTAATTGACCATTTAACTTGACTGAATGTCTAGACAACGTGGGATCTTGGATCCAATAAATCAATGCCAACGCATCATAAGGGCCCGGTCTGATCTTGGGGAGAGCGCCCGAAAGTTAGTGAGCCCATGGGATGTTAATGACATGGTGGGACATTGCACCGAGTACTTGACTTGTGTAACGTCTATGGCATAAAAATCTCTTGTTACTTGTTACTTGATCGTGCTTGGAATGATGTTTAAAATACTTGCTTGTTGGCCAATTCTCTATTACTATCTCCTGTTGTAAATTCTTGTACTTGTTATCTTGATATCTCTTGTCATCATTATATTTCTTGACCTTGCAAGATCTTTGTATTTCACTGTTTATTTGTATCGTCTTTTATTTCTTTTATTTAGCATGGCATATGAAAATGTAATTAACTTGTTAATCACGTAAACTTGCATGTTATTTCCTACTGAGCATCAGCTCATAGTTGTTGTTCCCCCCTTTCCAGGCTATTCAGGTGACGATGTGTATACCGATGGGGAAGGACAAGAGTGATATCTTTTGAGTGTGCTTCTTAGTAGATGCCGTGTAGGCATGGTTGTTTACCTCTAGTTATTTCCTTAGAGTTGTGTTAGCACTTTGTTACTTTTGGAGTCAATTATTGTATTAGAATTTAGATTGGAAGTCATCGTGTATTAGCAGTGTTGGTTATTGTAATAAATTGGAATCATCTTGATCAATAGATTTGTTTCTCTCTTAGCACCTGTGTAATTGTTTAGTTTAGAATATTTATTTACTTTCTAGCTAGTTTCTAACTGTACGACCCGATATTTCGCGTCGGGGCGTGACATATTTTGATAGCAACACGTCCAATTACATTGACACATTTTACATGACATTAAAATAATATTTCTTAGATGGGTCTCTCCACCTAGACGCATTTCAAAGAAATGCACCCATAGACCTAGTTGTGTTCAAAACTTAATTGGCACCCAAGAGGGAAGACGCCGTTCTAAATTTGTGCCTAACTATCTAGACATGTTTTAAATTATTTCTGGTAAAAAAAAGAAATTATTAAACGTGTCTACCGCATAGGATGTTTTTCAAAAGGCACGCACTTTACCAACTCGCCACATTCAAAATTTAATTGGTGCCCAAGGGTGAGGCGTCATTCTTCATTTGCGGACATGTTTTAAATTATTTTTATTAAAAACTTTATTTCAATAGGAACGCAGTCGCAATGTACGACGTGTTTCAATAGAAATGCGCACATTCCATTGACCGCGTTCAAGATTTAATTGGTAGTTAAAAGGGGAGACGCTATTCTTAATTTACGTCTGAGGTGGGTAAATCCGATTCAGCCCAAATAAGGTCCAGTTGGGCCGAGCCCAACTCGACTTGCCATCCACAACGCGCCTAGCGGGCCTCGGTCCATGGCCGTAGCCCATAGCGAATGGCCCATGACAACAGTCCTTGGATTCGACAGCGGGAAAGGCCTTAATATGGGCGGAAGGACCGCCGGATAGGCCTTTGAAGACCGACCATTACCCCCCACGATGAGGGTAATGACTCCACTAAGGGCGAGCACGCCCCACGGGCGCCGTGAGACTCGCCCAGGAACCGGCCGACCCCGGGATAATCGCCCCTCAACGGGAAACTCCCGTCATAACCGCGGTGAACATCATCCCACGACGCACGCCCTTCCTTGTGAAGGGATCGACCGCCTTCACCATGGCAACCCCCTATAAAAGAGATTCCGATGAAGGACAACCCACAGTGAATCTCAGCAACAAAACGCCTACAAAGAAGCTAACTAGAGAGCTACACACCCTGCTAGTAGAGAGGTCACGACTGCTCATTCCCTGAGAAGAGAATCCTCTCCTGAACGACCTTACCGCCCAACGAGCAGTCTCCAAGTGACCACTGGGGTCGGCGAGCACTCGTCTAGAGGGACTACACATCTCTCAGATCTCCTACAGCGGCCTCCCTCTCCACTTTCTCTCCTACTCTTCTCTATTCATTACTAGAGAAGTTTCTGACTTACATATCGGAGGGTTGTCCTCTGGGGTAGCACTCAGGGCTCCTTCTGATGCTATTCCTTCTGGTGATTATAGATTTCTACGGGTGACGAATGATCTTTCCCAACAAATAAATTGAAAGGTATAATACGTGACAGAGGAACCAGATTAATGCTGCTACACCAAGAAAACAAAGCATTTCCGAAGATCATCGGTTTATCACAATGCGCCAATCTTTTGACATCTGATAGGATGTGACCCTCGAATCTTTTGACTTCTCAAAAATGACCCAGCCAAAATCAGAACATCTCGGCAACAAAATTCGAAGTTTAGTCGGGTAGCATTTGATCAGTCTACTATGCAAGGGCGTTAAAATCTCAACTCATAAGACGTCAAATACACACGATGACAATAGAAACGACCAAATGCATACAGCCTCGTACAGTTTCTGATCAAAATAAAAATATTGAACTAAACGCTGCAACTGAAGAGAAACTAAACAATGTTCATCCTACAGAGAGGACAAATACAAGAATGTGATCAGATGTTCACATCCCTGAGTTCCTCTTCATGCCTCGGTACGGGGATTGCACCGCCGTCCTTGGACATGTCCGGGAGGGGAGCGTCCTCCTCCAGGTACTGTACCACCTGGCGCATACTCGGCCTGAGCTCCGGTTCCGGGTGCGAGCAGATCAATCCCAGCGTCAGCACCAGCTCCATCTCCTCCGCCACGTAGTCGCTCCCCAGTTTCGGGTCGCTCGCCTCCAGGATGGCTCCTCTGCCCCAACACTGCGACACCCAGTCCAGCAGAACTACCTCATGGCTCGCCTGATCCGGCGGCCCCTGGGTCCCCACCGTCCTCCTCCCGGAGGCGATCTCCAGCACGAGAGCTCCGAAGGCGAAGACGTCCGCGCTCGTCGTCGCTTTGCCCGTCATGGTTACCTCCGGCGCGAGGTAACCCAGGGTCCCTACGACGCGGGTGGTCCGGGGATCGCCTCCGTGGTCGTGCAGCCTTGCGAGGCCGAAGTCGCCCAGCCGCCCATTCAGCTCGCCGTCCAGCAGGACGTTGCTGGCCTTGACGTCCCTGTGGATCACCACCTGTTCGCATTCCTCATGCAGGTAGTGCAGTGCCAGAGCTATGCCCTTGATGATTCGGATCCTCTGGCTCCAGCTGAGTGCTGACCGGGGCTGGTCGAAGAGGAGCTTGTCGAGGCTTCCATTGGGCATGAACTCGTACACCAGGAGGAGTTCCCCTTTCCGTCGGCAGTAGCCAAGTAGCGGCACCAGATTCCGATGACGCAGCTGCCCAATGCTTACAATCTCCGCGATGAACTCCCTCATGCCTTGCCCGGATTCATGCGAGACTTTCTTCACGGCGACCTCTGTGTTTCGGCCGATCAAACCTCTGTACACCCTGCCGAAGCCTCCCGTACCCAGGAGTCCTCTATCGCTGAAGCCCCTGGTAGCCATGTACAGTTTCCTGTAGGAAAACCTATGAGAAGCATACGTGGCTTCCCAGTCTTCAAGGATTTCTTCGAACCTCTTCCTCCTCAAGTAGAAGAAAACAGTACTAGAGACGACTGTAGTCAGGAACAGAACAGTTCCAAGGGAAACCATAGCAATCAAGAGCTTGCTCTTCCTCCTGGCTCCTCTCGGAGGGAGTGGAGGGAGGCGTGAGAGATCAAGCGGCCGGGCTTCTCCATTCATCCTAAAGCTCCAACCCAGAATGTAATGGTTGGTGATAAGCTGTCCTGTTGCAGAAGAAAACCCCACATACATGGTGTCGAGGATAACAGGGGAGAGGTCGAGCGCCGACGACAGCACTGGACGGCGGGGTTTAGGGGCACCCGCAGGGGACAACGTCACGTTCAAGAGCTTCTCTGCACCATCGTACTCTATCCAGACCTGCATCGGGTCTCCGCTAATGAGGGTCAAGTTTTTGTACCTTCCGGTCTCGTCCGAGAAGAAAGATGCAGGGGCGGAGGCGCTCGACCGTAACCCATTCACGTCGATCCCAATATGGTTGTCGTCGATATCTGCAAACTCCATGGTCTGGACTGTGTCCAGCTCCACGGCGACGACGTGGTTCGACGGGTCGCCATTGTCGGAGGTATTGAAGAGGCCCAAGTACTGCTGGTTCAGAGACCACGGACGGCCCCTCCTCGGCGAGATTGTGAAGGCGATCCCGTGGCCGCCGAGGTCTGAGAACTCGGGAACAATGGCGAACACAAAAGTAGTGGAGAAAGACGAAACCTTACCCCCGGGGGAGGCCCTGAAGCGGAGTGGGAGGTAGTGGAATGCGTGGCCCTTGGCCTGCGTTGAAGAGTTGGTCAGCTTGAGGAGGCCATTAGAGGAGATCTCGGCGACGCCGTCCAGAGTCACGTTGGCGCCGCTGAAGCCATGGTAGGTGAAGTCGTCGACGCCCTCAGATGCCACAATCCCGGAGAAGACCGGAAGCAGAAGGATCCAACGGAACAAAGCGCCCATCTTAATTTCTGGGAGCCCACAGAGCGGTCGAGCTTCCACTGCAGCAAGCTCACATCTTTTTGTGTAGACGACGGAAACGATTAAAGGGGTCTTCAGGCATGCGCGAGGACCAAGGCCAAGGGCGGATCCACAGAAAACTTACTGAATTATGAGTTTCTCTTTGATAAGAACTAAAAAGGATGTCTCCGTCGGAACCAACGTGAAATGACGAAGAGAGATGACGAAAGACATGGTCGAGAACTCATATTCCATATTGGCGGCCCGGAATCCCATAAGTGGACTTAAAAAAGCGTATAAATCAAAGTAGGTGACGGAAAAATAATTAGTGCACGTCCGGAGTTATTACATATGTTGGTAACGTATTAATTTTAATTTTTATATTTATTTAAATTTATATTATGTGAGATTTAAATCAATTTATTTTGTGACACGAGGAGAGTAAATTTGATTTGGCCCAAACTCAGCCCAATAACGACAAGCCCAAATCGAGACCGCTTCTACAACGAGTCCAAGAGGCGCTCAGCAGTCAAGGCCCGCCAAGATATGGCCCGATTTTTCATCGGATTCTACCGCGCGAGAAAGGCCACGGCCCAAGCGCTGTGATCGGCGGAAGACCCTCCGACGACCGACCGTTACACCCCACGACGTCGGCCATCATCCCATAACGGGCGAGCACGTCCCACGATCGCAGTGAGACTCGTCCCGAGACCAGCCGACGCCGGGATAATCGGCCCCCAACGGGAAACTCCCGCCACTATAGCGGGAAAGCGTTACTCCGCCGCTTATGCCCTTCCCTATCAAGGGATAAGGCTTCCCGCTCCAAGACAACCCCTATAAGAAGGGGAACGACAGAGAAGAGGGACACGGTGGAGACTTCTGCCAAAGAGCTTCTCACTGAGAATAGAGAAACCAATCCTACTGCAGCGATAGAGAGGCCACGCCCTACGACTTCCAGAGAGAGCACTCCTTCTACACGATCTTACCCCCAGCGAGCACTCTCCGAGTGCCTACCGGGAGCGGCGAACACTCGTGGTGAAGACCTACACGTCTCTCGGATCCCCTACTACGGTCTCCACATCTCTCTCATTTTGCTCTTCTCTACTCTTCATTAATCTGTTGTTGACTTAAGTATTAGAGAGCTGTCCCCTAGGGTAACACCCGGGACTCCTTCTGACGCCCTTTATTTTCTGGTGATTGCAGGCCTCCACGGGTGCGGGACGACTTCCATAACAAATAAATAGAGAAGGTGATACGTGGCATAGGAACTATTTTCCTGCCTCTGCATGATATAAGAAAAAAAAATAAGGATTAGCCACTAGAGCTGAACTACGTACAAAACTTGGTGAAACAGAAGAACAAAATACAAGACTGAGACATAGATCTCTAAATCTTTGGTACTACTCTCCTTGTGTTGAAAACAATTCTTGGTATCTTATTTTATTTTGGATTCCACTTGGGGTTTCTTTGCTCATTGTAAAATGTCATAAAATTTTGAAGTTATTTTATTTCACAATATTTTTTGTTGTTTGTTTGATTGTAAAATAGGGCAAATGAGATTACGGGGCCTTGTGGCACCAAGATAGTTTACCGTCTACCTCCATTGGAAATTAAAATTGGAAAAAAAATTAGCTGTGAGGAGGGTAAAATTAGCTCGGCCCATGACCGGCCCAACAACGACGGACCCAAACCAGCCCCGCATCCACAACACGCTCGAGAGACGCTCAACAGCCGCGGCCCATCTAAGCGTAGCCCATTATGATTCAACATCGGATTCGACACCACAGAAAAGCTACGGCCCAGACGCGATGACTGCTGGAGAACCTTCCGATGACCGACCGTTACCCCCCACGACGTCGGCCTCGACCTCACAACGGGCGCCGTAAGACTCGACCATAGACCAGCCGACGTCGGGGTAATCGCCCTCCAACGGGAAACTCCCTCTGAAATCGCTGAAAATGTTACTCCACTACACAGCCCCCTATAAAAGGGACATCGCCGGAGAAGAGAAGCACGGTGGCTCATTCTGTCAAATCGCTACCCAAGAACACAGAGTTACTAGCCTACTTACAGAAAGAGAGAGGTCACGATTAGAGAGAAAAGTCCTCATGCACGACCTTATCACCCAGCGAGCACTCTCTGAGTGGGCACTGGAAGCGACGAGCACTCATCTGGAGGATCTCCAGGGCTCCCCGATCTTCTTCCTCGACCTCTACCTCAATCTATCTCTAGCTCTTCTCTACTCTCTATCAGTCCATTGTTGACTTAAGCATCAGAGAGTTGTCTTATGGGGTAACACCTGGGACTCCTTCTGATGTCCTTTTGACTTCTGGTGTGTGAAGACTTCCACGGGTGCCGGATGACTTCCCCACTCAATAAATAGAGAAGGTGATACGTGACATAAAAATCAGATTTTAACCTCTACAAGTTAAAATGACGTCCAACCAACAAAATATCTGGTTTTACTTTACACTCATCTTAAACCTAAAAAAAATACACTAATTTTAAAGCCCGATGATTTTAAAACCGGAGAATTGATGCGCCTGAAAGGCTGTCGCCTTCGCGCCATGTTGCCTCTTGCGATGCGACCTGGGCATGTTGAACAGCCTGGCTTGAAGACCCCCCCTACCAAGGGGCACTGGCCAGCGACTCTCTCTCTCTCTCAATTTTTTGGGCTTCGATCAGATATCTATGGGCTACCGACTGCCTCCACTCACTGCCACACAACACCGGTAGCTATAACCAAGTTCAAAAGGAATTCAGCCACACGTTCGTTGGCGGAAACGGAATGAAGAGTCGGCACATTGCCAAAATGTGGGACCTAGGTCCGTGGAATGTGACTGCCTTGCTTGACAAACATTAATTAATATAAACGAAAGAGGCCGAGTCAATGTTAAATGAACGAGCGAGGCTTCATTTGCGTACCGAGGGGGGATGTGGACCTGGATCGAGGCCTTCCATGCGTGGAACACGGCACAACCTGACAATATTGTGAAATTGCAAATGGAACCTACGCGGAAAGGGGAGAATTGGAATATACGTACAAAGAGAAGGTGGTTCCATATTTTTTTAGAACCATGCGTGGACTTGTCTGGATGCGAGAGGTAGGCGAGATTTAATATGACGTAAACGCATTTTTTTTTTGAAAATCTTATAGAGTATTTGGTTGTTATTTTTTTTTATTTTTTCTCTCAAATTAAAAAAAAATAAGAGATCTTATAATCTCATTTAGTGTTCATTTTCTAAACGTTAAGAATAGAATCTCGTCCCGTTATAATCTATCTCTAATTTAAAAAAATTCTTTACTGTTTTTTTTTTTTTTTTTTGAGATCGCTCTCTTGTCTCGTTCTCCCCCTCCCTCCCATGCGCGGCCCCCCTCCCCCTCCGACTATGGGAACCCCCCTCCCCCAAGCTCCAAGTGCTATCGCTGGCTCACAACAATCTCTCCTGCTCCATCCCCGCCTCCATTTTCGCCGCGCCGGGTTCCACTTCGCCGGCGCTGCGGACCTTGCAGTTGGGGTTTAACGAATTCACCGACCTGGCCGTGCCGCCAGTCGACGACGCCGGAGCTCCGTCGCCTTCCAGTGCCCTGCAGATACTTTGACCTCCAGAGCAACACGATCGCGGGCGAGTTTCCACGTGGTTGACCAACCTCTCGACGCTGGCGGTCCTAGATCTTTCTGGGAACGAGTTCCACGGTCCCTTGCCGACGAGCTCACCAACCTGACCGGCCGAGCTCGACCTAGCTCGGCCAGAATACTCTCTCTCCAGTCAAATCCCTACGGAAATCTCCAGTTGCTACTCCCTGGTTACGCTTCTCCTGGAGCGGAACCAGCTCTCCGGAGCCATACCGGAGGGGCTGTCTGCACTGACCATGTTGCAGTCCTTGGATCTCTCGGTGAACAACTTGACAGGCGCCATCCCGGAGGGGGTCTCCCGTCTCGCCGGGCTCCGGTACCTGAATGTGTCCGACAACAACCTGGAAGGCGGGATCCCCCTTGCGCTGGGCTCCCGCTTCGGGGACCCTTCTCTGTTCTCGGGCAACCCGGACCTGTGCGGGAGGCCCCTGGCAGCCTAGTGCGCGGACGGTGAGAGGAAGCGCCGGCGGCGGATGGCGAGGCTGATCCTGTCGATCTGCATCGCTGCAGTGTCTATATGTTATAGTTACTTTTATTTTTTTTAAGGGTAATAATCTCTATTAAATTATTGTTTTAATAATTTTTAAATTACGAAGAATTATCTGTTAAATAAATCTACACAAATTTTAAAAATTAGGACGTTACTGTCAAATAGAAAATATCAATTTTCATCAATTTTAAAATTTAAATTAAAAATTAATATAATATAATTTTTTAGATAAAAATAATTTTAAAAAAAATCATTCTCAAACATCTTATTAATTCGTATTATTAAAAATGAGATTATCATAATTTCACTATGATTGACTTATCATGAACTTAAATCTTCTTGAATAATGATTTATACACCCATAAAATTAAAAAAACTATATATTTGGATCTCATGTTCCTCTAGGAGTGGAGAGTTTCTACAGTGTCGCTAGAGAGAGAGAGAGACCTCTCCCATGGACATGTTCCGTTTGCTCTCCAGGATTCTGGTTCTGATCCTCTTCACAGAGCTCGCAGCATGCGACGACTACGATTTCACCCACAACGGGTTCCGCAGAACCAACCTGAGCCTCAGCGGCGTGGCGGAGGTCGTCCCCAATGGCCTCCTCAGGCTGACAGACATGAACAAGAGAGAGAAAGGTTATGCCTTCCACCCCACGCCGCTGCACCTCAAGACCTCCACCGGTCGCGGCGTTCTCTCCTTCACAACCACCTTCGTCGTCGCCATGGTCGGGAGGTATCCTGATGTGGGCGGCCAAGGCCTTTGCTTCATCCTCTCCCCTTCCAAGGAGTTCCCCTATGCCCTGCCCAGCCAGTACTTCGGCCTCTTCAACATGACAAACCGAGGGGATCCATCCAATCACCTGGTTGCGGTGGAGCTCGACAGAATCCGGAACCCCGAGTTCGACGACATCGACAACAACCACGTCGGGATCGACGTGAACGACCTGAAGTCTGTGAATGCCTCCACGGCGTCCTATTTTTCTGATCGAATCTCTGGATTCGAGAACGTGAACCTCCTGGGAGGGGGAGCAATCCAGGTCTGGGTCGAGTACGAGGAAGCAGAGGCGCGTCTAAACGTGACCTTGTCTCCCTTGGGCGTCCCCAAACCCAGGATTCCCCTTCTGTCATCCACTGTAAACCTTTCGGAGATCCTCCTAGAATCCACATACGTGGGTTTCGCTGCGACAACAGGCTTCATGCCAGCACGCCATTACGTTCTGGGATGGAGCCTCAAGGTGAATGGACAAGCTCGAGCGCTCGATCCTTCGCAGCTTCCTTCACTCCCCAGAACAGGACCCAGAAGGAGGCCCAAGATCCTGACTACTGGGTTGCCCGTGATTGGGGTGGCAATCTTGTTGCTCACAATCTGGGCCGTCATCTTTCTAGTTGGAAGGAAGTTGAAGTATGCAGAGCTGATCGAAGACTGGGAGGCAGAGTATGGTGCTCAGAGGTTCTCATATAAGGAGCTGTTTCTGGCCACCAAGGGCTTCAGGGACACGGAGCTGCTGGGCGTCGGCGGCTTCGGCAGGGTCTACAAAGGTACCTTGCCCACCTCCAAAGCTCTCGTCGCCGTGAAGAAGATCTCCCAGGAATCAGTTCAAGGGCTCAGGGAGTTCATCACGGAGGTCGTGAGCGTCGGCCGGCTGCGGCACAGGAACATCGTACACCTCCTCGGCTACTGCCGGCGCAAAGGCGAGCTCCTCCTCGTCTACGAGTTCATGCCGCACGGCAGCCTCGACAAGCTCCTCTTTAACAAACCCAGCTCGATGCTTAGCTGGGGGCACAGGTTCCGCATCATCAAGGGCACAGCGTCGGGAGTCTTCTATCTGCACGAAGAGTGGGAGCAGGTGATCGTCCACAGAGACATCAAGGCCGGCAACGTTCTGCTGGACGCTGATCTCAACGGCAGACTGGGGGACTTCGGCCTCGCCCGGCTGTACGATCACGGAGTCCATCCAAGGACCACGCATGTGGTCGGGACTCTGGGTTACATCGCCCCCGAGCTGGCCAGAACGAGCAGGGCTAGCACGAGCACGGACGTGTTCGCTTTTGGGGTGTTCCTGCTTGAGGTAGCCTGCGGAAGGAGGCCGATAGAGCCGAGAGCAGAGCCGGAGAAGCTGACACTGATTGAGTGGGTGCTGGAGTGTTGGAAGAGGGGCTCCATTCTTGAGGCGGCGGATCCAAACCTGGGGACTGACTACGTCGCGGAGGAAGTGGGGCTGGTGCTGCAACTGGGGTTGCTGTGCTCCTGCTGTGCCCCAGCGGCCAGGCCGACGATGCGACAGGTGATGCAGTTCCTGGAAGGCGATGCTCCTCTCCCGCCTGTGTCACCGAGCAGACTGAGGGGTGGAGTCGTGGCATCGTGGAAGGACCATGGATTTGAGGAATTCCTTGTCTCCTACCCTTCTTCCTCGGAGAAACCATTCTCGAGATCTTCATCAGTTGAAGGGCGGATTCGGTCAGGGGGCCGCTGACAGCATGGGTACCCTCTCCATTTACTACAAAGTTTCACCGTTGTGTACAATGGAATTAACACCAGTAGCACTCCTCAACCTTCTTTTGTGTTTTAATACACGCACCACCTACTGTCTTCCCCTAGCTATTACACTTGGTTAGTGAATGGAAAATCCTGTTATTACTTGTACTAAAAACTCCGGAGACGGACTGAATCTTTCATATGGAAAGGAAGTGTACTTCCATTATACTATTCACATATGAATGGGGAGTACATTGGAAGTAATGGTTCATTCCTTTGTAATCCCTTCCTTTTGTTGCTCCAACAAAATATTATATTCATGGCTATAGAGGTAAGAAAATAGTCCATAATTCTCGTATCACATTTTTAAGATTTATTTGTTAGGAAAGATCGATCGGTCACCCGTGAAATTCTACAAGCACCAGAGAGATGATGTCATAAAGAGTCATGGATGTGACCCCATGGGACAACCCTCTGATACTTAAGTCAGGAACGCACTTTGGAGAAGACTATAAGGAGGAGAGATCTAGGGGAGAGAGA
This sequence comes from Amorphophallus konjac, assembly GCA_022559845.1. Taxonomy (NCBI): domain Eukaryota; kingdom Viridiplantae; phylum Streptophyta; class Magnoliopsida; order Alismatales; family Araceae; genus Amorphophallus; species Amorphophallus konjac. Next base: position 20,779,389 of record CM040124.1, read on the forward strand.
GCTTATGAACAGGGTGGACAACCCTGGGCATAGGAACCCTGACTCCTAGAGTGCTCGTAGAGCCTACGGAGTATTCGGAGTGTGCTCGGAGATCTAGGAGAGTGCTCGGAGTGGTGGACGTAAGCTTCGTCTCTCTCAACGTGTCCCTATTTATGTCTGTTCGTTTTCCGTCCCCCATGTGAGTCCGAAGAGAGACATATTTATAAGAGTTGTCTTGGCGCGGTGGGAAGAGTTGCATGTTGTACACATGTCTCTCCCGGAAAGGGAGGGGCCTCGTGGCGAGAATCTCGGCATCAAGGGTGTGTCGTAACCGTCCTCGGAGAGGGCTCTGTAATAACCTCGACGTCTTTTCCGTTGGGCGAGCATTACGACGCATGCACTGTGCGCCTTGATTCCTCCGACAGATTGTCGGAGCTTTACTGGGCCCTAGCTTGGCCAAGGCAGGTGGGCCAAATCTCAGCCCACCTTAACTCACTCACTTCGGGCTGTATCGAGTCGGCTGTTGACCTGGCGGTGTTGGGCTACATTGGGCCCGGCAATTCTAGGTCCCTTTTGGTCCCGGGGAACATTCCCTCCTCAGTAGCCATCAAAATAATGGTTGTGAAGCTATATATCAAGTGTCAAGTATTATACAAACCTGATCATGATCCTCTAGCTAGTCCATCATCTTGAAACACAGTCGTTGGCGTCGTGTTGTTCGACGTCATAGTAGAAGAGATCGAGGAGAGAAGGATTAGAGGAACGAAGGGGAGGAATGTTGAGAGAGTATTCAATTATCAAGAGACTCCAGGAGACGCAATTTTCTCGCAGAAAAAATAGTTCATATCGCTCGTTCTCAATAATCAAAGATGCATTAAGTGGAGTCGTCACGTGAAATAAAAAATTTTCTAAAACAAAGCGTTCTATAATTAAAATTTGGTTGTCTTAAGTCAAATAGAAGAAGAGATCCGAAGACTTTTTCTAAATTGACTTGAACTCAAAATTTTACCCTAACGTGGCCAAATTGTCCTGTTACGTACTGCATTCCAAAATTAGCTACATCTACATTTTTCACCATAAAAGGGAAGAAAAATAAAAGCTTCTGGAAGTCAAAGTGTTTGTTATATGACCGTCAGATAGTACCCAGCATGTCTAATTGTGAACAAATATTTTAGATTTCAATCATCATAGTGAGAATGATAATTATACAAAAAATATATCCATTTTATTGAATGGGTGGTCAATTTCACCCCCCCCCCCTTCTCGCCCAGTTTTGTGCCAGTCACAGTAGTTCACCCATTGGATCGTTGTGCGCACTGCATTAACTAACCCAAATAACATGGCATGGTAACAAAGATGCATGAGTTCTTGTAACTACCATATAACCATAGATGTTGCTTCTTACTTCCTTTTCGTCTTTCAATTCTTAATTAGGACACTCCTTTGTCTTGGGACCAGGAAGCTTAGGCCCACACCACAAGGGCATCGAAATGAAGCTAAAAAAGGCTCCTGTTTTTCTAATAAGTATGATACAAAGACGCATTTTCTCGATGCCAGGTACAACAGTTTCTTTTTAAGAAAAAATAATAAATATATGAAAAATTGTCATGTGGTCCTTTTGCATAATATTCATATTTTTTAATGATACACCTATAAATATAAATGTAAAATAATAATTATAGAATCATATATATATCACAGGAAAATAGTTGAGAACATATGAAACTAAATTCTTCACATTAGGAAGGATTTATATATACTCGAACAATTGAGCAACGAGAGCAAAAAAATCACTCATCACTTGTCCTCGAATTCCATGTATAATAGTTTTTTTTGCAGTGCATCGGTTCTCACACGGATAAGGTGGTGCACGCAAGAGACCATCTCTGACTTCCACCTCCAATTTTCCTCGAATCTAAAAATTTATTAGACAATAAAGGGAATCAGCAAATTCTTTCAATGTCAGTCTCTAAACATCGTGTGATTCTGAGATGTTCTCCCAGTCGAATGTGTCCTTGTACATGATTAGTCAAAAGCAACTTTTAAGGAAGAGTAAGATAATTGAGATACGTGGCTCAGTGAGAGTTGCCAATTTGGATCGATGCGCTAGATAGACCTTCTAACTCATAAGCTTATGCTCCTAATATCAGAAATTATGAAACTACTCCATACTCTTTAAAGTTACCAACCTAACAGTTGTTTCCATTTCAAAGCTTACAACTGGTGAAGAAAAACAAATAAGAACGGAGGTGACAGTTCTCGAAGGTCTGATCTTCCTTCAAAAATGGGACATCAAGTGCAGAAGCTCAAAATGACTTTGGTTAAGATGTATGCCGACCGACCACACGCCTAAATTGGAGCCAAAAATCAAGGATAGCTGCTTTCTGACAAGAGTGTTTCTTGTACTAAATAACTTGTATCTTTAACAACTTCCATAACAAAATTAATAGCAGAATAATAACAACTCAAGCCCTAAAGAGGCAAACGTTCAACATAGTAGAGCACGTAAAGAGTTAGTGCTGAACCGAATGGTATCGAAAGGTCCTCATACGAGGGTGGGGGGGGGGGCGGCTTGAATGGCTAGGTCATGAAATGGAAACCTCATGCCCACTAAAAGCTCGATGCACTTTAAATCAGGAAATCTATTTGTAAAAAAATTCTCAGGACCAGAGGCCGCACATAAACGCTGATTCACACAGCTTCAGAAACATTAAAGTATACAAACTTCCTCCTGACGGTGATCACAGGACCCTACTAATCCTCGTGTCCACGATAGCAGCCTTGGCAGGTTCAGACATCTCCAGTGCTTCGGTGAGGGATATTCGACGGTTTCTCCATGCATTCTCGGCCAATTTCCTCAGTCGCTGTCCTTCCTCCTTTCTGTTTTGTTGAACGCACAAGATTTCTGCATATCCACCTTCATGGAAAACAACCCAAAAGAATGCTCTAACTTACTCTGAAACTGATGCTTTCTAATGGAAACAGCAGCATAAAAGCTGACTACTGTTGCAGCTCAAAATGAAGTTGTTTGATCTTTCGCATCTGACAACTATGATAGATAGTAGCAGCTCAGATTGTCTAATACTGCTTCATTAATAGACTCATTTGGCAGATGAGCCAACAGAAATGTGTTTAGTAGGCGGTAAAAAAAGCGAAGATACAAGCCAAGCCCCCTAGCCACCCACTCCCCCAACAAAAACAAGTGTGTCTACGTACATGACCCACAGGCAGTCAAATATGGCAAGGTAACAATACGGCAGTAGTATTCAGGTAATGATCTGAATCAATAAAATTGGACAAACAACAAAAACAAGTGTCTACGTACATGACCCACAGGCAGTCAAATATGGCAAGGTAACAATACGGCAAGAGAAATAAAAAAACAGGTAGTATCTTAAAGGCTGAAAAAACTGGAAAATAGGGTTATATGTGTGAATAATATAAACTAATAAGATTATGATAATACATCAAAGAACAAGTTTCTATTTCTTTTACTTAAAAAAAATATATCACCAGATATTGTCTGAAGTGTATATGATTACGTGATCTGCTAATTTATGAGTAACCTAATATTGTAGGCATTATAACAAAGGGATTTTTAGTTTTCAACCCATATAATCTTTCATATATATGGATTAGCCCCTCAATCATTGTTAGCTATGATAACAAATGCATCATACATTTTAGAATTTTATTTGAATTAGATGTCAAAAGGAATCGAGTACTTTCTAGTATCTTTGACTTTGGTGAGATGAACAAAAGTTTAGTTAGAATTGTGTATAACTATTAAACGTGTGTACTAACTGATTCAAACCAATACAGACACTGGTTAATAGTGCTGTGAGAAGGTGACTAGACCAAAATTCTAGACATTCTTTGAGAGTCAATCAGGTTTCCTCTCAATGTTATCTATTATTGCCTAACGTTTAAGCCCCACTAGTTTCAAAAAGAGTACATCTATCATCTAAATCATAACCACTCCCTCCGGTGGTTGCATTAAGAAAAGATCCACTACAAGAAAAAGCGGGATTAGCGACGGAAAAATTGTCTCTAATCCGTCGCTAAAGAATTTAGCGACGGATTCACGACCGATTAGTGACCGTCGTTAATTAGCGGGTAATTATCAGCAACCAATAATAATTCCGCCGCTAATTCGTCCCTGATTAGCGACGAAAATTAAATTCTATCGCTAATCGGCCGCGGATTAGCGACGGAAAAAATTTCGTCACAAATATGTCGCTAATCCGTGGCCGATTAGCCACAGAATTTAATTTCCATCGCTAATCACTAATCAGGGACGAATTAGCGGCGGAATTTGTATTGGTCGCTGATAATTACCCGCTAATTTAGATCGGTCGCGAATCCGTCGCTAAAGTCTTTAGCGACAGATTAGATGCGGATTATAGACAGAATTTTTCCGTCGCTAATCCCACTTTTTCTTGTAGTGATCATTAGCCCTATATCAAACTTCTCTTTCCCTCTTCATCTAAGCTGTTTCAAAAGTTTGGGAAAACCTTTGAAGGTCGTTTGATGATTGCATAAGCATAGATTGCACATTCAAAGAGGTGGTCTTCCTAGTGTGGCTATGCACTCAACGCACTTTGTAAAAGGTAGATGCCAGGCAGGCAATCAGTCATTTGCCAAATCTTTGGATCTTTCACTAGCTGTAGCAGACCCCAAAATTGACAGGATAAGGTTTTTGATGTTGGATAATCATCAACCTTACCTCTTTGATTCTTATTTTATTTAGTTGATGCCTTAGTTGCATTTAGACTGTAATGAGAGTTTTATAAACAAAATTTGAGTTTAAATCTCCTTCCAAATTTTTATTAGTGCTGATTAGCCAAATAAGTTCAAGGAAGGTTGTTCTAGGTTGTCTTGGACATATTGCACATATATAAACAAAGGTCACTGCAATGTGACCAAACAAAATCTAGATGAATAAATGTAAAATATCTTCACGTTTGGTTGGTGAGATGTCTTCCACTGGTAAGTATGATGCACAGGCTCTTCATGGGGTGATGCTTTAAAATCCCTAGGTTAAAGAATAAACTCTAAAGTTTATTGGCTTCTATTTCATCTTCTACTGCCCTGATAGTATGTATCCTCAGAATTTTGAGCAAGTTCACAGTTTTCATCTTCTTCATCAGCTATGATTTGGGGACGCTTCAAGATTCATACATCAGCGATTCAGCCATATTGACATGCCCATCCCACATGAATGTGCCAAATGTGTTGACATTTGTTTTTAAGGTTTTGAACATAAGGGAACAGCAACAAGAAGTAGAGCAGACTTAGAGAATATTTGCCTGCAGGCTCTTTACTTTATTTCTGGTCTAGGTTTCTTCTTCAAGTAACAGTTGAGTCATGGAAGGGTGCGGTGCAGTCAATCCCCTGTAATCGTTGCTTATAGTTTTCTTTGTTAACTTTTCTCGTCTTTGGTGGTGGAGGAACCTCTTCTACACCATCTGGCTGTACAACCTCTCTTTGCAATAAAATTGGTGGTACGATCCATGTTTTTCCTAAAAAAAATATTAGATGTGTATCGGGCATCTGTACGAGCTTCAATAGTTGGCACCTATGTCTGTCCCAAAGACCAAGGATCATAATGAACCTTTTCTCCAGCCATAACTCCAGCCTGCCTGTTTTCTCATGACACGCACCATTGCCCTTGAAAAACTTTGGTATGCAAACACATATCATCCTACTGATACCTTCAGTATTTGGATGACATTATTTCATAATAATACACCCTAGAATTATTCTTTTTCCCCTTCAACTTATAAAAACAACAACATTATGCTACCTCCACTTCCTTCTTGTATCATGAATGAATTAACATAACACATATATAATTGTGCATCCTAAATGGGCCAAAAGTGATCAGGCAATTATTTAAAAAATATGATATTTATTTTTTATATGAATATATGTATATACATGTACAAGTGCACACAAGCACAGACACATACCACACACGCATACACACATAAATGTATACATATAAACACATCATAAGCTATTGGTTCTCTTATTCCACCCCCGATCAAGATCTGAGTAGGGCTGGCAATGACCCGAGCCGCTTGCAAACTACTTGAGCTCAGCTCGAGTTTAGCTCGATCAGCTACACTTGAGTAGCCCGGTGAGCCAAACTCAAGCTCCAAACAAGGATAGCTGTTTAACACGTGGAAATTAAATTTTTTTGTTCATTTGATTAACAAATATGCACATTTTTGCTATTTTTTTAGCATGCATATTATTAATTATACGTACTTTAATTTATCAGATGATTAAGGGCTCGTGTTATGAATAATTTCCCACCGACCATAGTCGGTGTTAATTTATATCGGCGTAAAGTCCGAACACCCTTGATTAACTGCCAAAGATTTCTTAGACCTCTACAATATATGTTGTGATATTCAGGGTTTTATCTAAATCCGGCCATCAGATTTAGACTTGGTTCAGATCAAACCGTTGGGTTTGCTCCGGGTCAAGATCTAACCGTTAGATTTGGACTCCATCGCGATTGGACCGCTAGATCGCCATATGATCGCAACAGGACCATCGGATTTTCTTGTGTCCAAGAAGGGCATTCTTACCCCAAGGCGGGATATATTTGAAATTTTTCCTTAAGCGAGGGTGTATTTTCATTTCTCCCCAAAACAAGGCATATTTGCAATTTTTCCTTGAATAAGGGTATACTTGTAATTTTCCCTTAAACAGGGGCATATTTGCAGTTTTTCCTTAAGCAGAAGTATATTTGCAATTTTCCCATAAACTAGGATAGGTTTATACTTCTCCCAAAAATTGAAGGGTTTAACTATAATTTCTGAGTAGCAAGAGCACTCTGATGCAATTTCTGATGTCTTCATGGCATTTGCACAAATTTTAAAAAAAAAATACAGGGTAAAACTATAATTCCCGTAATTTTTGAACAAAAATGAAATTTTCCCCCCAACTTCGAGGACACTAATGCAAACTAAGAACATTTCTGGTCATTCCATGATTTTTCCATATTTTTTAGACCCTTCTCTTAATTTTTGGACATGTCCCTCATAAAAGGGGCATATTTACAAATATGATCTTTTATGAGCCCTTTTACAAAGAAGCCCTTGCAAAGTTCAAACCACTTGCCTCCTTCACAGCTTCAAACCATGGGCACCAGCTCCTCTTTGTGCTCCAAAGCTCCACGTTTCCAAAACGGGAAGTCTTCAAACCCCAAGACCCAAAGGTTCCCAAGTGCCTTTCCCTCTGGGTAGGCCTTGCTATTTATAGGGGTTTGAGAGAGGGATGCCTTTTGAAACATCCCCAGGCATTAGGTGGGGGCCGCAGCTGCACTTGAAGCCCATCCGGGCATTGAAAAGAAGAGAGGAGACCCTTGCAGCCCCATCCAGGTATTGAGGAGAAGAGGAGCACCTTGCAACATCCATCCAGGCTTTTAAAAAAAAAGAAGTATGCCATCCTCCTATTCCTCCGGGCGTTGAACCCCCATTTAGGTTCATCCGAGCATGGGGAAACAGGCCCCAGCCCCCTTCGAGCATACATAGGAGGTCGGCCCTCCCTTGGGTCCCTCCGCAGCCCCTCCGGGCATGGTGAGTAGTTGGACAGCCCCTCCGGGCATGCACAGGGAGACTGGACCTCCCTTGGGTCCCTCTGCAGCCCCTCCGGGCATCGTGCTCAGGGGGAACCCCTCCGGGCATCCCCCCTTTTTCCCCTTTCCTGTATTGCTAGAGAGAGAAGAGAGAGCAGGTGAGCACGGGGCCCACAGAACATCCCCACAGCCCCTCCAAGCATGGACAGGCAGAGCTCCCCGCCTCCCCCTCCTTCGGGCATTGTGCTCAGGCGTACACCCCCTTCAGCCCATTCGGGCATCCAAAAGACTATCCCTGCTGCTGGCCCATCCGAGCATCAAAACCCTGGGTCCATCCGGGCATCAAAGGAGACCACCACCCCACTATGCCCATCCAAGCATCCACTTGCTTACCTGTGCACAGGACAGAGAGAGGGAAGAGTCCCCCTTGGCTTGTGGCCTTAGGGAGACTATAAAAATCCTTTACCTGGTCCCTTTCGATCATTTCTTCATTGTCTTTTGCACACACTCGAAGGAGGCAGCACGTGGGGTTTTCTTTCTTTGGATTTTCTTGGTGGTTGGTGGTTCTTGACATCGCCTTGCTGTCCACAGGGTCTGGAGTGCAAGGACCACACCCCGACGCATCGGAAACGATCTCTAAAGGCAAGAAACCATTGTTTTTGTGTTGCTTTGGTGTGTAAGTAAGTTACTTTGTGCCGCCCACAAGATATTTGACGAAATTCCCGTGTATAGAAACACGTGGACTCTGTGCAAATAATTCCACCCGATGGGATCCCAAGGGCATTTGAACCATCCAAACATGTGATGGCGGGGTTTTATACCATCGTGTGCACAGGGAACCACAGCCACCCTCTCTCTATTCTCCAGCAACAAAAAAAATAAGAAAGGGGAGAACGAGAGGAGAGGGGAGGACATCCGGTTAGCATGAAGCCTAACCATAGGAACTCCCCCCGGTTGTAGTAAGAAACCGGGGGAAGTCCCCCGGTTCCGCCTAGGTGCAAACCGGAAACCTCCCCCGGGTACACCTAGGGTGTGAACCAAGGGAACCTCCCCCGATTCCTCCTCCTCCTCTTCCTACCCCCGATTCCCCCTCCTCTTCCTACCAGGTGAACCGGGGGAATCTCCCCCAGTTCCCTCTTCTCTCCCCTGCCAGGTGGACCAAGTGGACCTCCCCCGGTTCCTCCTCCTCTCCCCTACCAACGTGGATTAAAGGAATCTCCCCTGGTTCCCCCTCCTCCTCCATCTGCCAGATGGACCGGGGCACAGCTCCCCTGGTTCCCCCTCCTTCCCTCTCTTCCTCCTGTCAGCTGGACTAGGGGAACCCCCCCCCCTCGGGTTCCTCTTCTCTCCCCTGCCAAGTGGACAGGGGAACCTCCCCCAGTTCCCCCCTCTTCTCTCCGCCTGCCACTTAACTGGGGGAACTCCCCCCAGTTCTCTTCTCCGATGCGCAGGGCCCACTTAACCGGGGGAACTCCCCCCATCTCTCTCAACTAAATGTTAAACCGGGGAACCCCCATCTCCCTCAATTAAATGTTAAAAGGACGATAAAAACACACAGAAGCAAAAACACAAGGGTGAGAGCACTCACCCCAAGGCGTCATAAGGAGAACTCTCTCAAGAACACTTGAAGAGTTTGACGACTTGGGATAAGAGTATAAGACCAAGTTTGCCTAACCCCCAAGATTTACATGTTCGATCTGAAAAACACCTTTGCAAGGGTATATTTGTGTTATTGCATTTATACCCTTATTTTGGGAAAAATGTATTTGTAAGTTTATAAAGAAAATGCAGGAAATCATGTAAAAACTCAGAAAATGAGAAAAATACTAGGAAAATTCCTATTCATGTGAGAAATTACGTGCAAGTCCCTACTTTGTGCAAAATTGCATAAAAACCCTGCAAGTTTGTGAAATTGTATAAAGATGCATGAAATTCAATAAAATTTCTGAAAATTCAAAAATTGAACAATCAATGTTCCAGTTTACATAAATGCCCTCCACATTGGGGAAAATTGCCTGTTTTATCCAGAATTACGATTTTACCATGGATCTTAGCAAAATTGCATAAACATCCAGGGCAATTATAGAAAAATCCTGAAAATTATGGAAATGGCATAAATGTCCTGGTTATGCCAAAATTGCAAATAAACCCTAGTTTTAGGGAATATTGCAAATAAACCCTAGTAAAGGGAACATTACAAATAAATCTAATTTATGGAAGGATTCAAAAATATTATAATTATACCCCTGCTCTATAGCACGGGGATCTTAACCAAGTTTTACCCTTCTTATCACAATGAACAACAAAGTTTCAAGGACATCCCTAGCAGTTAATCAAAGGTGTTCGGACTTATGCCAATGTAAATAAACACCGACTCCAATCGGTGAGAAAATGTCTAACACTCGAACCCTAAATCGTATGATAAAAATGAAACACGGAAACAATCATGCACATGCTAAATCAATTAGCTAAAATATGTGCATATTTATCCAAAAATGTATAAATCAAGTTAAATTTATTTTTCCGCGTGTGAAACATATATCCAGGAATAGAAATTGAGCTGGATAAAATCAAGTCAATCAGAGAGTCGCCGTCTCTTAGAAACCTCACAAAGCTTCGCTCTCTTCAAGGCAGGTTGCCCTACATCAGGAGATTCATCTCGAATATGTCAGGCAGATATCAACCATTCACCAAGCTATCAAAAAAAGGGGTTCTCTTTATATAGGACGAATAATGCCAGAATGCCTTGGACAAGATTAAAGAGTATCTCCTGAACCCACCTATTTTGGGGGCACCTATAAAAGGAAAGTCATTGATCCTCTACATAGCTGCCATGGATGCATCCCTTGGGGTGTTACTTGCCTAGGTAAATTAAGAGAGCAAGGAACAACCCTTGTCCTATCTCCGCAGGATGCTTGTAGGGTCAAAACACCAATACTCTCCCATGGAAAAGATGTGTCTGGCCCTAGTTTTCGCTGTAAAGAAGCTGAGGCATTATCTGTTGGCAAATAAAGTCCAACTCATCTCTCACTTCGATCCCCTCAGGTATTTGCTACAGCAACCTGTCTTATCAGGAAGGCTAGGGAAGTGGACTCTCCTCCTCATGGAGTTCAACATCACCTATGTCCCACATAAAGCTATAAAGGGACATAGCATGGCTGAATTCCTAGCAGCACATTTAATTCCTGAAAATTCACCGCTCAACATAGAGTTGTCTGATGAAGAAATTCTCTCAACACAAGAGAAATACGAAGTACAAGAGACTGATATCAAATCCTGGCAGCTATATTTTGACAGGCCGTCTAAAACAGGTGTAATGCCTAATGGTACATCGACCGTTAAAGCCAGGGCCGGAATTGTCCTTGTCACACCTGAGGAGGGCACATTACATAATTCCCGTGCTCTAATTGAATCCTTGACAGATACTGAGGTAGAGTATGAGGCACTTATAATTGGCCTGGAGATGGGCATAAACTATATATTGAAGTCTATGGGGATTCGTTACTAGTGGTAAGGCAAATCCTCAGCATTTATGATGCCCGAAGACAGGAATTAGTGGCTTATCATGCCATTGCAATGAGACTCAGTGGGAGATTCTACTTCTTCAAAATTGATCATGTCCGAAGAAGTCAAACTTCTCAAGCTGTTGCATTAGCTAAATTGATGGCCGCCCTCAGAGATAAAAAACTCTTCCCAAGCACTATTGATCATCAGGATGGTCTGACAACGTTGGAAGTCAATGCTTTGGAGGAAGATGACAACAGGGAGGACAATGAATGACGCATTCCTCTCATCAAAATCAAGAACGGTTGGGTGCCAGAAGATAGAGTATAGAGGATCCCACTATTGAGACGATCAACCTCATACAAGCTTGTTGACGGCAAGCTCTTTAGACTTACACCTGACAAGGAGAAAGTTCTGCTTCTCCGGTGCCTCTCGCCTCAGGAGGCAAAGAAAATGATGAGAGAAGTTCATATGTGACTATGTGGTGCTCACCAATCTGGTCCAAAGATGAAGATTGCTATAAAGAATAGGGGTTTATTTTGGCCAACTATGTTTCCAGATTGCGAGAAACTTGCCAAAAGTTGTTTCCAATGCCAAGCTCATGGGTCGATTCCTAGAAGGCCACCTAGTCAGCTTCATCCAACAACCCCCACATGGCCATTTGCAAAATGGGACATGAATATTGTAGGCCCGCTCTCGCCGTCATCCAAGGGTTGCAAATATATATTGGTTGCAACATATTGCTTTTTACGATGGACTAAGGCACTTCTGCTCAAAGAGGTGACTGGTGAAATTGTAGCATGTTTTGTTAGACATCATATTATCTACAGATACGGCATGCCTAGCCGAATCATGTCTGATAATGAGACACCTTTCAAGAATCAAACAGTATATAAAAAGGCTAACAAATTCCACATTGATTGGAAGACTTCAACGGTCTATAACCATCAGGCCAATGGCTTAGCCGAGGCCTTCAATAAGACCCTACGTAAGCTCCTGGCAAAGTTGGTGAATGGCCAAAAGTGGGATTGGAATTAAAAAATGCATGAAACTCTATGGGCTTATCGCACAATATACAAGACCCCCACGGAATGCACCTCATATTCCCTAGTCTGCGGGTCAAAGGCGGTAGTCCCAATGGAGATAGAACTATCCTCTTACAGAGTAGCTGTCCATTACGGACTCCAAGAAGAAAATAAAGATGAAATTGGAAGGCAATATGATGAGCTAGTAGCCTTGGAAGGCGACAGACTTACTGCATACCAGCACCTCCAAATGTATCAGGCCAAGATGTCACAAGCTTATGATAAGTCGGTGAAAGAAAGAGCCTTCAAGAAAGGAGATCTGGTCATGGTCAAAAAGAAAGATTTTATAGCAGCCAAACCAAAAAACAAATTTGATGCAAATTGGATGGGCCCATATGTAGTCGATAAAGGATGAAGGTGGCACCTATACGTTTTTAGACCACAAGAGAAATTTGGCTTTTCCGCCTTTGAATGGAAAACACATGAAACTCTATTATGCTCCAGAACATGAGTTCCTCAACAAACAACAACCGGAGAAAGTAGATGCTGCCATAGCATAAAAGCTCAGATGTGAGATGATGATTTGGTGCCTCATTTGGACATTACCACATGGTGGCGCTAGCTATAATATCCGGGTTTTATAGTCCCCTGGCCATCCAAATACTCACGCATATCCCAACCTAGGGGCATGACTCTCTCCACCTTCTTAAGGCAGGGATAGAGCACCCCGCAACCTTTCATAAAAAAAAAATAAAACAATGGAGTTGCCAATGACGAGGCAACCCTTCATGTTACCATGCATTTGGCAGGTAACTATATATAATGGATACAGCTGAGGCGATGAGGATGATGTCCTTCCACCCTTGAGAGATAGCGAGAAACCCAACTCCTTAACGATAGAAAGAGGGTTGAGATCCCAAGACAAAAATGGTACTGTCACAAAATCCCATATTTGACATATTTAATGCATCATGGCCCTGAGAGCCTTTAAATCTCATATTTGATGCATCATGGTCCTGCGAACCTTAAATCTTATATTTGATGTATCATGGCCTAGAGAGCATTTAAATCTCATATTTGATGTGTCATGGCCTTGAAAGCCTTTAAATCTCATATTTGATGCATCATGGCCCTGAGAACCTTTAGCCTCACATTTGATGTGTCATGGCTTTGAGACTTTAAACCATTGTTTACACACGGAAAAATTTCGGATATCCACTTTTTGGATGAATATGTGTATATTTTGGCATATTTGTTAATTCCGCACTTTTTGGGTTTATCAGATGATTTAGGGTTCGTGTATAGGACTTTTCCCCACCAACAGGAGTCGGTGTTAATTTACATCAGAACAAGTCCGAACATCTTTGATTAACTGTTGAAGAACGCCTTTTGTCTCTATTTGTTGTGACATAAATGATCTTGACGATCCCCCATTATAGGTACATACTCTTGCAAAAAAATTTGAAGACTTTATTTCCTTGAGCATATGTGATTTGAATTACAATCGGTCCTTCAAGACCTTCACATATGATCCCGATTGTGTAATCGGACCTTTGGAATTATATCCGGTTGCAACTAGAGCCTTTGAATTTGCTTCAATCAACATTTAGATCTTTAAACTTGCTTTCATGCTGATCGGGTCATTGAATTTACTTTTGTCCCCTGATCGGACTGTTGAATTTGAATTCTATCACGAGAACCGTTGGATTCGCCAAGATGATCACTGTCGGTCCGTCGGAATTGCTTCGTGGTCATAATCACTTATTATTTTTTTATTGTGATCGGACCCTTAAGTTGGCTTGGTGACCACAAAGGACATTCCCGCCTGAGGCGGGGTATATTTATAATTTTCCCTCCATCAGGGTATTCTTGCAGTTTTCCCAAACTTTGGGATGTTCTTGTAATTTCTTACTTTCTTGGAGATAGCTCTGTCACTTCTCGACATGTTGGGCATTCTTGTCATTCTGACTTTTCGGCATATATTTGATATTTCTTGATTTCTCAGAGATAGCCCCGTCATGTCTCGACTTCCTGGGCATTTCTCATCTTGATTTCTTGACTTCTCAAAGAAAACCTCGTCATTTGACTTCTTAGGTATTCCTCGTCTTCATTTCATGACTTCGCAGAAATAGCCCCGTCATTTGACTTCTTGGGTATTCCGAGTATGAATTTTTTGACCTTTCAGGGTTTACTTGCAATTTCACCAATTTTCGAGTTTCCGGATATGATAACTCTTGGCCATGAAAAGGATACATGGATTTGGATAGTTAGTCATAAGCCGAACTCAGGAGAGCACACACCGCTTTAGGGAAAGGGCGTGGTCTCGCTCCACCGAGTCGTGCAAATGGCGCCAACCGAAACAAGAGTATTCTTTGGTGATTTTGAGACAAAGCGGGAACTTTGTACAGTTTCTAGATTGAATAATGACTTTCATACAACTTTCCCACAAATGTGATATTTTTACAATTTTTTGATATTTCAGGACCTTTTTGCATTTTCCCATCATTGGGGGTATTTTTGTAATTTTTCCACCCTCGGGGTAGTTCTGTAATTTTCTAAGCACCCGGGATATTTCTGTAATTTTCTGACCACTGGGTTTTTTATGTACTTTTCTGACCACTGGAGGTATTTCTGCAATTTTCTGACCCATTGGAGATATTTCTGCAATTTTTTACCCATCGGGGATATTTTTATAATTTTCTACTATCAGGGGTATTTCTGTAATTTTTTCGCTGTCGGGAATAGTTCTGCAATTTTCCCGCCATCGGGGATATTTTCGCAGTTTTCCCTTCATCAGGGATATTTCTATAGTTTTCCCAGAGTTTATTTGCAATCTCTTAGAACTTTTGGATATTTTTACAATGCTTAGGGCCCGTTTGTTTCGGATCATTAGGGGATTCCAATGATTGGAATCCCCTGCATAATTTCATCTCAACCAAATGACCCAAAGTTGTCTCGGCTTTTGTGCGGGGTGGATTTTTTAAAATAGAGAGAGAGACACAAAAGGAGAGGTGTTAAATAATCTACAAAAGCTCCTCTCATGGAGCTTCGGGGTGGATTTCGAGGTCTAAAACCTCTGACACTCTGACATTTGTTAAAAGTAGGGATTTTTCAAAACAATCCACTTGAACAATCCCAACCAAAGGGGCGCTTAGACTTTCTGACAGTGCTATGTGATGAGGGTAAGCTTGCAATTTTAGTTTTCAGAAAATATCCCGTGGCAGAGGTATGCTTGCAATTCAAATTTCCAGAAAACTTGCAATTCAAATTTCCAGAAAATATCCCATGGCAGGGGTATATTTGATTTTTCAGGAGATATCCCATGGTAGGAGTATATCTGTAATTTTGAATTCTCAGAACATACTATGCAGCGGCAGGGGCTGTCGCGTAACTTCACATGATTTATCATATTTTGCATACTTCACATGCTTTCTGAGAATAAACAGTTTTTTCTTTCTGATAAAATTGCACAAGGGCAGAATGCACAGGGTTTCCTTTTTCTCCATTGGTTAGCAAATTCCATCAGCCAAGGAGGTGAGATGTGCATGGTTTTTTTTCTTCCAGAATGCAAGGGTGCCAGGGTATTTATTCCCTTTAAACATATTGGTTAAGGGCATTTATTGCCTTCTCCCAAATGCCCATCGGCTAAGCCTTTTATAGAAAGAAAGAAGGGAAGAGGGATCCCTCTGAGCATTCATTTCCCTCTCCTTTAATTCCAGAGTTAAAGAGCATTTAACCTCTTCTTAAAAGAGGTCAAGGCGGCAGTGGGATTTATTCCCCTTCTCCAATCCCATTAGTTAAGAGCATTTATTACCCTTTAAAGCCACGGTTAAGAGGCCAAGGGGGAGAATGGGTGCGCAGACTCTCCTCTTCCCAAAAATTATTGACCAAAGGCTCTAATCCCTCCTTGGGTTTCATGCTCATTTACTCGTGCAGGGGCAGGTTATAATTGCAGTTTCCCAGAAGATATCTCATGCAATTATAGAGCCATTCACATAGTTTTTTGATCTTCAAAGTATACCCAGCATGGGAGGATATACATAATTCCAGTCCTAATGATGACAGGGGTTCCTATGCAATATCTTTTCTTTTCTGATTTCCTTTATGCATACACAGGCAGAAGAACTCTTGAGCGACCCTTCCTTCTTGGGATTCATGCTTCAAGCTTCATGTCTCATGTCTTTCAAAGAAAAAAAATAGTCTTCAGCACCTTTGCTTCCTGCGCAGGCCTTCTTGTGCATTCTTCGTCTTGCTCCTTGATGGATGCTTGAAGATCTAGTCCTTTCCTCCTTGTTTACTGCAGGCCTCACACATGTGATGTGCTTGGGCTGCTCCCTGCGTGGGGCTGGGCCTCAAAGAAGCTCTCCAGCCCCTGCTGTTGTTCTGCGTGGACTTTGATGCTGCTGCCCCTTCCATCTGGCTGAAGCCTCTTTTTTATAGGTGATAGGAGGCAGGGTGGAGTAGTTTTTCTTGGCCCTCCTCCGGTGGAATCCCAAGAGGTGAGCCCCTTCATCTTCTCCTCCCAGTCTCTTCCTCTTCCTCTTCAGTTTTCTTCTCTCTTTTTTTTTGATGAGCTGCGGACCCAGGGCAGGGCGGAGGAGGGCCTCCTCCAGCCTGCCAGCAGGGCGGAGGGCCTCCTCCGGCCTGGCAGGGCGGAGCAGGCTTCCCACCGGCCTGCACAGGGCGGAGGGGAGGTCCCTCCGGCCTGCCAGCAGGGTGGAGGGGGCCTCCTCCGGCCTGCAAGCAGGGCGCAGGGGCTTCCCTCCGGCCTTGGCAGGGCGGAGGGGCTTCCCTCTGGCCTAGCAAGTCTGGAGGGGCCTTCTTCTGGGTGCTTTGAGATGGAGGGGCTGGGCGGAGGGAGCCTGCCCATCATTTTCCCTTCAAAAAGAAATTTTAGGGTTCAACAACCACATACTTGATGCATCATGGCCCTGAGAACCTTTAAATCTTATATTTGATGTGTCATGGCCCTGAGAACCTTTAAATCTTATATTTGATGTGTCATGGCCCTGAGAGCCTTCCTCATATTTGATGCATCATGGCCCTAAGAGCCTTTAAATCTCATATTTGATATATCATGGCCCTGAGAACCTTTAAATATCATATTTGATGTGTCATAGCCCTGAGAGCCTTTCAATCTCATATTTGATGTATCATGCCCCTGAGAGCCTTTAAGTCTCATATTTGATGTGTCAAGGCCCTGAAAGTCTTTAAATCTCATATTTGATGTGTCATGGCCCTAAGAGCCTTTAAATGTCATATTTGATGTATCACGGCCCAAGAGCCTTTAAATCTATGTTTGATATGACATGGCCTAAAAAGTCTTCAAATCTCATATCTCATATTCCCATGATCCTTGAGAGCCTTCAACTCTCAAACCCCAAAGTCTCATAGTCCTTAAGCACCTTCAAGTCCCATATTATATGGTCCTCGAGAGCTTCAAGTCTCAAATCCTATATTCCTACGGCCTTTGAGAGCTTTCAAGTCCCGAGTCCTATACTCCCACGGCCTTTGAGAGCTTTCAAGTCTCAAGTCATATACTCCCACGGCCTTTGAGAGCCTTCAAGTCTCAAATCCTATACTCCCACGGCCTTTGAGAGCCTTCAAGTCTCAAATCCCATATTCTCATGGTCTCTGAGAGCCTTCAAGTCTCAAATCCTATAGTCTCATGGTCCTTGAGAGCCTTCAAGTCTCAAATCCCATATTCCCACGGCCTTTAAGAGCCTTCAAGTCTCAAGTCCTATATTCTCACAGCCTTTGAAAGCCTTCAAATCTCAAATCCTATATCATATGGTCCGTGGAGCCTTAAAGTCCCTCTTATATCCTATACACCTTTCTGATAGCATGAGAAGGCTGGAAGTCTTTCACATTTTCCATCCACATCCCTTTTCATGGCCAGAGGAGTCTTTAAGTCCTTCATCATACACACATAACCCTTTTCATGGCCAAAGGAGCCTTTAAGTCCTTCATCATACACACATATCCCTTTTTCATGGCTAGAGGAGCCTTTAAGTCCATTATACACATATCTCTTTTCATGAATTAGAGGAGCCTTGAAATCCTTCTCATACCCTCCCACTGCTTCATATACCTTGCCTACTTCATCCTATGGATTTCCAAGTCCATTATATGCCCACATGTGCCTTTCATATCTCGACAACTTCCAAATTCTTCTCATGCCCTACCATTTGTATCATTCTCTATCTTTCAAAAAAGAAAAAAGAAAAAAGAAAACATAGGCTTAAAAACAAGATGCCCCGACAGACTTAGCTATCTCTCTCTTGAGAGATGGCTAAGGGTAAAAAGGTCATAAATCCCGCTGAGGTGAAAACCCAAAATGGCGTCTCAAGCAAAAATGGGTATCCCGCTACCTAAAAACCCGGAAGGGTGCGCAGGCAAAAGCAAGAGGGGGATAATCCTTACAAATACTTGTAAGAGTGCTTGGATCGGTAATGCGTTTAAAAAAAAGAAAAAAATCAATGGAATTTAAACAAGTATTGTCATTCAGTTGCGTGTCACATCAAATGAATGAAATTGATGAATTTTGAGGGCGCTTGGATAGGTAATGCGTTAAAAAAAAAAAGAAAAAAATCAATGGAATTTGAACAAGTATTGTCATTCAGTTGCGTGTCACATCAAATGAATGAAATTGATGAATTTTGTCATGGCGGCCCAAGATAGACCTTTGGTCTGACCTACATGATGATGATAAATGAAAGAAGAAGAAAAAGGAATCAGATATCTCTATATTGTCAATCTCTCATTGACTAATGGCTGAGAGGTCTCTTCCAATGGGGCAACTCTATTACAACTTTGAGACATGTCCATTGACATAAGTCATCTGCTGATAAAGAGCACTGGATATAAATGAGAGAGTTTGGTCTTGATCACCCAAATTCTCTGAAGAACTATGGAGATCTTGCTATCCTCTATTGTTAGTTTCGATGCTTTCATTCCCAAGTCCTCCTCCCATTGCTTTTGTCATCAATCACAAAGCAAGCAAGTGAATCAATCAGAATTAGCCACCTTAAAGGGGGATTCAAGCAGTTCAGCTAGTAAGCTATTACCTGATTCAGGGTCTTCTATGAGCTACAAGGAATTCAGGGACAGGGAATGTGCCAGTTCAGGCCAACATTGGCAGCACGGCAAGAAGTCGGCACAGGCAATGGCAATTCTGAGATTTCACCAATGCAAGGTCTTCAGGAAACACAGAACAAAGGGATTTAGGGCCCCCCGGTCATATGAGGTCCAAGGGTTTGTCAACCTCCGATATAGTAAAAGGGTATAATGGCTTTTATGATTATGAATGAAGAGACCAAGGAAGTCCAAATGAGCTTGTTAGCAAAGGAAACTAACCTAAATGTTCTCACTGTTCCTGGGTGGAGTCGAGAACCAATACCCTCTGGCAAAGCAACTTTACCACCCTCTCAATCATCACAAGGGTCATCAAGGGATAATATTCAGCATCTCAAGTGTACAGGTTGTGATGTAGACGTTACTTACTCTGGACCAACTGAATTCAGTCCATTTATGAGTCATGCTCAAAGTGACCTTTATTTGAAACAAGGTTTACACAGTGGTAAAGAACCTAGCGAGGAAGACCATGTAACCATGCAGATTGTACCTTAAGGGCCACTTTGTTAACGGAATAAGTCCCGGGTAGAATGAGTTATTCTACCTTTTCACCCTTGTTCTAGTTTGATAGTAGGATTAAGTTACCAGGGGTCGGTTAGGATAAAAGCCCTTATTCTAGGAATAACTCATTCTACCATTTCTTAGGAATGAGTTATTCTAGAGGGTAAGAACAAGTTATCAAACTGAAAAAGAGAACAGTCAAAGAATAACTCATCCTAACCCATCTCATGTGAGTTATCCTAACCTATTATCAAAGTGGGCCTAAATGAGTCATGCCAAAAAAGAAGATGCTCAAATGTGTACTCGGCATTCTGTCAGTCATTCTTTCATGTAAGCAGATGTAACAGAGGAAAAGTAGTCAACAGGAGTTGGTAATACAAAAGAGCAGCAGTGGTAATACTTGCTAAGTTCTGCATCAACACTATGTCCTCCCAAAATTAAAGGGTTCACCTCTTATTTCTTGGTCACTTTTGTTGACAAATTTCCGAATGGAAAGCTATCTCCATATCAACATTCAGAACCAGTTATCCAAAGCCCTAAGGAGACTCCACGGCCCCCATTTGTGGATCTGGATTTCTATGAAGACTGACAGTGTCCCTAGGGTGCTGGCCAACACCTTCTCAGAGCTAGTTCTGTGTTCTACAGAGGGTGACCATGGAGATGGAATACCATCTTTCAAATATAGAGTACATCTGTGCTTGGAAAGGGGATGTCTTGGTGCTCTTTAGCAATTCCTGGTGCAGATTTAGCCAGAGGATGGAACTTATAGTTCATTGTTTACACGCGGAAGAAATAAACGAATAAATTTTCGTTTTATTGGAAGGGAATAATATTTTTAATGCTTGCATATTATAATTTCCGCACGCGTGTTTTATCAGACGATTTAAGAGTTCGTGTACTGGACTCTTCCCCACCGAATAGAATCGGTGTTAATTTACATCGGACAAATCCGAATATCCTTGATTAAAACTGCTAAAGATATTTTCTTGCCCTCATAATGTCAACCCTTTTATCTGAAATATTAGTTCGAGAGAAAATATTTCCTTTTACCCCAAGGTAGGGTACCATTGCAACTATCCCTCCCTGGGAGGGTTTATTTGTAATATTTCTTTCATGGAAGGGTTTTAATGCAATTTTCCATCAAAGCTGGGACTTTTATGTAATATGCCTTCCAATATTTGTTTTTTTTTGAAATCTCGGTCATTTATGCACGTATTTTGGATATCTGCACCATATTACAACTTTCGAGGGTATATCCATGGTTGGCGGTTTCGGACGAAACCGATACGTTTCGGCCGAAACGTATCGGTTTCGGCCATAACCGATACGAAAAAGGGCCTAATAACTGTAGCAATCCGAAACGTAAGTGAGATATCGGTTTCATGCGAAACCGATACTGGTTTCGCCCGAAACCGATCGGTTTCGGCCTGAAACCGATCGGTTTCGGCCCGAAACCGGTCGGTTTCGGCCGAAACCCGTGATATTCCTGTCTCCTCCCTCCCGAAACCCCACTTCCGCAGAAGTTCCGCCGCTGCTACCTGGGTTTCGACCGAAACCCTCCCCCCCCCGCCGTGCTGTGCTGCTGCCGCTGCTGCCGGGTGCTGCTGCTGCCGCCGCTCTGCTGCTGCGGCTGCTGTGCTGCAGCTGCTGCCTGCTGCTGCTGCCGCCGCTCTGCTGCTGCGGCTGCTGTGCTGCAGCTGCCGCCGCTCTGCTGCTGCGGCTGCTGTGCTGCAGCTGCTGCCGCCGCTCTGCTGCTGTGGCTGCTGTGCTGCGGCTGCTGTGCTGCAGCTGCTGCCTGCTGCGGCTGGTGCTGCTGCCTGCTGCGGCTGCCGTGCGAGCCTGCGAGGTGGGCCTGCGACCAAGCTGCTGCTTGCCTGCCTGGCTGCCTCCCCTGCTGGCTGCTGCTGCTGCCGCCTGCCAGCTGATGTGCTTGGTGCGGCCTGTGCCCACTGCCCTGTGGAGCTGCTGTGCGCTGCCGGCTGCTGCTGCTATGCTAGTGGGGCCGGCTCAGCCTGGGGGGCTGTGCTGACTGCTGTGCCTAAACACTGCTCAGCCTTTAGGGGGCAGGGGGCTGTCCACACTCCACACTCCACAGAGACCGTCCGACTGCCACTGCGGAGGTAAATTTTGTGGAGGTAAATTTAGGGTTTTCTATGTTTTGTGTTTTTTTGGTTGAGTTGTTGAAATTTTTTTTGTTGTAGGTTAAATGTTGTGTTGTAGGTTAATTTAAAACCATGATTAAGTTGTTAACACTTCTAATTAAACCCTAATTAGAAGTTTATATTTGGGGCTTTTCTTTAATTAGGTTTAGTAAGGGTCAATTAGGGCTCAATTAAGTTTCATTGACTAATCTGAAGCGGGAGCATGCTGGTAATTAATTCATTCGAAGGGTGATTAAGGGTTAATTGCTAATTAAGGGTTAATTAGTTCATAAAAATTGGGGCTTTTGTCTAAATCGGTTTGCTTAGGCTCAATCGAAGCTCAATTAAGCTTCCTAGAAGATTTTGGGGTGGGATCATGCTGGTAATTGATTTTTTTCAAAGGTGATTAAGGGGTAAATGATAATTAAGGGTTAATTAGTTTATAAAATTTGGGCCTTTTGTATAAGTCGGTTTGCTTAGGCTCAATTGAAGCTTAATTAAGCTTCATTGAATAATTTGGGGTGGGATCATGCTCGTAATGAAGGGTTAAGTTTTTAATTGTACTTATACCTTTTTGTGTGTCACTGTCTTAATGCAGCATCATGCCTAGACGTCAGCAAACACAGGAGCAGCAAGGGCAGGAGGATCCGGGGTGGGCCCACATGTCCTTAGTTGATGCTAAGAGAAGGAAGGTTAAATGTAATTATTGTGCTAGGGAGATGTATGGCGGAATTACCAGAGGCAAGTAACATTTGGCAGGGGTACGAGGAGAGGTGAGACAATGTGACAACTGTCCACGAGAGGTGCGAGAGGAGATGCGCCAGTGCCTTTTGGGGAAAAAGGAGAGGGTGCAACAAAGGGCTGAGGATGAGGAGGAAATTGCTGAGGAGATTTCTGGCAGAAGGGTTAGGAGGGATGATGATGAGGAAGGCACTGAAGATTCTGATCCGGAGCTGACTGAAGCAAGGGAGCGTGAAGAAGCCGCCCGAAGGAAAGGAAAGGCACCCATGGGTTCAGGAGGGACCTACTCCAGTACAGGCTGTATAGCTGCACGACGTCCTGATGTTGCTGCCCCGCCCCCGCAGACGCAGAGAGCAGGCTCCATGGACAGTTATCTCCACAGAAGACCCCAGGCTACACAACCTAAGATCAAAAGTGCATTAAGAGGGGTCAAAAAATCTGCAGAAGTTGCAGGGCATGCATTTAAAAGCATATGTAAATGGTTTTTTCATGCAGGTGTCCCTACACATGCTGCTGAAAGTGAATATTTTCAACCTATGTTGGATGCCATAGCAGATGCTGGCCCTGGCTTGAAGGCGCCGTCACGTCGGGACATATACGGGCGTAGGCTTGAGGCAGAGGTTCAGGAGCTCCATGACTGGGTTCAAAGCTTCAAGTAAATA
Organism: Amorphophallus konjac; assembly: GCA_022559845.1. Taxonomy (NCBI): domain Eukaryota; kingdom Viridiplantae; phylum Streptophyta; class Magnoliopsida; order Alismatales; family Araceae; genus Amorphophallus; species Amorphophallus konjac. The sequence goes on from CM040124.1 coordinate 20,802,667, forward strand.
TGGATGGAGAGAGGATGCACTATTATGTGTGATGGTTGGACTGGTACCACGAAAAAATCCATGATTAACTTTTTGGTGTATTGCATCGAAGGTACAGTATTTGTAAAATCTGTAGATGCATCAAATTTTGAAAAAATTGCCAATTATTTGTTTCATTTGATAGAACAACATGGTAGACGAAATTGGTGAAGAAAATGTTGTACAAGTTGTGACTGATAATGAAGCCAGTTATAAGGCTGCAGGGAGGAAATTGATGCATAAGCGCAGGCATTTATATTGGCTCCCATGCGCAGCACATTGTCTTGATCTCATACTTGAAGACATAGGGAAGGACAAACATGTGAAGAAGACGGTTGAAAGGGCACAAAAGATTACCGAGTATATTTATGGCCATCCTAGGATATTGAACATGTTCAGGGAGCATGCAAGTGGGGGACGAGATATCATCTGTGCAGGGCCAACTAGATTTGCTTCAAATTTCATTTCTTTGGAGTCTCTGCATAGGTATACTGTTGAACTCAATTATTACTTCTTTATCCTTATAGTTATGATCCGTATTTGATTCAAATTTTATTTCTTTGCACAGGTATAAGAATGAGTTGAAAGCTTTCATGTACCACCATGCCCTGCGGGAATACATCGACAAGGGCAATGTTGATGCTCAGATGAATTATTTGGATGTCTGTCAAATCGTGGACGACAACAAATTCTGGGGCAGAGTAACACGATACATGAAAGTAGTCACCCCCCTCGTGAAGGTCCTAAGATTGGTGGATGGTGTGGACACCGAAAATTGCACATCCGAATGTCATGCTCGGCCCAGCATCAACAACAGCGCCGAGTGAAGAAACCCCGGAGAAATCAAGCACAAAAGGCCCCACAGCCCATGGGCCCCAAAGGAAATCAAACGAGCCATGACTCGTGCTCGCAACGGGCTCAGAACGGGCCCCATATACACACCCCGTGGGGAGCCCTTCAGCGGCACGCCCAGCCCCAAGGGGCCTCAACGGCACGCCCTGATGGAGCTTCAGCGGCACGCCCTCAGGGCTTCAGCGGCACACCCATTGGGGCCTTCAGCGGCACGCCCTCAGGGCTTCAGCGGCACGCCCTCAGCAGGCTTCAGCGGCACGCCCTTAGCAGGCCTCAGCGGCACAGCCCCAGGGGCTTCAGCGGCACGCCCTCAGCAGGCCTCAGCGGCACGCCCTTTAGGGGCTTCAACGGCACGCCGTTTTGGCTCCCCCACGGCACGCCTTTTCAACTCTCCAGCGGCACAGCGGTGAAACTTTTCAACGTCAATGCGACGTGAAGCCCATGCCCTATACATCCTTGGCGCGCAGTGGAGCCGTCTGAGGTGGCAGCTGATCGTTGGGCCACATAGCCTACCCCACTGACACCCAGGATGGGGCAGGTCAACCGCCATCATCACAAGCCATTTCCCGCCTTCGATGGCCGTGGCCAAAGCCCCGGCTGCTGGGGAGTATAAAAAACTCCCGTTTTCGACAGAAGGGGGGATCCCAGACAGACGGACGCACGGAAAGGAAGAGAAGAAAGAAGAGAAGAAGAAGAGCTCTGGCGTGAGCCTCCTCCGACGACCGCCGGGCAGAAGCGAGAGTAAGAGAGGGGGGCTTGATGTAATAGGAAAAAGGGGGAAAAGTAGGGGGACGGTGGTCTCTGTCCCGATTCCCCAATACCTCTTTCTCTTCTGCATTTTGTTCTTCTCCGTCCCGTTCTTGCTTTCTTCTTTGGAGTCTTCCTCCTCATCTAAAGCCCCGTCTTGGGCACCTTTTTTTGTAATATGTATGTAGGGCCATGGCCTTCGCCCCCCCCCCCCCCCATGAATGAAAAACCACCCTTCTTGGGCCTTTCCTGTCTGTTTCCATTGGTTGGCTCCCGCCTTCATAATGCATGGTGTTTCGTTCACTTTCTCTTCTACGGCGTTTTTGGAGTCTCTGTGGTGATGTGATCCTTCCCCTATGATCCTTAGTCTCCTGGGTTCTTTGCCCCCCCACGGGAGGGAGAGACCCTTACTTTCTTCCCGATTACCCAGTTACCAATAGACCACTCCCGGCCTTGAAGCCCCCCCTCTTTTCTTCTTCTTTTCCTGAACAGCCATCAAGCCTCCCAGCCCATACATTCAGCTCTTTCAAACCTCCAGCGATACACCTTTCCGGCCTTTGGCCGGCACACCCTTCTGGGCCCTCAGCGGCACACCCTATTCAGCCCTCAGCGGCACACCCTTATGGGCCCTCAGCGGCACATCCTTTTGAGCCCTCAGCGGCACACTCTCCAGACCCCTCAGCGGCACACTCCTTGGCCAGCCCTAGTCCACATTATATGCCCTTAGAGGCCTTCAGTATGTTGTTCTCCTTCGCGTTTTCCGAGGCTCTATAAAGGTGTTGCTCCTTCGGGGGCCCACCTCCAGTTGTCGGGTTCCGCCACCCCATGTGGGCGCGTTCCCTGTATCTCCCTTACGCCCCAGGTCAAGGGGAGATGCTGCCGAATTTTTGTGAAGAAATAACAAAACATTAAAAGAGGCAAAAGGAGGCAACAAACGAGCAGGGTAATTAATGAAACCTTCCAACTCATCAAACCACTGTCGGCACCACAACGAGAACTGAACCGAACCAATTAACTACCCGGCAGCCCGAACGTCCGACCCGCAAGGAAAGAGACCGAATCGAATAAAGAGAACAAACAAAGGGAGGAATTTTATATAAAACTACACGAAAGTTAAGATAAGAAGAAAAGAAAAGCCTTAAAACAAATAATCGAAAACTGATCGAACCTCCACCATCACGCCTCGATTGGCCCTTCGCCGGTACGCCGCTCCCACTGGCCCTCAGCGGCACGCTTCTATTGGCCCTCAGCGGCACGCTCCCATTGGCCTTCAGCGGCACACTTCCCTTGGCCCCTTTCAGCGGCACGCTCCCTCCCTTCGCCGGTACACCCTCAGTCACAGTCTCAGCGGGATCCAACGTACAGACTTTGGGCTTGGCAACGTATAGACTTCGAGCTGCAATCAAAGAGGCAATGTACAGACTTCATGTTGCAGTGTATAGACTTGGCCAATGTATAGACTTTGGGCCAGCCAATGTACAGACTTCATGTTGCAGTGTATAGACTTGGGGCTGGCCGACGTATAGACTTGGCCAATGTATAGACTTTGGGCCAGCCAATGTACAGACTTCATGTTGCAGTGTATAGACTTGGGGCCGGCCAATGTATAGACTTGACCAATGTACAGACTTTGGGCCCGCCAATGTACAGACTCCACGTTACAACGTACAGACTTTGGGCTTGGCAACGTATAGACTTCGAGCTGCAGTCAAAGGGTCAATGTACAGACTTCACGTTCCAATGTATAGACTTGGGCCAGCCAACGTGTAGACTTCATGACGGCCAGTGTACAGACTTCGGACCAGTCGACGTACAGACTTCATATTGCAACATGCAGACTTTGCTCCACTCTGCTCCAGTGTATGGACTTTGGGCTTGGCAACGTACAGACTTCGAGCCTGGGGAACGTACAGACTTTATACCCACCCCCACGTTCTGATTGGCTCCTTAGCCGGCACGCTTCTCTCACCTTTCAGCGGTACGCTCACCTAACCCCTTCGCAAGCACACTGCTTGAACCTTCAGCGGTACACCCCTTTAAACCCTCAGCGGCACGCCCTTCAAACCCCCCCAGCGGTACACTCTTAATTGCCCCAGCGGCACGCCCCTTGAACCTTCAGCGGTACACTCCCTTGAGCCCCAGCGGTACGCTCCTTTGGCCTCCAGCGGTACGCCCCTTTTAGCCTCCCAGCGGCACGCTCTCTGCCCTCAGCGGTACACTCCCGTTTTCCCCTTCGCCGGCACACTATACATATACACATATACAACCTGATAAAGGCATTAACAATAGTAAATAAATTAATAAAAATTACGCTAATTAAAGGACTCCAAATGCGTAATATTAATCACAATAAAGAGACGGAAGGGGTAATAAAAAAATAAATAACAAATGAATGATAATAACAAGAATAATCATGAATAAAAGAAGAGAAATCGTCCCGGACAAAGGCACGAATAAACAGTAAACATCAGATCAGAAATCCCAGAAGATATACCTAAGAAAGCCCCAGATAAAAGACGCTAACATCCACACTGCAGCCCTCTCTCTCCCCGGGACCCGGGACAAAAGAGAATAACAACGCCGCCCTTTCAGGTCGGGCCCGAGTCTCGGGAATTACCCCGATATGGCCAGGCCTTGATCTAACCTCAGGCCGACATCCTAATCGGACCGGATTTGTTTTCTCGTTCCGGATACCTTCCGAATCCTCATTAAAATTGCCGCATGCTCGGAAGACACTTGAAGGGATCTACTTCCGTTTTTTTTTTTTTTTCATTGCGACTCTGCCACGGACCTGTGTCCGAATACGAAAAGGTCTACGAGTGGCCGACATGGCCGACAGTTTATGGCCTTAATACAACGTTCAGTGTGATCTATTCCTATCTCTCTCGCACAATTAGTATTACTCCTTTCGGCCGCGGGGCCTCTAATTTCGGCAATTAATCAAAGGTATTCCCTCGTATGGGGGATGTAAATGACGTCGTGACCTTTATGGCGCGACGGGATTCGGTCCCGACACGAACCACACAATCGTCTGACGAAGTCAGATCGAGCGCACCATGGGCTCTTCGGAGCCCGAATAAATCGTCACCTCGGTGACTGGCACGCCCACGCACGTAACAAAACCCACAGACCATACCGGAACGATGGTTCGACGAGAAGTGCGTCCACAGATGGCGATGACAAGAATGATATGGGATATCTGTACGAGGCCATGGACCGTGCGAAATTGGAGTTGCAGGAGTCCCTTCCCAAAGAACATGCAAAGTGGTGGAAGATTATTGACCATAGATGGGACACCACATTACACCACGACTTGCATGCAGCTGGTGAGTGATTATTTGTATTCATATATTATTGACCATACATTAACTATATACAAATGCAGGTTATTTTCTGAACCCTCGATTAATGTACAATGCCAATGCACATGTTGATGCCGAGGTGCTTCAAGGCACTTTAAAAGTCATTGGTCGTTTATCGAGGACACAAGATAAGAGGCTTCAGGCGGAAGTAGAGGTTGGCCTGTTTGATTTCATGAATAAGAGGTATAGAATTTACTTACATAGTAATGCTAATCTATTATGTAATTTTTGTAGATGAACTCCTATAGAATGAGAAGTGGGACGTATTCTGACTCCCAATTGCAATACGCAGTGGGAAGAGTGAGCCCAGGTATACTTCATCTTTGTGCTTTCTTTGCAATTACATCTTCCTTAATTAATTTTTATTTACATCTTATATTTATTTGTTTATGGTTGGTTGGTGTAACAGCTGACTGGTGGATCATGGTGAACAATAGAGAATTGGGCAGTTCTGCATTGGCTTGGATTGCAATCAGGGTGTTGAGTCAAATCACATTCTCAGTCTATACATTCTTCAAAGTCTATACATTCTTCAAAGGCTAGCTTGATTAATACATTTTTCAGGATCGACAGTTGTCTTGTCATTTTTCTCCTATACGATTTTCTGTTGAGCATGAATAAGTTACCTAGTTCCTGAAAAAGCATTACTAGAAGTGGGTCCCAACCTTGTAGTATAGGATTGACTGTTGTCTTGTCATTTTTCTCCTATACGATTGACTGTATAAGTTAGTGCAATAACCTTGAAGTAGACAACTACGCATCGAACTTCAAACATTGAACATGTGAAAGTTAAACTAATATTCCATTGTACATTAATACAAGCAGTACAATAAACCAAATTAGACAAAATGAATGTTACAAAAATTCATTGATTCTTACCTAATATGGATAATAATTACTAGAAGAACCTTCTCCCTCATCGTCTGGCCCTTGATGTCGATACCCATAACCAGGTTGCATGTATGGTCTATATTCACTATAACCAAACAATGAGGTAGCCAAGTCCTGCATCCCTCTTTGGATCCCTCTTGGAGTGTTTGGTTGGCTTGATTCGAATCCAATATCAACATAGGAATCTTGAGGAAGAGAAGAGGAACTGGTCGGATATGGATGGAACTGAAATGATGGTTCATAATTCCACGACCCATAAATAGCTGCTTGCTGTTGGCCACCTTCGTAACCATGTGAACCATATCCTTGCTGACCTTGACTGTATCCAGTAGTACCACCTGCAGCACCTGTACCACCTGCAGCACCTGCAGCACTAGTACCACCTGCAGCACCTCCGGGATGACGATGATCATCATCATCAGAACCATAAGAAACCAGTCGCTTTTTAGCCTTCGGGGATGCTTTTTTCTCTTGTGGTGTCAATTTTTCAGTGATCTTTGACATGAGTCCTTTATCCCTTGGCGTGTGCCTCACATATATCTGCTTCAACTGCTCAATTGCCGGGTCCTCTCGAGCAGCAGCATTTGTCCTCTCAGTTTGCCCATGCACTGATGTACTTCTTCTTAAGGACATTCTAGGAGTGACTGGCCTGCTATCTGTATCTGAGTGTCTAGCTGGCTCAAACTCGAACTGCTCCTCAGTGTCATCAACCACCCTAGACTGGTGCGCATGAGTATCTCTGGCCCTCTTTGATTTGCTTCTTAATTCGGGATCTCTTGCCTCATCTTCATCAAGTATGCCCTCTGCCCATCTTCTATCATCAACATCAAAAACGGGCTGATCAACCTGCTCTCGTGTCTCCACCCAAGACTGCAAGGGATTATCATCATCAAATAAGGCATCCACATCAATCTCTGCGGCGGCATCCTCGGCGACGCGTTTGTCTCGCAGCTGTTGTCTCAACCTCATATTCTTTATTCTCAACCTCATATTGTAGTGGCAGTACACTAATTTCTCTAACCGATCAGCCTTTAGCCGATTGCGAACCTTTGAGTGTATAAGGCTGAGCGTGCTCCAATTTCTTTCACATTAGCTTGCTGATGTGGTTTGACTCAACACCCTGATTGCAATCCAAGCCAATGCAGAACTGCCCAATTCTCTATTGTTCACCATGATCCACCAGTCAGCTGTTACACCAACCAACCATAAACAAATAAATATAAGATGTAAATTAAAATTAATTAAGGAAGATGTAATTGCAAAGAAAGCACAAAGATGAAGTATACCTGAGCTCACTCTTCCCACTGCGTATTGCAATTGGGAGTCGGAATACGTCCCACTTCTCATTCTATAGGAGTTCATCTACAAAAATTACATAATCGATTAGCATTACTACGTAAGTAAATTCTATACCTCTTATTCATGAAATCAAACAGGCCAACCTCTACTTCCGCCTAAAGCCTCTTATCTTGTGTCCTCGATAAACGACCAATGACTTTTAAAGTGCCTTGAAGCACCTCGGCATCAACATGTGCATTGGCATTGTACATTAATCGAGGGTTCAGAAAATAACCTGCATTTGTATATAATTAATGTATGGTCAATAATATATGAATACAAATAATCACTCACCAGCTGCATGCAAGTCGTGGTGTAATGTGGTGTCCCATCTATGGTCAATAATCTTCCACCACTTTGCATGTTCTTTGGGAAGGGACTCCTGCAACTCCAATTTCGCACGGTCCATGGCCTCATACAGATATCCCATATCATTCTTGTCATCGCCATCCACCAATCTTAGGACCTTCACGAGGGGGGTGACTACTTTCATGTATCGTGTTACTCTGCCCCAGAATTTGTTGTCGTCCACGATTTGACAGACATCCAAATAATCCATCTGAGCATCAACATTGCCCTTGTCGATGTATTCCCGCAGGGCATTGTGGTACATGAAAGCTTTCAACTCATTCTTATACCTGTGCAAAGAAATAAAATTTGAATCAAATACGGATCATAACTATAAGGATAAAGAAGTAATAATTGAGTTCAACAGTATACCTATGCAGAGACTCTAAAGAAATGAAATTTGAAGCAAATCTAGTTGGCCCTGCACGGATGATATCCCGCCCCCCACTTGCATGCTCCCTGAACATGTTCAATATCCTAGGATGGCCATAAATATACTGGGTAATCTTTTGTGCCCTTTCAACCGTCTTCTTCACATGTTTGTCCTTCCCTATGTCTTCAAGTATGAGATCAAGACAATGTGCTGCGCATGGGAGCCAATATAAATGCCTGCGCTTATGCATCAATTTCCTCCCTGCAGCCTTATAACTGGCTTCATTATCAATCACAACTTGTACAACATTTTCTTCACCAATTTCGTCTACCATGTTGTCCATCAAATGAAACAAATAATTGGCAGTTTTTTCAAAATTTGATGCATCTACAGATTTTACAAATACTGTACCTTCGATGCAATACACCAAAAAGTTAATCATGGACTTTTTCGTGGTACCAGTCCAACCATCACACATAATAGTGCATCCTCTCTCCATCCATATTTGCTTGAAGCTTTGAACCCAGTCATGGAGCTCCCGAACCTCTGCCTCAAGCCCACGCCCGTATATGTCCCGACGTGACGGCGCCTTCAAGCCAGGGCCAGCATCTGCTATGGCATCCAACATAGGTTGAAAATATTCACTTTCAGCAGCATGTGCAGGGACACCTGCATGAAAAAACCATTTACATATGCTTTTAAATGCATGCCCTGTAACTTCTGCAGATTTTTTGACCCCTCTTAATGCACTTTTGATCTTAGGTTGTGTAGCCTGGGGCCTTCTGTGGAGATAACTGTCCATGGAGCCTGCTCTCTGCGTCTGCGGGGGCGGGGCAGCAACATCAGGACGTCGTGCAGCTGTACAGCCTGTACTGGAGTAGGTCCCTCCTGAACCCATGGGTGCCTTTCCTTTCCTTCGGGCGGCTTCTTCACGCTCCCTTGCTTCAGTCAGCTCCGGATCAGAATCTTCAGTGCCTTCCTCATCATCATCCCTCCTAACCCTTCTGCCAGAAATCTCCTCAGCAATTTCCTCCTCATCCTCAGCCCTTTGTTGCACCCTCTCCTTTTTCCCCAAAAGGCACTGGCGCATCTCCTCTCGCACCTCTCGTGGACAGTTGTCACATTGTCTCACCTCTCCTCGTACCCCTGCCAAATGTTGCTTGCCTCTGGTAATTCCGTCATACATCTCCCTAGCACAATAATTACATTTAACCTTCCTTCTCTTAGCATCAACTAAGGACATGTGGGCCCACCCCGGATCCTCCTGCCCTTGCTGCTCCTGTGTTTGTTGACGTCTAGGCATGATGCTGCATTAAGACAGTGACACACAAAAAGGTATAAGTACAATTAAAAACTTAACCCTTCATTACGAGCATGATCCCACCCCAAATTATTCAATGAAGCTTAATTAAGCTTCAATTGAGCCTAAGCAAACCGACTTATACAAAAGGCCCAAATTTTATAAACTAATTAACCCTTAATTATCATTTACCCCTTAATCACCTTTGAAAAAAAATCAATTACCAGCATGATCCCACCCCAAAATCTTCTAGGAAGCTTAATTGAGCTTCGATTGAGCCTAAGCAAACCGATTTAGACAAAAGCCCCAATTTTTATGAACTAATTAACCCTTAATTAGCAATTAACCCTTAATCACCCTTCGAATGAATTAATTACCAGCATGCTCCCGCTTCAGATTAGTCAATGAAACTTAATTGAGCCCTAATTGACCCTTACTAAACCTAATTAAAGAAAAGTCCCAAATATAAACTTCTAATTAGGGTTTAATTAGAAGTGTTAACAACTTAATCATGGTTTTAAATTAACCTACAACACAACATTTAACCTACAACAAAAAAAATTTCAACAACTCAACCAAAAAAACACAAAACATAAAAAACCATAAATTTACCTCCACAAAATTTACCTCCGCAGTGGCAGTCGGACGGTCTCTGTGGAGTGTGGAGTGTGGAGTGTGGACAGCCCCCTGCCCCCTAAAGGCTGAGCAGTGTTTAGGCACAGCAGTCAGCACAGCCCCCCAGGCTGAGCCGGCCCCACTAGCACAGCAGCAGCAGCCGGCAGCGCACAGCAGCTCCACAGGGCAGTGGGCACAGGCCGCACCAAGCACAGCAGCTGGCAGGCGGCAGCAGCAGCAGCAGCCAGCAGGGGAGGCAGCCAGGCAGGCAGGCAGCAGCTTGGTCGCAGGCCCACCTCGCAGGCTCGCACGGCAGCCGCAGCCGCAGCAGGCAGCAGCTGCAGCACAGCAGCCGCAGCAGCAGCAGCAGAGCGGCGGCAGCAGCAGCACCCGACAGCAGCGGCAGCAGCACAGCACGACGGGGGGGGGAGGGTTTCGGCCGAAACCCAGGTAGCAGCGGCGGAACTTCTGCGGAAGTGGGGTTTCGGGAGGGAGGAGACAGGAATATCACGGGTTTCGGCCGAAACCGACCGGTTTCGGGCGAAACCAGTATCGATTTCGCCCGAAACCGATATCTCACTTACGTTTCGGATTGCTACAGTTATTAGGCCCTTTTTCGTATCGGTTATGGCCGAAACCGATACGTTTCGGCCGAAACGTATCAGTTTCGGCCGAAACCGCCAACCATGGCGTAATTGTCTACTTCAAGGTTATTGCACTAACTTATACACTCAAATACATGTGTATTGTTTTTCATGATTTTGAGTGATTATTTAAATTTTTTATGATTTTTTTCAGATTTTTTAGAATTAATATGTTTTTTTAAACCTTTTAATTGGGTTTCGGCCGGTTTCGGCCGAAACCGAAACCGATACCGAGTCGTATCGGTTTCGGACCCGGCCGAAACCGAGTCCGAAACCGAGTTTGCCATCCCTGGGTATATCTGCAAATTAGGGTTTCTTTGTAGACTAGGTACAAATTTTCACCAACTTTCCATACATTAGGGATCATAGTAACTTTTCCATGACATTTCTGATTTCCACACTCTTGCATAATTTCTTGGGGACATTTGCACGGTTTCCCAAAGTATAGGGATGAATTTATAATTTTATGCATTGGAAACCTCCCATAGGGTCTTGGATATAAAATAATTTAGGAATGTTTCTCTCAATCTGTCAACATAGTTGCACAAAGCTGCATTTGAATCCATTTGGAGTTCATTTGTATTCATTTGTACGTAACATGCTTGATGGAGGGTATTTTAGTGAAGTCTCCTCCTTAAGTGTACTCTCCACATAAAGTAGGTTTTGTCAAAACCCAACCAAAAAGAAGGCTGCCACCTGCTGTAAAGGAAGGCTGCGCTGCCCCTTTGCTGTCGTGCTTGTCTCTTTGCTGTCTGTCCTTTTCTTTCTTCTTGTTCTCCTCTTTCTTGTGGTGCTGGAGCCTCCTTATAGGTGTTTGGAGGTGGGCGGAGGAGCTTCATTGAACCTCTCCTCCGGTGGAATCCCAACAGGTAATCCCTTGGTCTTCCTCCTCCCTGCCTTTTCTTATTCTGTAACTGCAGTATTTATTTCTTATTCTCCTTCTCTTTCTCTCTTTTTCTATTTTTCTTTTTTGTAACCGCATGGACCATGGGCGGAGAGGACCTCTCCGGCCTGCTAGCAGGGCGGAGGGCCTCCCTCCGGCCTGCCAGCAGAGCGGAGGACTTCCCTCCGGCCTGCTGGCAGGGCGGAGGCCTCTCCGGCCTGCTTGGCAGGGCGGAGAGGGGTTGACAGGCCTCCGGGGTCCCTTTCTTCTATAAAAAGCTTCCGTACCACTTTAAAAAAATCCCACTTCAACACGTGGAACACTTCTTTGACTTTTTGTTGTACGGAGGATCTTCTCTTGACTTGTTCCTGTGGGAACATGTGGGTCTTGATACTTGTCATTTCTTCCAATGAACATATGTGCATATGCATATATACTTCCAAAACACTTAATCTCAACCTCTTCATACTTGAAGAATAGTACAAAGTCACTTCCTGTTGGACCTCTGTCACCATTGAATGATGTGTAAATTATAAAGATCAAAGACATGGACTTAGGATATGAAGCTCTGTCCGGACATCCTGTCGCCAATGTTTACTAAGACCATCTTCTATGTGTCTTTTACATGATTCCGAATGATATGTAAGCATGTATAATCTGCCACTGCACCATGAATGATCTTATGAACCAGAAGGGTGTAGTACCCCTTTGTCAGATATGTCACTTGGGGTTACATGAATCATGTATGTTGAATCTATGTATTGTAGGGTTATTACCATCTTTCCTTTCTTTCCAAGATGTTCCTCTATCTTCTGAGACAACCACGACTCAACAGTATACAAGAGTCGATTTCCAAATGGATCATGCACATCCATTGAACTCTTGTTAATTATATGTACTTTTCTTCTCCACAGTTAATTTCTGAATATCTGAATTTTGTGGAAATATTTTATGGAGTCAACAAATGCCCCCCACGGGGGGTCCGTCGGAGCCGAGGGTGACAGCGGCCGCCCCGTGCATTATTTGATTTTACCGGCTCCTGGGTTTGTTTGATGCACAATGCCATTGATATTTGGGACTGATGAGTCATCCTTTCTTTTTGTTGTTGTTGTCTTTTGTGGTAGCCATCATGTCTCGTGCTAGGGAGAGCAATGGTCGCTGGTCAAAGGGGATGTACAAGGAGACAGTCCCCATTACTTCCAAAAAGTTGATGCCTTCGTGGGGTTCTCCGAGCATAACTGCGGAGAATATTTTTTCACTTGATCGGGGGGTTTTCTATGATTGCTACCGGCCCCCTCCCAAAGGATGAATCTGAAGATGGTGTAGTTGACTTGAGCTTGCTTATTTCTCAGAGAGGCTTCTATGTATATCAGCGACCGCGCGGATATCCGAGACATTTTCCCTTGGACAGGCATCTATTTCCTTTCATCCAGAATTTTATTCCCCCAGACATGGAAGAGGGTGACAGTTGCTTGCCTGCGGCCCTGTGTCAAATTGAGAGGGCGATTCTGGTGGGTCGTGATAGCATGTTGAGGACTTGCAAGACTTCATTCCCCAATTTTCCATTGATCAATGGTCGTCATATTCAGTTTCCGACCTCCTCCCAGCTGGGCTTCTTCAGTGCTGAGACAGGATGTCCGACTAAGGTGAAATCTTTTGCACCTGCTACTTGGGATTTAGGGGGTCATCACAAGACTTTGTCAGATGCTGTTTCTGGTTACTTTTTATCTCCTTCGGGCACAGAATTTGCTGGTGAAGGGTATGGCAAGCTCTGTTTGCTCGATAAAATTGTAAGTGAGTCTTCTCCCAGCTGGTATGGAAAATGGTCCGTGATTCCCTCCCATAAATTTCATTTAGGAGCCACAGAATGGCTGGCGGGCGTACTTCATCATTATAGCCGGCTTCTGGACCTCATTGGCATTCGGCATGCAGTCACAGCAGCATTATACAGATACCCGTGTCATGCTGAGTTGCTTCAGGCTTTGGCAGAGCGTTTCAACCGCCGCTACAATACTTTTGCTACTGCTGAGGGTGAAACCTCCATGGATTTGTGGAGTTTGTACAAGATCTCAGGTTTACCCATCTCGGGACGGCCTTATGAAGAAGTTACTCTCGATGATTTGCACATGAACTTCTCCACGGGACTGGGAGAGTATGGTTTATCCTTTAGCTTCCGATACCTGATGAAGGTATGGCGGGATTTGGCCCGGGCTGGGAAAAGCAAGGCACCTTCTGCTTCCTCTGGTGCTGTGAGGGTCAGCCTCAATGCCTGGGTTTCATATTTCTACAAAGGGCCGTTCTGTTTCTATGAGAGCTTCGCAGAGGATGACAGACCTTTAACTCAAAATTATCAGCTTGTTTTACATCCTCAGGAGAGTAGCCGCCATTTACCTATGCCAGTGAATGCGGGGTGGAAGTCCCGTAACATTCCAGACCGGACTTATCTTGCTGCTTATCTCGTCTACTGGCTTGCTACTTTTGTTGTAACTTATGGAGAGGAGGGTCTTGTTCGGCCCGAGCTTATTTATCCTGCTTGCATTCTTGCAGGCAGACATAGACTCGCCCTTGCACCTGCTGCTCTTGCAAATATCTATCATGGCTTTGGTAATCTGACATCTCACAGCTCTCCCAGAGATCGAAGTATATCCATGGCTACTCATTACCTGAGCGCATGGGCTGGTCTTTTGCTGCCATCTTTATGTTAGAAGATTTCAGTTGAGAACCCGACAGCCCCTTTAATTTTCTTATTCAGGAACCGTCCGGACCCACACTTATCGGATCACCTATGGAAGGCTCGCAAGTTATTATCTTTTGTTCCTACACAGGGGAAAGAGGGCTTGCCTATAGCCCATTGCTCTTACGACTTTAGGCCTTTTGTGATTGAGAGCTCGAATGGGATCTCTTATGGCATCCCGCATTGCCAGGTCGCTGACCCTTCATTTTATGAAGACTGACTTTGCAGTATTCGACCCAGTGTCCTTGTTTTCAGGAAGGGCAACACTGTTTTCTTGGAGCCTTATTTTCTCCATCGTTTCACGCGAAACTTTGGATATGACCAGTCAGTTCCTCCAGATGCTGATTTTGGCTTGACCGGGCGGATACACCGGGGGCAGGACGTTCACTTAGTTGCTAGTAGCTGGTGGGACTTCTTCTTCAGAGGATCATCAGGGCCACGCTGCACTTTTCCAGACGCCAGGAGGGTGGGTCAAGTTGATATATATTATGCCCGCTGGTGGTTCAGGCACAGTAATTTTTTTTTCTGGCAGTCTCCTCCCGAATTAAAAGAAAGAGAGGAAGCTCGTCTGAAACGAGCAGATTTGCCTCCTCTGATTATCGACAGATCTTTCCTCCATACTCATTTCCCACAAGTTGCTAGAAATGTACGAGACTTCCGTGCTGAATGGGAGGCGAAGAACGGGCCAGTTACTATTGATCGGCAGGCCTACACTGGGGCCATTAAGCTCTTAAGGCGGTGTGCCAGTGCTTCCTCAGAACAGGGTACAGCTGTTGCAGTGCATAAAGTGTATTCATGGTGGGAGCATTTCTTGTCAGACTGCGGCTATCCTCCGAATACCGATAAAGCCACTCTCCTTCATCCTGAAAGTTTCAGCAATGACTTATGGCCACAGTGGCAAAGACATTTGATGAGTTCCATTGTGCGCATCGACCCATCTGAACAACTCTCCTTACTGGAAAATAGTGTTTGCTTGCAAGACGTCTGGGATGCAGTGGCTACGGCAGGAGAGATTGTTGGTCTTCAAGCCGAGCAAGTAGTGCTAAGGCCCACTTTCTCATCTGCCCCTGAGGGTGAGTGACGTTGACTTTCGTTCCTTCTTTCCCTTTCTTTTCCCATGATTAGTTGAGCTGTTCTTTGTACTTCATCTATATGTAGTTTTAACTCTCTCCTTTTTTTTTACCCTCTCTTCTTGGTTTACAGGGAGCTTTGTCACAGTGGTGGATGCCGCCGTAAAAGGGAAGAAGGCCCCCGGGCCGACAAAGCGGGCGAGGTCCTCCGAGGAGGAGGGACCAAGAGCCCGAGTTCGTCTACCTCGCTCCAAAGGGAGCTCCTCGCGAGGGCGACCAGGTGACCTTTGTGGGTTTGTAGACTTGCCTTTTGAATACTTTGTAGTGCTTCATTGTTGACCCCTCTTTCCTTTGATTTCCAGATTCTTCTGTCAGCAAAATTATACGCACAGTCTCCCCCACACATAATGTGGCGGTCCCGGGGTCAGAGCGCGACATGGAAGATGGAGAGTTACGGGATGATGATTATAATCCTGTGTCTAGTGCCTCACCCCCATATTCATGTGGGGATCACCGTAACTCCATTGGTTGTGGTATGATGATTTCGAGACATTACATCATCCGCCTTTTTCTTATGCTGTTCTTTTGACTTTTTCATTTTTTTTTGTTCTTGTTGATATGTTTTCTCTCTTCCTTTTCCTTTTTATACCAGAGGTTCACAAGGATAGGGACATAGTTGTGTTTCACGGGCTTGGACCAGAGTCGGCAGTCGCCCCACCTCCTTCCAGTAATGCTCTGCCTCATTCTTTCTTTAGTTGAGTTTGTAGGAAACAATCTGACATTTTCACTTCCAGGTGGTTTGGATGCCTCCGCAGCCTTTTCTGTGCAGGAATTCACCACACTTCTTAACTCCGGGATAAATGTGGATTTGTCAGATTATTCTGCCAACCCTTCCGCAGATAGGGAGATGGTAGACAAATATTCGCAAGCTCTTCTTGATGAAATTTATAGAGAGCAAACTCCACCCACAGTGGGACAGAGGCAGGGTGTTGAAGCTTTACCATCCTCTCCACGATTAGGAGGCGACCATATACCTCATACGACATGTAATTACATCCAATGTTGAACTTGAAATTGTTCCTTATTTTGTTGCCATTGCTGCATAAATTTATCATCTGGGTCTCTCATGTAGTTGATAGTCCTCGAGTTCAAGACCCCTTGGGATCTTTAGAGAGAACAAACAGAGGTGCAACTTCTTTGGATTCAGGGGGTGCCGCCTCGGATGCCGGTACTCAGGGCAAGGAGGCAACATTGAGGCATAACGGTGAGGGCATTAGTGTTATGGAGGAGAACCCAGCTTTGACCCCTGTAGAGGGAAATCTCGACAGTTCTCCTTGTATCTCAGGAGACACAATCTGTCTTTCTGATGGGGATGAGACTAACCAGAGAGGTATTTCATCCCTTCATAAGGGTATTTTGTACATTGAGACGGCTTTGTGGACTGACCATGGTTCTTTCTTGCAGGGGACATTCAAAGAGCTAGCCCTATTTCATCAAACCGCGATGAAGGAGCCTTAAACCAAATGGCATCAAGTATTGGCACTCCTTTTTCTTTACAACTTGCTTACTGCTATATCATATCAGCTGCTAACCATTGTTCTTCTCCTTATTATTTATTTTTTTTTTACACTCCATAGGGGAAGTGAAGCCCCAGGATGAGATTCAAGATACCTCAATCCCTGATGACTCCGTGGCAATAAGGGCAGAAACTTCCAGGTCTTCCCTGCGGGATGAGCCTTCGAAGGCTCCCACCATCTTAGGTAGTCATTTCTCTTTATGTGCTATCAAATTTACTATTTGATGTGGGTTCAAGAATGAGAAATATAACCATTCCCATTGTTCTTTCTCTCTTTTCTTCTTTGTTTTGACAGTTTCTTCCAAGGGAACTCTCCTATCGACGGTGGGCTTTCCCTCGCATGGGGTCGAGTGGCCTGATGACCCTCGGATTGCACCTTTCGTGGGGGCAGCCCTCATGGTGGATACCCTGATTGATGGCGCCCGGAGTTTGTTCCAGGGGGCCGAGCTTCCTTCAGTCGAGATTGTTCGCAACACCCTTATGGCTGCCACGAGAAGCTACCATGGGTTAGGGTTACCGAAAGAACCCTGGATGGCGGCAGTGGATGATGCTTGGCAAGAATTTCAGCAACTGCATGAAGCCTTCAATTGGAAAGCCCAGAAACTAAGGATCCAGCAACTGGAAGATGAAATACACGCAATACGTGCCCAGATCGACGAGAGAAGATCCCATGCTGAGAGAGTTAGAGATCATCGCAGCTCTCTTGAGACTACCATTGCTGAGAACAGGAGTCAGGTTGCCTCGCTTCAGGAGACTGTGCGGACCATCTTGCAGAAGATTGCGGCCTTGGAAGCTTCAAGTGAAACTAATGCCAAAGCGATTCAGGAGACGCAGGCTGAGGAGAGCTCTCTTGCAGTGGAGTGCTCAAGCATGGAGGAGGCCCTTGCCACAGAAGAACAGGAGCTCGCCGATTTAATGAAGCAAAAGCCCTCTCATCTTTGAGTCTATATATTTCTTTTCTTGAGCCCATTGCTAGTTTCATATTCTTTTCCATTCATTATTTTGCAGCTACCCCCAGGGGCTTGTCTTGGGCTCCAGTTTTGCAGATGAATAGTGCAATTGTTCATATATTAATGGAGGCATAAGTTCTTTTGTTCTGGAAGCTCTTTTTTTTTAACACTAGCTTTAGTGCCCTTTCGGGTTTTCACCAAAACTAGCCCCATTTAGCTTTTTCCAACGCGCCCTTTCGGGTTTTCACGCTGAGGGGTTACCCAATTTTGTCTGACGCGCCCTTTCGGGTTTTCACCTCAGCCGGGTTTCTTAGGCCTTTTTGCCCTCAGCCACCCCTGTAATGGGAATGGCTAAGTCCGACGGGGCACCTCTATTTTAAGCCCCATTTTTTTTTTAGGATCGCTCTTGACAACAAGGTTACACCGTCGGGGTATAAGTGGATGAGTTGTAGTCGGCCAGGAAACTTGGAGGCCGAACATTCAGGAACTTGGTGCTAACCAATGAAATTGGAAAGCCAAAACTCAGAATTTGGGATTTAGGGGGCTGACCAATGAAATTGGAAAGCCGAAACTTGGGATTTTGGATTTAGGGTGACTGACCAATGAAAGAAAGCCGAAACTTGGGATTTTGGGATTTTGGGTGGCTGACCAATGAAATTGGAAAGCCGAAACTTGGGATTTTTGATTTTGGGTGGCTGACCAATGAAATTGGAAAGCCGAAACTTAGAATTTCGGATTTTAGGTGCGATGGGATATGAACGAGAACTGTTCAAAGCAACCATGACTTTTGGGTTTTCTTGGGGGAAAACTCCCCTATTCTTCCTTACTCTCCTGCGGAGGAGGGCAAGTCTTGTGCAGATTGTTGCTGGAACTCATGCTCGAGAGCATAGTATAATTTCAAGGTGTTTTCCATTCAATGGTGGAAAGGGGTTCTCCCCTATATGGTCGACGACCTTATAAGTGCCTCCTTCATAGACTTTGGAGACGATATATGGCCCTCGCCAATTTGGTTGTAACTTGCCACTGGACCTTCCAGCCATGACTTCTCTTTCTTTAATTATGACGAGATCGCCCTTTTTGAATGCTCTTTGTCTCACAAGCTTCTCATAGGCTCGGGTCATCCGGGCTTGATAAAGTTGGAGGTGTTTGTAAGTTTCCAACCTTTTGCCTTCTAGATCGGAGAGCTCTTCGAGTCTTCTCTGTATTTCGTCTTGTTCGTGGACTTGGAGGCCTGTATGCAAAGCTACCCTGTAGGAGGACATTTCAATCTCAATTGGGACTACGGCTTCCACCCCATATACTAGTGAGAAGGGTGAGCAGCCAGTAGGAGTCCTGTATACGGTTCGATATGCCCAGAGAGCTTCATGAATTTTCTCTCCCCAGTCCTTTTTGCAACTGCCTACTATTTTGGCAAGTAACTTGCAAAGAGTCTTGTTGAAAGCTTCGACTAATCCATTGGCTTGAGGGTTATATATTGTGGACGCTCTCCAGTCTATGTGAAACTTGGCTGCGAGTGCATATATTATCCTGTTTTTGAATGATGTGCCATTGTCTAACATAATCCGACTTGGCGTGTCGAACCTGTATATAATGTTATGTCTGACAAATTGAGCAACTGCTTCTCCGGTGACCTCTCGTAGGGGGACTGCTTCGGCCCAACAAGAAAAATAGTCTGTTGCAGCCAATATGAATTTATAACCTTTAGGATGGAGGGAAAGGTCCGACAATGTCCATTCCTCATTTTTGTAAATGGCCAAGTGGGGGCCGTTGGGTGTAGTGAGCCTGGCGGCTTTCTCGGGACTGGACCAAAGGCTTGGCATTGGTGGCATGTGCGGGCGAATCGATTGCAGTCCGCATACATTGCAGGCCAATAAAAGCCTTTAAGCTTTATATTGATCTTCATTTTATCTCCAGCTTGATGAGCACCGCAAAGTCCTGAGTGGACCTCGCGCATGACTATTTTAGCTTCCTTGGGCGAAAGGCAGCGGAGGAAGACAGATTTATCCTTTTCATGGACCAATCTATATAATTGGTCGCCTATTAGTTGATAGGATGCCGCTCTGCGCAAGAATTGAATCCTTTGGGCCCGGTCAGGAGGGAGACGTTTCGTTCTTTATGTTGATAATGGGTTGACGCCAGTCATACTCCTCTTCCTGATTAGGCATGCCTTCTTCCAAGGTGTTAACCTCAGAAATTGTGGGGTCATCATCTTCGTCCAGGACGCTTGGCATAAGTCTCTTGTGCCTGACGGTTATGTCCACTTCTCCCTCCGGGGGTAGCTTTATAGCATAGGCTAACTTGGCTAGAGCATCTGCCTGAGAGTTCTTGCTCCTGGGGACATGATTTATCTCAAAGAGATAGAATTTCTCCTTTAAGTTCAGGACAGCTGTGTGATAAGGCACTAGCTCTTGCTTCCGCACATCATAGTCACCCATAACTTGTCGTATGACGAGTTGCGAGTCGCCGTAAACTTTAATGCATTTGATCTTCATTTCTATGGCTAACTGAAGCCCAACGATCAATGCTTCATATTCTGCCTCATTATTTGTCAACGGCTTCATGAGGGCACAAGAATTGTGGAGAATCCCCCCTTGGGGCGTGACAAAAATAATGCCGGCCCCTGAGGCGAGTGTGGTTGCCCCGTTAGCCTCCTTAATTGTTCGAGAAGCGCCATCAAAGTAGAGCTCCCAACAAGGCACATCAATGGCCAGGAATTCTTCCCCTTTTTGCATTGGACCGCCCTCGGTTTGTTCTTCAGTTCCCGATTGGGATAGAAGTGTTTCTTCATCGGGCAGTTCAATGTTAAGAGGAGAATCGGCCAGAATTGGGTTTGCTGCCAGAAACTCCGCCATTCCTTGTCCTTTAATTGCCTTTTGGGGAACAAATGTTATATCAAACTCCGTAAGGAGTAATGCCCATTTTCCCAGTCGACCCGACAAGACAGGTTGTTTAAGAAGAAACTTGAGAGGGTCTACTTTGAGATTAACTCCACCGGGTGGGACAGGAGGTAATGTCTTAGCTTCTGGACGGCAAACACCAATGCTAGACATACCTTCTCCATCGGGGAATAGCGATGCTCGGGGCCCACCAGTTTTCTACTGAGGTAATATAACGTCTGCTCTTTACCTTCTTCATTTATTTGTGCGAGCAACGCCCCCAAGGAAGCGTCCATGGCAAAAATATAGAGAATCAGGGGTTTTCCCTTGACAGGTGCTCCGAGTACTGGAGGAGTGAGGAGGTACTCCTTGATCTGCTCAAATGCTCCTTGACATTCTTGGTCCCATATAAATGGCGCACCCTTTTTCATCAGTTTCCCAAATGGTGCACATCTTCCAGAGAGGTTAAATATGAAACGCCTGATATAGGCTAACCTCCTCTGTAAAGACCGCAGTCCTGTTATATTCTTGGGCGGCGGCAATTCCCGAATTGCTTTGATTTTGTCTGGATCAATTTCTATTCTCCGGTACTTAACAATGAAGCCGAGGAACTTGCCACTTGAGACGCCAAAAGCACACTTCATAGGATTCATCTTGAGCTTGTATTGGCAGAGTCTGTCAAAAACCCGCCGCAAATCATCTAAGTGATCTTCGTGCTTACGGGTTTTCACGACGAGGTCGTCAACATAGCACTCGACCAAGTCGTGCAACATTTCATTGAAAATCTTCGTCATAGCCCTTTGATAGGTGGCTCCAGCATGTTTCAGGCCAAAGGGCATCCTTTTGTAATTGAAAATCCCTTTGGGGGATCGGAATGCCGTATGGTCCTTATCTTTGACAGCCATTCGTATCTGATTGTAGCCCGAGGACCCGTCCATGAAGGACAGAGCTTCATATCCTGTGGTCATATCAACCATAGTTTCAGTAATTGGGATTGGAAAATCGTCCTTTGGACAGGCTTTATTCAAGTCTCTGAAGTCAATACAAACTCGGACTTGGCCATTTTTCTTTTTGACTGGGACTATATTGGCGAGCCACACTGGATAAAGACAGGGCTCTATGAAGTCCACCTCCAGGAGCTTGTCAACTTCAGCATTTACTTTAAGTTCCAGCTCGTGACGCATGCGTCTCTGAGCTTGCTTGACAAGCTTAACTGTAGGGAGTATCGCCAGCTCATGTTCTGCCACTGACGGCTCTAGCCCGGGCATCTCTTTGTAAGTCCAGGCAAAACAATCTTTGTACTCCGATAGGAGTTGCTTGTAAGCTTGTCTTTACTGCTCAGTAAGGAGGGCACTAATGAAGATGGGTCGGGGTTCATTAGCATCCCCAAGATAGAGCTCGACTAGTTCATCTACTGTTGCTTGTCCGCCATCTTCGAGTTCTCGTAGTGCTGGCTGCAGATTGATGAAATCCTCGTCGTCGTCAACATTGACTACGTGGAAGTCAGAGTAGTCTAAGTTGTTGATAACGGCCGACTGAAGCTGCTCATCCTGGTCTTCGAGGGCCACTTCTTTTCGTTGTTCTCTTGTAGAATCGCTAGGCCCCTCGCCAGAGTCTGAGCTACTGGAAGAGGGTGATAACCCTATAGTGTTGACAGAATAGTGAATCTTAAGGCTGGGCTCCCCACAAGGAGGATTGTTCCTTGCTTCACTTGCAGTAAATTTAGGCAGTGTAGACGCAGCTTCCACGAGGACCTTTTTATTGGAAGGCTTGGACTGATTCCAAGGATGCGGCTGTGGGGAAAAAACCCGATGCTGCTTGAGCTGGATAACTCCCCGTTGTATTAAATCCTTGAGTTGATCCTTTGGAACATAACAATCTTTTGTAGCATGTCTTGCCATTCGATGGTATCGACAGAAGCTGGAGCTTTTGGCTTCACCGGCTCTAGACGGCCTGTGAGCTGGAGGAAGCTGGATAAGACCCCGAGCCGTACAAAATTCAAACAACGGCTCAGTATGGGCCTTGACAAATGAGTATGGAGCTTCCATCCGCTGTGCCAATCTCATCACGGGTGTTTTACCCTTGGATTCTGTAGGTGGTTGGTTTGCCCTGGTTCCCTGAGACCAAGTCTCATTTATCTGACTCTTGGGATCAGTATGGGCTTTTGAAGGGAAAGCAAGATGTCTAAGTAGAACATCTCGTTCTCTTAATAGCTCTTGTACAAAAGCCTTTAATGCATGGTTCTCTTGTTTCAACAGCTTTATTGTATCGGCAGGGTCCCCTTCCCGTTCAGCGACAGAGACATTAGCGTCATCCAATATGGGGCGTTCTGCTTCTGTGATATTGAGCCCGGCTAACTGACTCAAGGCTTCCTGCCCAGCTTCGCCAAGCTCTCGCAAAGCGGGCTGTAAGACGATGACCTCCTCATCCCTGGACTTGACATTATGGCAATGCAAGCCATTAACATCAGGGACTTCTGGCCCGAATTCTTCTTTTCCATCAATTATGCAAGGAGCATTCCCTTGAGTAAGATTGGAA
The DNA here is from genome assembly GCA_022559845.1 of Amorphophallus konjac. Classification (NCBI taxonomy): domain Eukaryota; kingdom Viridiplantae; phylum Streptophyta; class Magnoliopsida; order Alismatales; family Araceae; genus Amorphophallus; species Amorphophallus konjac. Next base: position 20,825,782 of record CM040124.1, read on the forward strand.
TGGTCGGGAGGGGGCGAGGTCCCGACGGTATTTATAGCATAATAGACTCTAAAGTCTGGCTCGGGATCGTAACCCAGCCCTCTTCGATCATTCTTGGCGAAAGGAGGTTGCCCTCTAACTTGAGGAGGGTGCCAAAGCTGTTGAAAGTAATTACGCCAAGCAGCTTGTTCCGTCTGTGGGATATTCTGCTTCTAACACATCTGTTTAATGCGCTGAGCCATATCAGGCATTTCTTGGACAGACTCGAGAGCGTTCTTGGGCCGCTCGCTCCAGCCGAAGTCGTCGTCCGAGGGGACATGAGGCACCATGTCTCCCTTGAAAAAGATAATGGGCTTAAGGCGCCCCTTAGTTTTCTTCTTCCCTTCAGCTTCATATGTGACAATGAATGTCTTTAAAGTCTCGACCCCATGCTCCTCCCTTTGAGAGACCAACTGCATGCAGGCAGGAGGATGCTCTTATCTATTGATTGATTAATGAGGTTGGCTTCAAAGTTAATTTCCCGCCTCTCAGGCAGAGTTGACTTTGCTGCGGGGACTTCGGCTTGCAGACTGAGTCGTTGAAGCCTAGCAAGATCTTCATTTATCACAAAAAGTTCATCTTCATCTTCTTCCTCAACAATCGCTTTTTGTTTTCCTTTATCTTTGACCTCGACTGGGGGTTCGACAATAGGTTCCCCAAAGTACAACTGAGCATCTGTCAAATTACATTCATTCGGTCGAAAAGGAGACCTATCAACAAAGACTGTATGTTGCTCCCCGGCCTTCGCATACTTGATGCACTGATGTAGAGTCGAAGGGACGACCCAATTTTCATGAAGCCATGGCCTGCCCAGCAAGGCTTTATATGAAGTACCAACATTGATGATGTAAAATGTAGCCTTGGTGACAAAGGTGTCCATTGTCACTTCCACCTCCACTTTTCCCAATGCATCCTCGGAATTTTGATTGAATCCCGAGATTTTCACATCATACACCTTTTGAAGATAGGGCATGAGAAATAAAGACTTAAAGGTCTTGAGAGGCATTATATTAACAGAGGCGCCGGGGTCCACAATGATCCAATTTAACTAATGCCCGTTGATCTTTCCTTGCATGTACAATGGGCGGTTATGACATGGAGAAGACAGCAACATGTCCTTATCAGAGAAAGTGACTGTTGCGGCCAACGCCTCGTATGCCTGTGCTTGAATTTCGGCTACATCAGCCTCATAGACTTCTGGTTCTTGGAGGACTTTGATGAGAGCCTCCCTCAGCTCTTTACTCCAGGCAATGGCCTCCCAAATGGTAACATAGGTTGGCATCCGCTTCATGTGTTGAATGATCTTGCGATCAGCCCGAGCCCGAGTTCGATCTAGTGGAGGGATCATCTCCACCAGAGGCTTAGGCAGATAAGGGGGTTTCTGGGCCGGCTCCAACTTTCCCTGGTCATTTGTTTCTTCTTGGAACAGCGGGGCCAAAGATTCCTCTTCAGGATACGGAAGCTCTTCATTGTCCTTGCCTAAAGGGCCTGCTTGGGCTGGATCAACAGATTGCTCTTGGGAGAGGGAACCAACGGGATCAGTCTCTTCATCCGTTGGATCAAATGGAATAGCACCTACTCTCTCTTAAAAGATCGGCTCGACAGACTCCTCATCCTCGTCTGAGAGGTCGAAGATGAAAGTTTCAGCCCGTACTTGCACCTCGGGGGGCTCATTGGGTTCTTCTCCTCGAAAGATGATCACTCTTTGGGAGGTAGTTGGCTGGGAAGTGTGCCCATTGGAGGATGTTGAATGTCTTCCCCGTCCGCGTCCACGGCCTCTACCGCGACCGCGGTTTCGGATTTCCGCATTGCAACGGCGGTAAGTAGCCATAGTGATCCAATCCCCAGCTGTGGAGAAGGTGACATTGTCTTTGCTTGACCCTCGTAGACTTTCTGGTGGAGGGATTGACACCATATTACATGAGAAGTTCTTTAGCATTTCCTCTAACTTCTCTATAGTGAGTTCTTCATCTTTGTAGAAGATGGAGAGTTCCTCTGGAATAGAAAGTTTTTCGCCCTCCTGAGTTCGCTGGAGCATTTTTCGGAGCCAACTTTTGAGCCGAGTTTTCCGTTCGAACTCTTTCCCACGGGATATACTTGTCCAGTGGGACAGGCCCGGTTGGGACAGAGGGTATATAGTCTTCTAACTCTTCAATTAACTTGTGAAGTTTCTGCAAAGGGGTTAACTCCTTAGGTGCTTCCATGGCCGCCGCTTGCTCGGCCTGTCTTTTTAGTCTTCTCTTCAAATTCTTCTTTCTATTCTTTTCTTGCTTCTGGGCTCGCGCCAGCTCACCCTGAGACGGGGCAGCCTTTCTTGTGGACGTCTGAGCAATGTCCTTGGCCTTTATAGTCGTAGGATGGGTCTTTCCTTTGAACAACTTTGAATGAGGGTTCTTTCTGGAGGTGACATTTACCCATTCGCCCCCTGTCTCAGGAGTCTAGAAGGTCACGTTGATTGCCCTTTCCACAATTTCAGAGGGTAATTCTTGGAATTCAGTCACAAAAGAGCCAAAGTCGCGAAGAATGTCGGCTCCTTCATTGACTTGCTGACTAATAGGCCCGGGGCCTGATTTGCATGGTCCCAACTCGACCTTACTCTTTTGTCTGCTCCCAGAACTCGTGGCACTATTCAGCAATTGAGAACTATTTTGGTGCACTTGTTTAAGCCTAGACTTGTCATCACCTTTCGGTGGCTTCCTTTTTGGCATTTCCTGGACATTTGACTGGAGTGGGTGATGACGCAACTCGCCCAAGGTTGGAACGGACGAAGCTTGGACCGGGCTTTTAGGGCTCAAATCGGAACTCCCATGGCGGGGTCGGGCTTCCTCCATTCTGGGTATTGCTACTTTATGCTTTATATCTCCCATGGCTGACCTGGGAGTGTGCTCGAAAGCAGATGACTTGCCTTTCCTAAGAGAGGCAGAAGACCCTTTAATGGAGACACACGGACTGTCACTTTGAGAGACAGTCCGGTACATGTCGCTTTTCAGAGTGCCACTCTCAGACGAGCCGATGGCCCCTTGCTCAGAGAGGGCTGGAACTTCACAATGAGAATCTTTGTCCTTTGCACTCTTTCATGAGACAGGGGGATTCCGCTCCAAGCGGGGAGAGTTGACTTGGACAGAGTGCGGAGATTCGCGCACCAAAATTTCCTTTCCGCCGAACAGGATATCTAGCAGTTTTTTAGTTTCTTCCTTTGAAAAAGGTAAGGACTCTAGGTCCTGCCAGGGTCGCCATTCAAGGCTCCTATCTGAGGATCTATCTGGGGCGGGCCCAGACTCTGGTGCTTGTGACGTTGACTTCCCATGAGAAGTTGATGCATGTATAACATTCACTGAAAACGGCGACCGTCCCCATGGAGAGGATGTCGAGGTAGCTTGAGAACCCTCCTTTAGCTTTATAATCCGCCGGGTAATCAGATCCTCGACGATGTCTTTGAAGGTGGGACAATCATAAATGACATGTCCCATGGCACGGTGATATAAGCAGTAGCCATGCCGGTGCGTCATACCGATCATCAAATCACTGTCTGGTTTAAGGAATTGTATTAACCCCTCCCTTTGGCAGATCTTAAATATCTCCAGAGTTCTATGCTGGGGAAAAGAATACAACTTCTCTCGGGGCTCTGCAGCAGGCGAGCCTCTCGAATCTTCGGATAGCCATCCTCCAGTCCTCGGCCGTCTTCTGGGCTCCACCGTAGCTTCTGAGTTATGAGTAGAAGCTGGAGCAGGTTCTCTTGTTGAAGGTGTCAAGGACAGAGCCGTCAGGCGGTCGTCCATGCGCCTTACAAGCCGCAGTAGCTCTTGCAGATCATGCTGCAGATGCCTGACTTCTCTTTTAAGTTTTCGGACAGCCTTCCGGATGGACAGACATTCGGACATTAAGAAATAGCCTCCTGCCAAGGAGGTACCTTGTGGGGCAGGGGCTGAGTCCAGACCACACCATGTATCCCTAGCCTGACTTTTCCCAAAGATTTTCTAAATGACATTTACCGAAAACCTCGATCCTTCGTGGATGTGAGGCTGAGGGGGATATTTCTCGGTGCTTCTTTCATTTAGAATGTGCTCAGCAGCTTCATGAAGCCTCTTTCTTACCATGCTTTCTCCTTACGTATCGATCTCTCCCCTCTGGATGAGGGTCTCGATGCAATCTTGCAGCTCTTCGCATTCTCGGGTGGGATGCGATATCACATCATGGAACTCACAATATCTTGGATGGGCTTTCTCAACCTCAGTGTAAGTAGGAGGGGGGTCGTGCACCATAATGCGACCTTCCTCTAGAAGAATATCAAATATCTTCTTCGCGTTTTCCTTTGGAAAAGAGCACTAGTGGAAAGGCCTCCATCCTGGGTACCACAAAGTGGGTTTTATCCCGCTAGGACCTGCTTCTTCCGCCCCCGGATCGGGGAATGTGAAGGCTGCCGTTTGATAAATTTGGCGAGTTGGCCGATGGCTAATGACATTAGCCGAACGGGTCACTCGGTCCCAGATGTGGGGTTGAGGAGGGTCAACCCGAGTCCCCTTCATGGTGATGAGCTGATTTTGTATCATTTTCTCCAGCTCATCTTTGAAGACATAATAGTTGTCAATAGTGTGCCCCAACAAACGATGATATGGGCAATAATTGGGATCATCTGTCTTGTCGGCCTCTTCTGGCTTTTTAGGCTCTGGCAGGGTTATTATTTTGTTCTTCATGCAAAGGTTGAAGAGTTTGCCAGTGTGCTCCTTCTTAAAAGAGTAAGGAGTCTTCATGCGCTCGGCCAGCTTCGTGGTCGGTGCCCTCTTTTCAGACCTTTGGCCAGAATCACCTGGCGATGTTGCTTGACCGGCTTCAGTGGTTGGAGAAAAGTCCACCGCATTTGCTTCCTTTCCCGTAGCAGAACGCTCCTTGGGTGGCTTAGGCTTTGATGGCGTGAAGGTGGGATTGTCCGCAAAGAACATTTCAATCTCCGCGACCACAGAGTTTAATTGGTCGAATCCCTTGATATTTGCCCCCAGAAGTCGCTCGCTGACTTCGAGGGAGAGTCCTCTTCGGCAGATTGTTATTGCATCTTCTTGCGCCGGAGGGTTGTCACATCTCATGCTGAAGTCTCTCCATCTTTTAATAAAGTCCAGCGCGGTTTCTCCTCGCCTTTGCTTGAGTGAGCACAGTTCGGTGAGAGACACCTTCCTCTCGGCTAGCTGGAAGCGGTCAATGAACTTCTTTTGCAGGTCAGCCCAATCAACCACTGAATTTGGTTTCAGCCTAGAGTAACATTGAAAGGCAGTGCCGGTGAGAGAGGTCGCAAAGTATCGGAGGAGATACGACTCGTCAAGCGCGAGCTCACCCATGGCCGTTATATAGTAGGCCAGGTGTTCGTGAGACGACCCCTGTCCATTGAACTTTTGCAGCTTTTGTGCCTTTGGATATTCCGGCGGGAGCTTCTTAAACTGATGGTGAATAGGGTAAGGTACACTGTACAAATCAACAGTGACTACCCCATCACCATGCTGGGCAAACTTATCTTCAATAATTTTTTCTATCATGCGCCTCTGAGCGATGACTCATTCAGCTCCCGGAGCCCAAGAGGATTGAGTGTTGAGCGGAGCTCGCGGTAATTCAACTGCCGCTTCGGGTTGTGTATTATAAGGGATCACAACTGGCCGGCCGACTCCCACAGGGTTAGCAGGCCGCTGCTCTCGCCGAGGGACCGGTTGAAGTACCAGCGTATGAGGCCTTTGGACATTTATGTTCATCTGCCGTTTCAGTTCAAGCATGAGATTGGTCATTTCTATATGCCATCTCTACATAGTTTCAAATTTAGCATCATCAGACATCGCCTGGAAAGTGGCTTTCGTTAGTGGCTCAAACATCAGGTCCGGACGGCCATCATCATGAATGCTTACAACATCCTCAGCATCTCCTTCCCCTCGGGGTAGGTTTTCTCCCTGATTTTGAGGAAACTCCAGGGCAACCTCTTGATGATGTTGTCCCTAGGAGGAAGTTCACATTTGTCCACTAAGCTGGGCTTGCAGACTTCTTCTAGCAGCATTACGGGTATTGCGATACACCGCATCTGCTTCTGTTGCCAGATTTGGATCATTCGCCCCTGCGGGGTCATTAGGATTGGCAGGATTGCCAATTTGCTCCATATGTTGCCTACCGGAGGCGCAACGAGTGTAGATTTTCATACTCCCACCTGTTTCTGCCATCTGGACTACTCTTCGTCTCTTGGGCACTTGGCCACTAGGACGAAGGGGGTGCCCCCAATCGGCAGGAAGGGTTTCCGTTAGTCTTTCAAATACGGAAACCCGCTGAGGAGATACCTGGGCACAGTTGCCCGTCTTAGCTCGGATAGATCCAGAGCTTTGGGATGTGAAGTTGGGCTTGCGATAAGCCCCCTTCCTCTTCCGCCCTTGCGTGGCGCCGGACGATGCCATGTCGGCTTGGGGCTGGGTCCACGCAGGCTTGGTGGCCCTAGCCTGCTTAATTGCTTGGGCCTCCTGCTTGGTAACCCAAATCTGTTTGACCTTGCGGGGACGCCGCTCAGACGCCTTATTGCTATCATCGGATTTGGTCTTCTTTTTGAAGCTCAGTCCATCCTCTCGCATTTTGTGTAAGAGCGAGAAGCGGTTGGAAGTGGATATATTGGGGACACATCGGTCCCGTGGAACCCTCAGTTTGGCGCCGTCGAGCCGAACACGTAGATCCCCGACAAGTATGGACTTGCCGGATCTTGAGGTCTTGACTGCTGGCCTCCTATTCTGGCGGCGGCGATGCTGCCCCCATGTGGCAGGGACGACACCGGCAGTGAGCGTATTCACAGAGAACACGCGAGCTTGGACCGGACGGAGCTTGCTGCCCCCAGCAACGGCAGATGGGGCCGAAGAAGGCATCTCCGGCTGAGTGGCAGGGATCACCCCCAGGAAGAAGGGGGAACCCACAACTGTCGGGAAATCCCCAAACGCAATGGGGACAGTAAGGTAGCCATGGCTCACATGGCTGGCGACGGGGAGTGGGCCATACGTAACTGTCGCCATTACAAGAATTTCCTTTGCTTTTTGAACTGCTTCCTGCTTCCTCCTGCTAGATAGAGAAGAAGAGTGAGGGTCTTTATAAGCGCATTGAAAGAACTTTAGCAGTAAAATGAAGGGCGGGAAAAGTCCCACCGGGCGTGCCAGTCTGTTTACACACGGAAGAAATAAACGAATAAATTTTCATTTTATTGGAAGGGAATAATATTTTTAATGCTTGCATATTATAATTTCCGCGCGCGTGTTTTATCAGACGATTTAAGAGTTCGTGTACTGGACTCTTCCCCACCGAATAGAATCGGTGTTAATTTACATCGGACAAGTCCGAATACCCTTGATTAAAACTGCTAAAGATGTTTTCTTGCCCTCATAATGTCGACCCTTTTATCTGAAATATTAGTTCGAGAGAAAATATTTCCTCTTATGTAACGACCCGGGAATCCGATTACCGGGAAGACCCGATAAACCGAGACTCACACCGTCACTCACGAGCCCGAAGACTCGGAAGGGTTAGAAGGATGGTGTGGAGACTACACAAGTATCACAAATAATTACAGAAATTAAACAGTTTATATGATTAAGTAAGAAATAAATTAACATTTTACATGATACATGATCCACAAGATATAACAAAATAAACAACAGTAGTCCACAACTAGTACAGAGACAAGAAAGAAAAGTACAGCCACACGGGACATACCCCGGCTCTGACCTCTGGCACTAACGCTGGGCACCTGAACCACGCTGAGCCTCAGACACGCTCCCCTGAGGCCGCGCCTCACCTGAAACACGGTGAAAAGACGCAGGGAATGAGTCTCGGAACAAGACTCAGTAGGGATCACTCGAACCCTACCTCGCAACACGGAAAACCGCTACGCTAGCAGTAAGCGAGTACCTCGAAAATGGAAGCCCAGCAACTACAACACCGGTCTCACGGCACGAAAACCCACCCACGCGCCACGACAAAACGACCGGAACTCAACGGTCAACCCGACAAAACCCGAAGGTCGAAGTCACAAAGACTGACAGTCTGTCACTCCGGACTCGACAGGAGTACCTCCCACTAGAAGCAAGGCCGAATGCGTCCACTGACGTCTTAGTCTGCGCCTCAGGTGACCGCCTGGCACGACAGCCTGGCCCGAAAGTCCCCGGCGGAGGCAAGGACACCGTACAAGTAACCACAAAACAAGTGACTAGCTGGGGTCGCGCTTGTCAGCGCGGGTCCAAAAGCCCCCAACCACGTGTGCACACACAGACCGTGCGTCCCTGGTCTGGCCCTCTGACCGATTTTCCCCTCAGCCAGACTCTGGCTGGTAGACGCGGGGCCCGACGGAAACCAGTCTAAAACCGTCCTCTGGGAAGCCTCTCCACCACTCCCTGGTGGGACCACTAAACGTGTAAGCAGACTACGACTAGTGGAGGGTCACTAAAGGAGTAGACTCTCAAGACAACGGAAAACAACGTCCGCATCCGACGACGTACGGGGACCATCCCACGTACCAGCACCGTCGCACAGTGACCACGGTCGGAGAAGAAACGGGACTGCGAACCTCCCGGTGCAGTCCTGAGCCTGACGGTCTACTCTAGGCGCGCCACAGGCTCTGACAGTCTATCACTGGGCCGTCACAGCCGTGTGACGGTCCAACACAGGAGCGCCACACGTTCGGTGCAAAACAGGCTGCGACGCGCCTACCCTGGTGCGTCACAGTCTCTGACGGGCCAGCCCTGGTGCGTCACAAGACAAGAAGAAACAAGCTGTGACGCTCACCGCTCGGTGCGTCACATCCTCTAACGGTCCAACCTAGGAGCGTTAGAAGATGGGGGATGCGTCAGCTCTGACGCTCACATACTGGGGCGTCACAAGGCTCTGACGCGCCAGCCCTGGTGCGTCACAGGCCTTGACCCCCAACGGTCAAATGCCAACGGTCGGATCGTCACCTGACGGTCCAGCCTAGGCGCGTCACAGCGCCCTGACGGTCTATCGTGGGGCCGTCACACCCACGGACCACCCAGTTGGCCAAAACAGAACGGTGACGCACCCACCATGGGGCGTCACAGGATGTGACGGTCACTGGAAGGACCGTCACATCGACCCGACGTCGAAACGACGTGAAACGCCCAAAAACACCAACCGCGTCCCCATGCCTCCATAGGAGAGGGGAAAAACAAGGGGGAAACCCCCCTAGGGACCCCTAGCATGCTTCTAAGCCATCAAAACGCCGAATCGCGGCCTAAAAACGTAGATCGGGCGAACTCTCCCCAAATCATGGAAAACCCCAACCCGGCATGAAACCCCGTCTCTCGGCCTCACACCGGCCTAGAAACCACGGGAATGGAACGCGGAGAGCTAGGGAACGTCACCCTACCTCGAACTCGCCTCGAGGTGCGCCGGATCGTCCACGAATTACGAAGAATGCTTGAAACCCTCTCGAGCTCCCACGATCTCACCGAGCACCGCACGCCGCCACGATCACCACGTCGCCACCGTCGCCGTCGTACCGTCGTCTCACCGCCGTCTGCAGCCGGGGGGAGTACGTCGGAGTCGTCGTCGGTAGAGGAAGGGGGCCACGGTCGCGTGAGCACGGGAGAGAAGGAGAAAGAGGAAGAAGAAGAAAGTGAAAGGGGGAAAGAAAAATAAAAAGAAATGGGATTATATAGAAAATCCCGAAATTCTGAAAAATATCGAAAAATTAAAAATCACGTTTCTGCAATCCTCGGAACGCACCGATCGCAACGGTACCACTCTCGCCTAGGTGAACGACTCGGTTCACCCGCAACGAGGTTCCGAAGGAATTGCCGAAACCCGCACGCGAAAATCGGAAAACACGCGCGGAAAAGCCGCGGACGCACTCCGGGCCTTCGAAACAGCTCTGGATCGCGCCGATCCGAACACGAAAGATGTCCGAAACGAAAATTCAGACGCAACGGAACCGGACACTCCGAGAAAGTAGATCCGGGACCCAAGAAGAAGGATCCAAAAGGTTCGGGATATTACATTTTACCCCAAGGTGGGGTATCATTGCAACTATCCCTCCCTGGGAGGGTTTATTTGTAATATTTCTTTCATGGAAGGGTTTTAATGTAATTTTCCATCAAAGCAGGGACTTTTATGTAATATGCCTTCCAATATTTGTTTTTTTTTGAAATCTCGGTCATTTATGCACGTATTTTGGATATCTGCACCATATTACAACTTTCGAGGGTATATCTGCAAATTAGGGTTTCTTTGTAGACTTGGTACAAATTTTCACCAACTTTCCATACATTAGGGATCATAGTAACTTTTCCATGACATTTCTGATTTCCACACTCTTGCATAATTTCTTGGGGACATTTGCACGGTTTCCCAAAGTATAGGGGTGAATTTATAATTTTACGTATTGGAAACCTCCCATAGGGTCTTGGATATAAAATAATTTAGGAATGTTTCTCTCAATCTGTCAACATAGTTGCATAAAGCTGCATTTGAATCCATTTGGAGTTCATTTGTATTCATTTGTACATAACATACTTGATGGAGGGTATTTTAGTAAAGTCTCCTCCTTAAGTGTACTCTCCACATAAAGTAGGTTTTGTCAAAACCCAACCAAAAAGAAGGCTGCCACCTGCTGTAAAGGAAGGTTGTGCTGCCCCTTTGCTGCTGTGCTTGTCTCTTTGTTGTCTGTCCTGTTCTTTCTTCTTGTTCTCCTCTTTCTTGTGGTGCTGGAGCCTCCTTCTTATAAGTGTTTGGAGGTGGGCGGAGGAGCTTCACTGAACCTCTCCTCCGGTGGAATCCCAACAGGTAATCCCTTGGTCTTCCTCCTCCATGCCTTTTCTTATTCTGTAACTGCAGTATTTATTTCTTATTCTCCTTCTCTTTCTCTCTTTTTCTATTTTTCTTTTTTGTAACCGCATGGACCATGGGCGGAGAGGGTTTGACAGGCCTCCGGGGTCCCTTTCTTCTATAAAAAGCTTCCGTACCACTTTAAAAAAATCCCACTTCAACACGTGGAACACTTCTTTGACATTTTGTTGTACGGAGGATCTTCTCTTGACTTGTTCTTGTGGGAACATGTGGGTCTTGATACTTGTCATTTCTTCCAATAAACATATGTGCATATGCATATATACTTCCAAAACACTTAATCTCAACCTCTTCATAGTTGAAGAATAGTACAAAGTCACTTCCTTTTGGACCTCCGTCACCATTGAATGATGTGTAAATTATAAAGATCAAAGACATGGACTTTAGGATATGAAGCTCTGTCCGGACATCCCGTCGCCAATGTTTACTAAGACCATCTTCTATGTGTCTTTTACATGATTCCGAATGATATGTAAGCATGTAATCTGCCACAGCACCATGAATGATTTTATGAACCAGAAGGGTGTAGTACCCATTTGTCAGATATGCCACTTGGGGTTACATGAATCATGTATGTTGAATCTATGTATTGTAGGGTTATTACCATCTTTCCTTTCTTTCCAAGATGTTCCTCTATCTTCTGAGACAACCACGACTCAACATTATACAAGAGCCGATTTCCAAATGGATCATGCACATCCATTGAACTCTTGTTAATTATATGTACTTTTCTTCTCCAGAGTTAATTTCTGAATATCTGAATTTTGTAGAAATATTTTATGGGGTCAACATATATGAAGTTTACCGAGCTTTTAAGACCTTTAAGAATTAGTTAAGTGGCCCTGCAAATAGGATCTCCATGCCTATTACAGGTCGATGGAGATCAGAGAAACCAGGAAGCTGCTTTTTCAGCAAATGAACCATCCATTATTCTTCTTGTAGACAGATCATTGAAGTCTCAAAAGATTAGAGAGGAATTTACTGAACTGTACCACTAGTACAACCCAAGGGCTATTAGCAGTGCAGATACAGCATGTGTCCTTGCGCATTCTTTTATTATACTCGACATTAATGCCCACAATACCATGACTAAGAACAAGATGGCACCAGATGATCTTATAAGGAACAACCGTGGGATTGACGATGGAAGAAATTTACCGGAGAAATGTTTGAAATCCTTATTTGAACAGATAAAACCGAGATGAAAAAGGACGGTTTGGCAATTCTGCAAAATACAAAGGGCTACTGTAGGGATACTGTCCAGCAGGACCATCAGAGGAAGCCCATCTAAAGTACACATTATCAGACTTTGAGGAGGACTCCGTAAATGGATGGGGTCGATTAAGTTGCTGCATGACATTTCGGACCAAAAAAAGGAGGGTGTTCGCATTAATCCACTGGCTCATCGAAGACAAAATAATGAGCTTGATTCAACCATTATTGAGCTTTATGTTCACACGGTCTGCGTGCCTGTGGCTGCACCTTCGCCATGCAAACCATGGGGGGCATTTGTTGCACCCTAGATAAAGCAATCATAACCCTAAAACTAAATGTGGTACTGTAGGAGAACCAAAGGTCTTGGGTTGCAGCAGGGTAAGGACAACAATATTGTGATTCTAGCCTGAAATCCTCTGAGGCATTCTGTCAAACAGTTAGCCCCTTCTTGGTTAGGAGGCTAATTAACATGCATGGCTAATTAACATTCTATCAAACACCTATCCCGTGTGGAAAGTACACATGGGCACACCTGAATCAGAGATTCGGTGGAGACGATCCTATCCTTTAATCCCCCTATCCGTCAAGCCGCTTGATCCTGCTGCGCCAGAGAGGAAGGAGGGCCGCTGATGTTGTTGTTGTCTAGAGGAGTAGAAGCCTCCTCTGCTGCTGCGCCAGAGAGGAAGAAGGCGAGTCTGCGGCTGCTTCAAAAAATAGAGAGAGAGAGAGAGGGTAGAGAGGAAGAAGCCTCCTCTCCCATGCTCTCTCTCTCCCCTATTTTTAAGGAGAGATTATTTCCTTCTTTAAAAAATAGGGAAAATACAGAAAAATGAGGGCAAAGAGAAAGGAGGCCGGAGGCTCTCTTCGCACTGCCTCCAGGTCTGTTTCACCCTCTCTCCACGTTCTCTCTCCTGCTGCTCTCTCTCTCTCTCCTATTTTTAAGGAGAGGTTATTTCCTTCTTTAAAAAAATACAGAAAAATGAGGGCAGAGAGAAAGGAGTCCGGAGGATCTCTTCCCATTGCCGACGGGTCTGTTTCACCCTCTCTCTCCATTCTCTCTCTCCTGTGCCTCCTCTCTCTCTCCTATTTTTAAAGAGAATATATTTTATATTTAAAGTTTAAACAAATACGGAAACAGGAAAAATGAGAGCAGAGAGGGAAGAGCCCGGAGGCTCTACCCCCCCCCCACTCACAGGTCTCCCTCTCTCCTGCAGTTCTCTCTTTCTCTCTCCTCATTCTCTCTCTCCTATTTTTAAGGAGAAATTAATCCCCCTTAAAAAATCACAAAAAGGGGCAGAAAAAAGGAGGGCAGAGAGAGGAGAGCCCGGATGCTATCTTCCCACTACCTCCGGGTCTCTCTCTCTTTTCTCTCTCCTACGGTTTTTTTTTCTCTCTCTCCCCCCTGAAAATCGGAAAATTCCCACATTAGTGTGGGTTTTCATGAAGATAGCACACCTGCCGGGTGGCCTTTGTGAGAGTACTGGTTTTTCTCTCTTGAAAAATCAGAAAACACCCATTTTGGGATGGGTGTTCATGAAAAATGTCCCCTCTCCAGAACAGCCCGGCAGGGGACCGCCATGCAAACTTATTTCTGTTGGGTTTTTATATAAAATCGCATCCCCCAATTACAATACAAACAGCCTGGCAGGGGCATGGTTGGCAGTATCGGCCGAAACCGATACGTTTCGGCCGAAACGTATCGGTTTCGATCGGTACCGATCCGAAACCGAGCCCCAACACTGTAGCAGGCCCGATACCTAAAAAAAATATTTTTTTAATGGTTTCGGACGAAACCATTAAGGGTTTCGGCCGAAACTGACCTGTTTCGGTCCGAAACCGTCCGGTTTCAGCCGAAACTAGAGAGGGTCACTATTTTTTTTATTTTTTTGAATGGTTTCAACCGATTTCGGTCGAAACCGGTACGTATCGGTTTCGGTACCGGCCGAAATCGGTACCGAAACCGATGCTGCCATCCTTGGGCAGGGGGGCTGCACATGTGGCTCCATTTATATGGGTTTTGATGCAACATGCCCCTGGAGTCTATAAATAACACCATGGGAGTCCCCATTTGAGCAAGGAAGAACCTTCGGCAATGTTGCACTTGCGCCCTCTCCCCACTCAGGTGAGAGACAACCTAAATTGGCTAAGTCATGCCCATGGTCCATGTGGCTCAGACCACATGGCCATTAATCCCAATGGGCTCAGGTCACCGAGTCCATTATGCCCAATTGGATTGGGTCCAATAACCCAATTAGGCTCATTAGGCTGAAGTTGCTCGGACCATGGAGTCCATTATACCTAATTGGCTCATCATAGGCCCAATAAAGCCCCATTAGCCCAATTGACTCGGACTATGCAGTCCATTATGCCCAATTGGCTCATCATAGACCCAATTAGCACAATGGGCTCGGACCACTAAGTCCATTATGCCCAATTGGTTCGGACCACTAGATCCAATATCCCAATTAGACCCAATAAGCCCAATTGGCTCGGAGCATTGAGTCCATTATGCCTAATTAGCTCACCGAAGGCCCGATAAACCCAATTGGCTAGGGCCATGGAGTCCATTATGTCCAATTGGCTCACCATAAGACCAATAAGGTAAGATAAGCCCAATTGGCATAGACCACTGAGTCCATTATCCCCAAATAGGTCATCATAGATCCAATTAGCCCAATCGGCTCGGATTATAGAGTTCATTATGCCCAATTGGCTCATCATAGGCCCAATTAACCCAATTCGTGCAGACCATTGAGTCCATAATGCCCAATTGACTCATCCTGAACCCAATAAGGCCCAATTAGCCAATTTGGTCCAGGCTACTATGTTCATTATGTCCAATTGGCCCGTCCAAGTCCATTAGGCCTAAGTGGCCCAAGAAGTTAAGTCCGGTCTGCCCAATTGGGTCTAACTAGTCCATGCACCCAATCTTTACAAGTACATTGGCCAATTCGGCCCAATTTTGATGCAATTCCTCCATAATGATGAATACACTTAATTTTTTTTATTCATGTGCCTTGCTATGTGTGGATAGATGTGTGATGCCAGTCCTATGGGTGAAATGTCTAAGGGTTTTTTTGCACAAATGCCATTGTTACCAACAGAATTACATATATGTCATTTCTGGAAACATATTAGCATATATATCACTGTTATTTTGAAAAACTTATCCCCAAATTGGGATAAGGCTTTGATGATGACGATGATGATTTTGAAAAACTTGCAAATATGCTATGTTGCAAGTTTTTCAAAATAACAGTGATATGCATGTTTAACTAAATTTATATATTTGAAAGTTTTTCAAAATAACAGCAATATATATGTTAATATATTTCCAGGAATGGCATATCTACAATTTTGCCTGTAACAATGGCATTTATGCAAAAAATCTAATGTCTAAAAATACCTTTTTAACCTCATTCGGACCTCACTTCAACTATACCCTGGCCTAAATGACCAAAATACCCCTGATAGAAAAAAAATCCTTTAAAAATCACCAAAAAAATCCCCAAAAATGTGAAAATGCGCAGAATAGCCAAAATACCCACGAAACCCTAGAAAATATACCCAAATTATGAAAATACCCCAATGACCATAAAAATCCAGAACAATCCCAAAAAATCCCAAAAAATATAAAAAAATCCAGAAGGTCTGAAATACCTCTGAAACCCTAAAAATGGTCAAAATACCCTTGATGCCCCAAAATTCCTACAAATTATAGGAAAATCCCTAAAAATGTTAAATCTTGAAAATACCCCTCCAAACCCTAAAAATCCCTAAAATAACAAAAATACCCCTGGAAATCAAAATACACAAGAGTATCTAAAGCCCACTGGAGTCATTAAAATATACTTTCAACCCTAGAATGGTCCTTAAAATCCCACAAACATGTGAAATGATCAAAATAACCTTGTGACCCAAATAACTTAAAATCAACTCAAACCAGTCTAAACCCACCTAAAATACCTTTTAACCCATTATAGACCGGCAAATGTGTTTGTAGAGCCTATGTGAGTGATGCATTTATATATTTATAATTGCTTGGCATCTTTGAGTAGCTAATCAAGGGTTTCCGACCATCCAACAGATGTAATTAACACCGACCAAGGTCGGTGGGGAAAGGTCTAACCAAGGATGGCAGTATCGGTTTCGGTACCGGTTTCGGCCGGTCCCAAAACCGACACATACTGGTTTCGGTATCGGTTTCGGTTTCGGCCGAAACCGGTTGAAACCATTCAAAAACCTCAAAAAATTAGTAAAACCTGTCCGATTTCGGCCGAAACCGTCCGGTTTCGGACCGAAACAGGTGAGTTTCGGCCGAAACCAATACAGTTTCGTCCGAAACCATTAAAAAGTATTATTTAATAGGTTTCGGACCTGCTACAGTGTTAAGGGCCGGTTTCGGATCGGTACCGGCCGAAACCGATAGATTTCGGCCGATACTGCCAACCATGGGTCTAACACATGAACCCATAAAACTTGATTAACATATTGCATGAAATTCTAGAGACTTATTCCATAGTACCAGAATATATATATCTATATATATGATATATCGATGAGATATATTTTTCATGTTCTCACATTGGCCTTTGTAGTTTGACGCCGAGATTTGAGATTTTGGGAGTTAGGGGTAACTGGCCTTTGTGGTTTAACGACAAAGATTTGGAATTTTGAGAGTTTGGGGTGGCTGTCCTTCACAATTTGACGCCTAGATTTTGGGATTTTTGGATGATTATGTGTGTCATGGTGGTACAAAACCATTGGCCATCAAAGATATGTGATGATGAACGATTGATAACCTTTTTTGCATTTTTTTTACATTACAAATCACAGTGCCATTTCGGATTTTCGCCAAAGCTGGCCCCTTTTAACTTTTTCCAGTGCACCCTTTCGGATTTTCACACTGAGGGGTGACCTAATTTTGCCTAAGATGCCTTTTCAGGTTTTCACCTCCGCCAGGTCTTGACCTTCTTACCCTTAGACACTCCTTTGTAGAAGTGATTAAGTCCGTCGAGACACCTCAATTTTAAGCCCCATTTTTTTATGTACTGTCGGGATGAAGATATACCTGACGTGAGTTTTGCACAAATTCATGTTTAGGAACATAATACAGCTTCATGTGCTTGCCATTGAGTGAAGGAAAAGGACTATCCCCCTCGTGGTCCACAACTGTATATGTGCCTCCCTCATATACTTTTTGGATGACATAGAGTCCACGCCAATTTGGGAGGAATTTTTTACTGTATAGCACTTGATAGAAATTTTTGGCGGAATAAGATTCATGTAGTCGACCTCAAATAATTGGGATAAGACTCTGATGGATAAGACACACTATAAGTCAACGGTGGCGACACCCTCACCATGTTGGGCAAATTTGTCTTCAACAATCTTTTCAATCATGTGCCTTTGAGCTACAATATCTTCAACCGTCGGAGTCTGGGAGGATTGTACATTGGTTGTTGTGCGGGGAGGCTCAGCTTCCACCTCTGTTGCGAAGACATAGGTTGTAGCACCCTGTCGGTTAGCTGCAGGAGGGGTGAAGACACGTTGATTGTTAGGCTTGTTCTGATTTGGTGCCTGAGCTGTAAGGCGTTGAGCCTTGGTCTCCTTTTGCCGCTTCATCTCGAGCATAAGGTTAGTGAATTTCGTGTGCAATCGCTGCATGCTCTCCGATTTCTCTTGATCAGTCATGCTTCGAAAAGTGTTTCTCAGAGGTAGGCTGGCATGAGTTGGCTTATTATGATCCCCCACAGGAGGGTTGGCATCATGTTGATTTGCATTGTCATCATCATCTATCTCTTCAATACCAAGCGGGATGATTTCTTGGCCTTATGCTTGATTCCCTTCTTGATTCTGCCCTTGGCTCAAAGATCCAAGAACCTCATTCCCTTTAGAAGTACTATAAGTATGCGGGGGCCTCAATGTCTACCCCTAACTTATAAGGAGATTGGCTAGATCGGCCGAGTCAACCTGGGTGGTCTGGTTGGATACATTGACCACATCCGTCGGATCATCATCAACTTCGACTATCTGCTTGCTAGAAGTATAACAGGTGAATACCTTTATGGTATCTTTATCCATCTATACTATTCTCCTTTTCTTTTGCACTCAAGTTCCTAGGGGGGGATATGCCCCCAGTTTGTCAAAGACCGAGACTCAAGTTGTAGTAACCTCAGCAAGATTTATTCCTTCAACTTGGATTGGCTCCGAGTGTTGAGGTGCGTAATTCAATTTCTTGTACACCCCTTTTTCTCTTCTATCCTCGAGAGCATGGGGGTAGAGCCTCTTGGAGAGCCGAGACTTTTGCTTGTTACTGGCCCAATTTCTGAACAGACTTGCCTACTCTGGCTCTCCTGACGCAGGCCTCCTCTTTAGTGACCCATATCTACTTCATTTTGTGTGGACATTCTATAATTGGGTTGTCCCCCACCTAGATTTAAATTTCTTTCTGAAATCTGCCTTGTCTTCTTGCACTCGGTGGAGCAAGGCAAAGCAGTTGGAAATAGGAATAGTCGGGATAGGATTGTCTTGAGGCATTATCAGCTCACCTCCATCGAGCCGGATGCACAAATTGCCGACAAGGACAGTCTTGCCGAAATTTGAGATAGTTGCTGCGGGCTTTCTGCCCTTGCGGCCATGGCGCTGCCCCCGTTTGACAGGAGCGGCATTGAAAGAGATGGTGTTCAACAAGAGGACTCAACCTTGTGAAGGAGATCGGGGCTTCATGCCCCTAGTGATCATTCGTACAGCCGGTGCTTCTTCGGCCACGGGTAGTACCCCCAAAGAAAAAGGGGATCTGACGATTGCCGAAAAGTCTCCAAAGACAATTGGGGTGGCCAGATATCCATATCTGGCGTGGTGGCGACGACCTGTAACTGCCACCATTGGTGACTTGTTGTTGTTGTTGTGTTGTTATTTTTTGACTTGAAGTGTTTCCCTCCATGCTCCCTCCTATAAGGAGGAAAAAAGGGTAGCACAACCTTCGCAAATGTATATCAATCTTTTGGCAAAAAGATGAAAGGCAGGAATTGTCCCACCGGGTGTGCCAGTCTATTTAACACGAAAATTAGAATTTTCTGATCATTCGTTGAACAAATATGAATATTTATGTTATTTTTTTAGCATGCATATTATTAATTCTACGTGTATTAGTTTATCAGATGATTAAGAGTTCGTGTTCTAGACAATTCCCCACCGACCGTAGTAAGTGTTAATTTACATCGGCATAAAGTCTAAACACCATTGATTAACTGACAAGGATATTCTTAGACCTCTACAATATCCGTTGTGATATTGAGAGTTTTATCTAAATCTAGGCGTCGGATTTAGACTTGGTTCAGATCGAACCGTTGGGTTTGCTCCGAGTCCGGATCTAACTGTTAGATTTAGATTCCATCACGATTGGATCCTTGGGTCGCCATATGATCGCACTTGGGCCATCGGATTTTCTTGTGCTCGAGAAGGGCATTCCTACCCCAAGGTGGGGTATATTTGCAATTTTCCCTTAAGCGAGAGTGTATTTGCAATTGTCCCCAAAACAGGGTATATTTGCAATTTTTCTTGAATAAGGGTAGACTTGCAATTTACACTTAAACAAGGGCATATCTACTATTTTTCTTAAGCAAGGTTATATTTACAATTTTCCCATAAACTAGGATATGTTTATAATTCTCCCAAAATTGAAGGGTTTAACTATATTTTTTTAGTAATAGGAGCACTTTGATGCAATTTCTGAGGTCTTCATTACATTTGCACAAATTTAAAAAAAACAGGGTAAAACTGTAATTCCCATAATTTCTGAACCAAATGAGATTTCCCCCCTACTTTGAGGACACAAATGCAAACTAAGAGCATTTGTGATCATTCCATGATTTTTTCATGTTTTTAGACCGTTCTCCTAATTTTTGGACATGTCCCTCATAAAAGGGGGCATATTTACAAATATGCTCTTTTATGAACCATTTTACAAAGAAGCCCTTGCAAACCACTTGCCTTCTTCGTAACTTCAAATCTTGGACACCAGCTCCTCTTTGTGCTCCAAAGTTCCTTGCGCTCCAAAGCTCCAAGTTTCCAAAACGAGAAATCTTCAAACCTCAAGACCCAAAGGTTCCCAAGTGTCTTTCCCTCTTGGGTAGGCCTTGCTATTTATAGGGGTTTGAGAGGGGGATGCCTTTTGAAACACCCCTAGGCATTAGGTGAGGGCCATAGCTGCACTTGAAGCCCATCCGGGCATTGAAAAGAGGAAAGGAGAGCCTTGCAACCCCATCCGGGCATTGAGGAGAAGGGAAGCATCTTGCAACATCCATCCTGGGTTCAAAAAGAAAAATGTATGCCCTCCTCCTCCTATTCCTCCAGGCATTGAACCCCATTTAGGTTCATCCGGGCATGGGGAAACAGGCCCCAGCCCCCTTCGAGCATGCATAGGAGGCCGGCCCTCTCTTGGGCCCTCCGCAGCCCCTCCAGACATCGTGCTCTAGGGAGAACCCCTCCGGGCAACCCCTCTTTTTCCCCTTTCTGCATTGCTAGAAAGAGCATATGAGCGCGGGGCCCACAGAACCTCCCCACAGCCCCTCCAGGAATGCACAGGCAGAGCTCCCCCTCCTTTAGGCAAGGTGCTCAGGCGGACACCCCTTCAGCCCATCCGGGCATCCAAGAGACTGCCCCTGATGCTGGCCCATCCAAGCATCAAAACCCTGGGTCCATCCGGGGATCAAAGGAGACCGCCACCCCACTATACCCATCCGGGCATCCACCTGCTTACCTATGCGCAGGACAGAGAGAGGGAGGAGTCCCCCTTGGTTTGTGGCCTGAGGGAGACTATAAAAAGTCTTTACCTAGTCCCTTTCAATCATTTCTTCATTGCCTTTTGCACACACTCCAAAAGTCTTTACCTAGTCCCTTTCAATCATTTCTTCATTGCCTTTTGCACACACTCCAAAGAGGCAGCGCGTGGGGTTTTCTTCCTTTAGGTTTTCTTGGTGGTTCTTGACACCGCCTTCCTGTCCACGGCGTCCGGAGTGCAAGGACCACACGCCGACGCATCAGAAATGATCTCCAGAGGCGAGAAACCATTGTTTTTGTGTCGATTTGGTGTGTGGGTAAGTGACTTTGTGCCGCCCACAAGGTCATTGACGAAATTCCTGTGTATAGAAACATGTGGACTTTGTCCAAATAATTCCGCCCGATGGGATCCCGAGGGCGTTTGAACTACCCAAACATGTGACGGCAGGGTTTTATACCATCGTGCGACATCATATGATAGATTAATAATTTTGTCTTTTTCTGAAAATATCATGAAATTTGTGGAGTCCAACAATCGTCTACTTTAACAACCCAAGCCCAAGCTTGACCGAGCTCATCTCAGTCAGCTCGTGAGCAAGCTCATAATAAAATATTAAACACTAATATTATATGTTGCCATTTTATTATTAATATATCCTTTTTGAATTTCAAACACTACTGCCCAGCATCTACCCATGCAGTTCTCCTTTTTTATTATTGGAAGGTGGCCAAAGACCACAATTCATAAAACAAAGAAGCAAGTACAAAATAAGGCAAGGAAGAAAATAGTAGGGTAGGAGAAAGTCTCTACCAAGGTGATAAAGACACCTCCACCCTCAACCCAGAACCCCACATCCTCTGTGGTTTACAAAGTAAATTTCTTCCAGGAATGCAATCTTTTCAAGACAACAGAATCCCTCACCCGGACATTAGAAAAAGAGAAATTTCATTGATGAACCCATTGGATACAGCCTCGAATAGTTTCCCCCAGGTTTGTAACCCACGCAGCTCTCTTTTTCGACCTTTTTGAAGCGATTTAATTATAGGCACGAGAAAAAAAAACTCTTGAAATCTGATATGGGACTAAAAGTGCCTCTGGGAAAAAGCCCCAGGTGCACACCCCCGGCCTTCCCAGGGGCTTTTTTAGTCTCTCCCCCTCTTTGACTCCTATAAAACTGGCAGATCCTTTCTGTTTTCTCTCTCAACTTTCCCATCTATTCTGAGTTAACTCAGTTGAGCTGAGCCCATGAAATGAGCTTGAAACAGGCTTGGGGTCAAGCTCGGGCTCAAATATTTCTTAGCGAGCAAAGCTCAAGCGGGTCAGAGTTTGGCTCAAGTTAGCTCATTGCCACCCCTACAAGCATGTGAAGCCAGAGGAAGGTGAAGTTGTGGTAGTGGCAAATGGGTACTGCTTCAGAAAGATGAGGAGACTCGAAGCCCTTCCAATCCTTTTTACGATAACGATCTCAACAATTAATCAAAAAGATCAATCAGCAATTAAGCTGTATGTCACTTTCTAAAATATACCTCCTGATCAAATCAAGTGTTCATGTGTAGAACAAAATAATATCTCATAAATTTCAGTCTCATAATGCTCAAACACATTTGTCTTTCGTTCTTTCATGATCCTACACAGGACTACTTCTTAGTTTCCAAAACTTCCTTGCTTTGTTCACAACATATTACCTCTTTTACCGTTCAAAATTCCTCACTACCTGTTTTACCGTTTAGAAATCCTTACTTTGTTTCATGTAGAAGTAATACCCAAAGAGAATCACGATGTCATAATACCCATGCATAAGTGAGTTCTTTGATACAGGGATGAATGAGTTTTGCACATTATGAACCCAAATGAATTAATGACTGTTGCAAGAAGCATAATATGATGATTATGAACAAGTGTCATATGAAGAACAATGCCATGTAAGAGTAAACAGAAACAGGGCTGTCAGACCATACCTCTTGCCAGCGCAATTATATCTTTTCTGGGCACTTGCATATTAACATCTGCATTTACAAAATATCAAAATTAATTTACTACAATGAATTTGTACCGGGAAAGGGCGTGCTCCAATGACAAAGGCAACTGATGTACCTTCATCAACCAAGGTTGGAGCTTTCAGATAATCCATGGCCCTTCTATAAAGGCCCTGCAGAACTCAATTATGTTAGATAAGCTAACGAGGAAATGGCAATCCAAGACAGATGTCTTAACATACAAATCTATCAGTTCCGTCAGATTCCTGATCAGAGTTGACATTTTTTTTAATTATGGTTACGGTGAACCAAGTCTCCCAGGTCACTTGTTTTGCATAAATTTTCTTTCAGCCTGGGGTGAATTCAAGTGAGAAACTCAAGCCCCAAAACTTTATCACAGTAATACATAAGTGATAGATGTAACCTCTTGGATTAGCAGTGAACTTGAACGCTCTATCTTTGCCTTATGTCCATACAGCATAGCTATGCAAGTTAAGACAGCCCCGACCTTTGGATGATTAGAACCTACATCAAGTCAACAAAATCATAAATATATGGTCTCCTCCACGTGGCATCTAGATAAATTTTGAAGAATAATAGCAGTTATTATTCTGAGGAGACAAACAGACCAAAAATAGCTTCAGCTTTGTTTAATGCCTTTGTCAGAAACTCTTCTGCACCCTGAAACTCTCTGAAGAAATAGGGATTATGAAGAACCTCATTGGCCAACAGGGAAAAACGAAATCCAGAAACTACTGATAGGGCATTAGCATTCAATTACTTCAAACATCTAGTATGTTCACACGTGAAAACAAGAAATATGCACAACATGTGTATCAGAATAAATATATCTATTATTCAATATTATGGTCATTTTTGCCTACAGTATCACCTATAGTTCATCAATTTTTTGATTAGTCACTGTACATGAAACTGTGGAATACAATGCAAAAAGGAAAGAAGAAGATAATATGAAATAAGACAAAAACAAGCCAACTCATGTCTACAAAACAAACAATTGACAGAATTCCCAAATAATGCATGTTTCATACACCCTGAATGGAACAATCAGCAATCAACAGCTTACATTTCTGGGACAGTTTATTGTCCATGTTAACCTGCTATTGTATATCACAAAATGCAGCATAATAAAAAAATAATTTAAATATGATATACATGAAACGTCATGCCTGTTATACCAAAAATTAGAGATTGAAAGCCAAAACTCAATTAGACCAAAATGAAGACGATAGGCATAGAACCGATGATGAGCATACCCTGAATGCATTAGAAGTTGTCCTAGTGCGCATGTAGCTCCCAAGGAAACTTCAGCAGGAACCATATTGGCAGCTTTCAGTGAAGAGAAGTTAGAACTTTCCTTTGCTTCAGATATTTGAAGTGCTCTCTCGTAGAAATCTTTTGCCAATGAAACATTCCCAGTAGCATGTAAAAATTCACCACATGAGAGTGCAAGATTTCCTGAGAATCAAGCAATAGTTACATGAGTTTAGGTTGAAAAGAAACAATTCAAATCTCCCGATAAGTGCAAAACTAACCACAACGGTATTTTCCCTCCGTTGACTCACAGTCTTCACATTCACCAAAGTTCAGCTCAGCTGACACAAAGAACAAAAGTAAGTTCTTCTTGGTGCAAATTTTGCAGGCTTTTGTCAAGGGAAAATAGTCCAAACCTGACTTGAGATCCCCATTAACAAGATCGACAAGCCCCTTCATGGCTTTACCCCGAAAATTCAATATGTTAGATGTAGGTTCGTTTTCCTCTCTCCTGATTTTCAACAGTTGCAAGCATTCATCAGCAAGATCCGAAGAAGTAGCATCCTGCAGAAAAAAGTATCTTCCAATGAATCGACTATAAGGAAGAGGACAGCTAAATGCAAATCAGACAGGCAAATGCCCATATGATTACGGACCTGCCCAGCCTCCAATTTGAGGCCCACCAGCCCCTCCCATGCTGCAACTGCAAGTCACTTAGACAAAACTTGTTGTTTAAGATGCAACAATCTTGCAGGTTCTTAAGCTTTTATCTTTTCCCTCCTCAATTTTGAGCTCCCCATAATATTTATGTTTTATATTATTAAACATTATGTACTAACCCATTCTATGATCATTGTAAGGCTCCACATTATCACAGTATCTCGGCAAAATATTTATAGGTAATGTCAAGGATAATCTAACCAAAACGATAGCCTAGAAATCACAATCCCAGGCATACTCAGCAACAGGAACAGAAGGCAAGATTTTACAGGAATTATCCTCTCCATCTTGTATGAATGTTACCTCTGGCTTGCAGAGAGCAGTTCTCCAACTGAGGAACCATCCGTAGCTTCTCCATGGCATCATTGGGCTGCCCTCTGAGACAGAAAAGGAGAGAAAAGAAAATACAAAGTAAAAGAAACGTACGTAGAAGAGAGGGGAGAAAGGGTAACGAAGCCGAGAAAAAAAAATTAAAGCAAAAGAAATGGTGATCCTTCAAAAAATAACATAAGCCAAGACATTCTAACTATTCTAAAGTGAGAGTAGACCTCTCATATAGCAAGGTGGACATGGAGATCAAGAACATCCCGGCAGCGTCGTCACTTCCTTCGCCTCCCCCTGCCCGCAGGTTGGAAAGGCCCTGCTCAAGCACCAGCAGCGCCTGCGCATACGCGTCCGCTACAGATTCCCAACGACAGTCAGTGTTCATAACAGAAAGAAGTATCAAGAACAACAACTGTTGCTACTCCGAACAAGAAGAAATTGTGGTGCCAGTCCACTCTGAGGAGTACACTTTGAGGCAGATTAGCATAAATAAGGGAAGAGACCTGATCTTTCGGATCGAGCATGGCCAAGAGCGTACTGGATCATCTGCTCAGATATTTGGCGCTGCTGCTGCTGCTGCTGTGGCTGGGGATAGTCAAGGGCGCTGGCTCCGTAGAATCTCAGGGTTCTGGCAACTGCTGCAGTAGGTAGAAGTGTAAAGGAAGTCCTAGGGAGGAGGGCTTCGCAGGGCGACCTGAGAGCAGCCGCTGCCATTGTTGCTGTTCTTCTCACCGCCGACCGCATCATGGTGACCGCCCTCGTCTCCTCCCTCGTCCGGAGGAAGAATTACATAGGAAGAAGCGAACATATTCGTTTGATGGAGGGATATACAAAACGAGAGTTATCTCTCGTAGATTAATTTATCTTAGAGATTTAATCTCATTTATTTTATTATATAATATTTTTTTTTTTAGTCAAACGATGGTTAACTATATTTTAACTCTTGGGTGAAATAATCTATTTAAATTTCTCTCTAGTTAACCCTCGATCTAACCTGATTAGTTTTTAAATTTTTTAGATCAAAATTATTGTCAGACGTGAATTTATAAAAAAATAACTCCTGGAAATATATTGGCAAACATATCACTACATAAATCTTAATTGTGCATAAATATCATCGTCGTGATCGCACGCTACTAGATATGAGATTAACCATGATTAATTTTAACCAAATCTGTAAAAATATCAAATTACCCTCAATTTAAAAAATATAAAAAAAACTCCTCTCCCTCCACAATGGCCCGCGGACCCTCTCCCCCTTCACCTGTCTTATCAAAGCTCTCTCCCCCACCACAGTGGGCAGTTGTCGGTGCTTGAGAGGAAGGGGGATGGAGAAGGAAGAAGGGAGGCTCGACGAGGGTTGTGTGGGTGCGCAGATGGTGAGATAGAAAAGGAAGAAGGATGAGAGGGAGAAGGGGTGCTCGATGGGAGAGGAAGGAGGGAGATAGCAATTATAGATCGACATATGGAGGGGATCGTGGCGGCAAGCAGAGGCGGGGGCAATTGGGGTTTCAAAGGCGGTGGCAGCGACGGCTTCGACTCTCTCCCTCTCTCTCTCTAACACACACACACACACACGCACACAGGGGCTCGGTGGGGTGGAGGCGAGGGGGCGTCCAAGTGTAATATCCCGGATCCTTAGTGGATCTTTGTCGGATCTCTATTAGATCTTTCGGATCGTTTTTTGAGAGTTTCGGATCGCTTGTGTGGCTCCCGAGTTGAGCTTTACGATTCGTGTGGGTTTTTCTCTCGTACTAGCTACGGAACCCTACGATAAGTTTATTTCTCAGTTCATCGACTCGTGGACGATACAGTTGCGATGTACTCTTCCCGAGGATCGTTTCGGCTATTTTTGCATATTTTTCTGAATTAGTGCATTTTCGGCGCATTTTACGGATTTTCAGAAATTAGGTAAAAATCTAATTTCCTACTTATATACCCCCCCTCTCTCTCCTCTCACTCACGCCCTCACTCTCTTTGTCACACCCCGAGCCTTTATTACAGCGGAAGACTCGCTCGGGGAGCGCGAACAGCCGGCATGGTAAGCCTCTTGCAAGCAAGAACGACCAGAGCGCAATACAATCACACACATAAATGCAATTGCACAGAATTTAATCAAACTCCAACTTTATTTCATAAAGATCAATACTCGAAATACAACCACTTTCCATCATCTTTCATTCTACTAGATTCAAGAAATAGGAAAATTACATTGACTCAATCTAGACATTATAGACTTCCTAAGTCTTCGCTCATTTTTAATCACTCTCGGATCCGCTACTTGAATAATCCGAATCCGAACCCGACTCACTTTCATTTCCTGAAAAAGATTGAAAATAGGTAATGAGCACACTTGCCCAGTAGGTATATTCGCATCAACATGAAGGCACTATTAAAGTGATTAATATTTTTGCTCTAAAGAAATAAGGTAAAATCATGCAATGCGATGATCACGTGATTAAATCAAAGTAACAAGACAATCATATAAGATGGAATGAGAACAAGAATAGAACAAGAACATGATATTGGCCTTTCATGAACAAAAATATATCGAGAATGTACTAGCAAGCCACATAATCTAACACTTTAGCATCTTATGCTTATGAGCAAGTGCTTCGTGAATTTCTGTGGAATATCAAGCAAGAATGTCATGTCGTGTCGTGGATCTTCACTTATTTATAGAAATAGTACTCCCAGCGCAATGCGACGCCAGTAGCATCATACCCCATGGTTTATAAAATAGTATGTTTTCGGCAATCAGCCGAGGGGACTAGCATAGAGCCCTTAAACACAATCAGTGCTCGATCGCATCTTCAGGTATAAATTAAGTTACTTCCACGCATGTAACAGTAAAGTATGGCCAAGAATATAACAATTCCAAATAATGAAAATCAACGAATGAACGCTTCAATTTGAATATAT
Organism: Amorphophallus konjac; assembly: GCA_022559845.1. NCBI lineage: Eukaryota > Viridiplantae > Streptophyta > Magnoliopsida > Alismatales > Araceae > Amorphophallus > Amorphophallus konjac. The sequence continues at coordinate 20,853,874 of CM040124.1, forward strand.
GAGATCAAGAATGACTTAGACTATGCTATGCTTATGGAAATAAATCGGCAGCATAACAGTATATTCTCTTAACTTTCATTCATTATATTAAGTCTATTAAGCAATATGATAGGTTCTAGATCATCAAGGTTTTTCTAGAAACATTGAAATGTCAACCCTTGGTCAAACCTTGGGTTGAGATATTCAAGTCACGTGACGGTCATTCACTGGGCCATTACATTGTGTGACGGTCTAGTATAGGACCGTTACATTTGTCTGAATCCAGAATCAAGAATTCAACCTCAGATGAATGTGACGGTCGTATATTGGGCCATTACATGAGCCTGACGGTCCAATATAAGGCCGTTACATTACTAGAATCAGAAAACAACGATAGTGTATTCTAGTTATTGGGCTTTAATGATACAACCAACTCGGTGTCCTAGTGGGAATCCCAGGCTCGCGGAGAATTACGGAGGCCTTGAAACAAGATTTCCTAATCCATTGGAAGGAATATCCAATAGAGAGGTCCTCATGTCCAAGATTGTGTTCCTATAGTGCAAAAGTGAACTAATGGTCAACACACCGGAGTATGTGCCGTGTACTTATAGAAACGACTCTATATATAGGAAAAGAATATATATATATATATACATATATCGATGCAAAATCATGATAAAAACTCTATTGATACATCATTCAAACTCATGTTTCAAATTACAAAACTATAGAGTTTTGGGTTCATGAAATTAATATAACTCAAAGTAATAGTGAGATATCAAAACATGCATTTCCTATCATGAACGCTTAAATAATCTCGAAGTCACGTAATTAGGTTTAAAACTTAGGTAACTAGGCTTAATAATAAGTAATATTGACAAATCATATTCTGTATAGGGTTGACAGAACATAGCCTCTGACGGTCTAGAAGTGGGGCGTCACAGTGATTGTGACGGTCAGAGAACAGTCGTTACACTTATGTAACGCGTCTGTATTGGTGCGTCAGAGTTAACAGAGTAACTCATATATCACAGAGACTGTGACGGCTCATAGTAAGGCCGTTACATGAATGTGACGGTCCTACTGTGACGCGTCAGAGTGTCTGCTAACAAAAAGTAATATGAAACACAAGAGATTAACTCACATCATGTCTATAATCAAAACACCATGAGTTTCTAGGCATGATAAAGAAGGATATGCTATCTACATGCATAGGTGACCATGAATAGATGAATAACATGTTTCAAGTTCTCAATTTAGGGTTAAGAGATACATGTAATGCATAGAACTAGTAAAACATGAAATTGATGCTCTACTATGCATCAAATTCAATCAAACCGAAGGGCTTATAGTCCTATCAAGTTATTTTTGCCGTTCATGAGACAACCTACCTCTTGTCTAGGCTTCAAACTTCCAATTATGGTCTGAACACCGAACCCTAGTTCCCTTCTTCCTGTGACTTTCCATCAACTTCCTTGGGCTCTAACTCCACGACCTCTTGACCTAAAGATGTGAAATTTTGAGAGGAGTTAGTATATAGTATTGTGAACAAATTATTCTAAAGAACTTACCCGAGATTATGACTCCTTACCTTGATTCCACGCGAGCAAAAGTAGGGGTCGCGCAGTTCAGAACTAGGTCCTATTTATAGGGTTCTAGCTAGGGTTTGAGGATTAGATCGATTCTAGAGTCCTTAATCTGCTAAAACCTGATTTCTAAGAGTCCTTAGGGTCTTTATACATCGTTGCAATTAGGTCTCTTATGGATAGGAACATCAAGTTCCAATCTTTTCGCAAGTTCTTCCAATCACGGAATTCGCAAGCTGTGACGGTCGAACCTTGCCACGTTACACGGCTGTGGCGGTCTTACGATAGACCGTTACAGTCATCGTATTTAAAATTTTAAATTTAATAAAACTATTTTATCCATTATTCACTAAATTATCTTATTAAGTGGTGTTTATCCTTAGAAGTCCGATAATAGGCTTAATAACATTCTAGAACATGGGCCAAACTAAATGGGCATGGTCTTTAAACCTTTTGGAAAATGATTAGATATGTTAGGTTAATGACTTATAATTCTACTGATTCATTTATAAATTTATTTAGGCCTTTATAAATTCTAGAAAATCATTTTATACTTTTAAAAAATAATTTATGTAAATTCTGGGGCCCTACACCCTCCCCCACTTAGAAGAATGTGGTCCCCAAATTCAATACATGGATTATGGAGAGTGTTCTTGCAGTTGAATAATTCTGGAAATCTTCTACGCATAAATTCCTCTGTTTCCCATGTTGCTTCATATGGCCAGGTTTTCTTCCATTGGATCTTGACCATAGGAATGACTTTATTCCTTAATTGATGCATTTCCCGATCCAGAATCTTTATTGATGTTTGTTCGTATGCCAAGTCCTTCTGAATATTTAGATTGTCATAAGTGAAGATGTGATCTGGATCATATACATACTTCTTCAGCATGGAGACGTGAAATACGTCATGAACTCCTGCTAACTGTGGAGGTAAGGCCAATTTGTAAGCTACTTCACCAACCCTTTCTAAAATTTCAAATGGGCCAATGAACCTTGGAGTTAGCTTTCCTTTAATGCCAAATCTTCGAATACCTCGACCTGGAGAAACATTCAAATATACATGATCTCCGACCTGAAACTCCAAGTCACGTCTTCGATTGTCGGCATAAGACTTTTGCCTATCTTGTGCCGTCTTCATTCTTTCCTGAATGAGCTTGATTTTCTCCGTAGAATCCCTGATAAGGTCGGGGCCTAGAAATTATTTTTCCCCTATTTCATTCCAACATATTGGTGATCGACAACTTTTCCCATATAGAGCTTCAAAAGGTGCCATTTGTATGCTTGCTTGATAGCTATTATTATATGCAAATTCCACCAGAGGCAAGTGATCATGCAAACTTCCTCCAAAATCAATGACACAAGCCCTAAGCATGTCTTCTACCACCTGATTTGTTATTTCCGTCTGACCATCAGTTTGTGGATGAAAGGCTGTGCTAAAATTTAATCTGGTCCCTAGTGAATGTTGTAGACCTTTCCAGAACTGTGATGTGAATCGATGATCTCTATCTGATACAATAGTGACGGGGACACCATGTAATTTGACAATTTCCTTTATGTATAATGCTGCTAGAATATCCACAGACCATCGACTCTTTATTGGTATGAAGTGTGCAGATTTAGTCAATCGATCTATGATTACCCATATGCCATCATGTCCACCTCTTGTCTTAGGTAAACCCATAATGAAGTCCATCCCTATGCTCTCCCATTTTCATTCAGGAATATTTAAGGGATGTAATTTACATGCGGGTCTAAAATGTTCAACTTTAACTTGTTGGCAGGTTAGACAACGAGACACGAAGTCAGCTATTTCCCTCTTCATATTGGGCCACCAAAAGTTTCTTTTGAGATCCTGATATATTTTTGTACCTCATGGATGAATGGTGTACTTTGATTTATGTGCTTCTTATGGGATCAATTTATTTGTATCCTCATGATCCGATATACACATTCGGCCCTTGAATAGTAACCTTCCATCATTAGAAGTAGAAAAATCCAGCCTTTGTTCAATATTGGCCTTAATTTTCAGTAAAACTGGATCATCCTCTTGTAACTTGGCCAAATCCTCTATTAATGTAGGTTGAGCTCGGATATTAGCTATGAAGTAATTTTCTTCCTTAATGTCAACATCTAAATTCAACTGAGCAAATTGAGTAATAAGGTTAGTTACACTAATCATGAGACTTGATAACATACCCATTGGTTTTCTGCTGAGAGCATCTGCTACAGCATTTGCCTTGCCAGGATGCTATTGAATAGCAAAATCAAAGTCCTTGAGATGTTCTAACCACCTCCTTTGCCTCATGTTAAGCTCTTTTTGAGAGAATAAATATTTAAAACTCTTGTGGTCTGAGTAGATCGTAAACTTTTCTCCATAAAGATAATGACGCAAAATTTTCAAGGCGAAAATAACCGCTGCCAATTCTAAATCATGTACATGATAATTTTCTTCATGACGTTTCAATTATCTTGAAGAATAGCAAATCACCTTTCCATCTTGCATAAGGACACATCCTAAGCCAATTCCAGACGCATCCGTATATATCTCAAATCCACCACCCTCCATTGGTAGTGACAAAACAGGGGCTGTTGTAAGATGATTCTTAAGAGTTTGTAAATTCTTCTCACATTCATCTGACCAGACAAAATGATTTTCTCTTCTGGTGAGTTTAGTTAAAGGAACTGCTATCTTTGAGAAGTCCTTAATCAATCTTCTATAATAACCAGCTAGACCCAGAAAGCTCCTTACTTCAGACACAGTCGTAGGCCGACTCCAATTCTTGACAGCTTCTACCTTAGAAGGATCCACAACAATACCTTCTTTTAAAATAATGTGGCCTAGGAATGAGACTTCCTCGAGCCAGAATTCACACTTATTGAGTTTGGCATAAAGCTTGTGTTCTCTAAGTGTTTGCAAAGTTATTTTCAAATGTTCTTCATGTTCTTCGTTTGTCTTGGAGTATATCAAGATATCATCGATGAAGACGACAATGAATCGATCCAGGTATGGCTAGAAGACAATGTTCATAAGTTGTATAAATGCTGCCGGGGCATTAGTTAACCCAAATGGCATTACCACGAATTCATAGTGGCCATAACGACTTCGAAAAGCCGATTATAACGACTTCGAAAAGCCGATTTATAAATATCTTCCTCTTTGATTCTAAGCTGATGATAACCTGATCTCAGGTCAATATTAGAAAAATATTATGCTCCCGAAAGCTGATCGAAGAGCTCATCAATACGCGGCAATGGATACTTGTTTTTAATTGTCAACTGATTCAGTCGCCGGTAATCGATGCATAGCCCGAGAGAACCATCCTTCTTCTTGACAAATAAAATCGGCGCACCCCAAGGGGATGTGCTAGGTCTGATGAAACCCTTGTCTAATAGTTCCAGCAACTGCCTTTTTAGTTCCTTGAGTTCTGTGGGGGACATCCTGTAAGGGGCTATAGAAACATGTGCTGCTCCTGGAATGAGTTCAATGGTAAAGTTTACTTCCCTCTCGGGCGGTAAACTAGGTAGTTCAGATGGGAACACGTATGGGAACTCATTCGCAATGGGAATGTTTGCTAGGACAGTTTCCTTAGATTCGGTGATAATGACTGAAGCAAGAAAAGCTTCACATCCTTGCGAGATAAGCTTGCAAGCGTGTAGAGAAGATATAATGGTAGGATGTTTCTTGTATTTGATGCCAAGAAAAGAAAATCTTGGAAGACCGGGCTTTCGAAAATATATAATTCTATTTCGGCAGTTGATATAAGCATCATGGTCTACAAGCCAATCTACCCCTAAAATGGCATCATAACCTTTCATATCAAGGCATACTAAGTTTGCGGGGAGATTATGTCATTCTACCACTACCTCACAATCATGATAATATTTGGTAAGCTTAGTTCTAGGTCCTAAAAGGTGTAGTAATAGCAAGACCTGAAGGTAGGGGAACTGATGCAATTGGTAAGGTTTTTGCAAATGTGATGGAGATAAAAGAATGAGAAGCACCAGTATCGAATAGCACGAATGCAGGGCGAGAACAGATTTGAAGAGTACCTTCCATGAGCCCATCCTCTGGATCCCTGGGTGCTTTTTCCTCATCTATAACCGCATTAAGGCGAGCCTGCCTCCTACGTCCTCCACTAGCTGATTGATCTTTCATAAGGGGGCAATCTGGCACACGATGCTCCCTACTTCCACAACGCAAACAAGCACCGAGGCGCTTCCAGCATTCTTCAGCTGAGTGGCCGAATTTCTCACAAAAAGTGCACGCCGCGGTGACTTGCTCCTTCTCTTCCTTAACCTTTTTATTATTCCTTTGGGAACTTCCATCGTTCCCACTCCTTGATCTTTTCTGGTTATCACGGCTTTTGTAGGGTTCCGTGATGCTAAACTTCTCATTCTTATAATGCCGATCTGAGCGCCGGCTAGATTTTTCTCCTTTTCCTTTCAACTTTTCGACCTTCTCTAAGGTCCTCTCGCATAGATATGCCCTCTGAACCATCTCCGCATAAGTGCGGATATTCTGTGTCCCAAGTTGCTGAATGAATCCGGGCCGTAACCCGTCCATAAATCGATTTGCCTTTAATAATTCTGTGCTAATAAGGTGTGGTGCATATGGTGCTAGTCTTGAAAACTGCAGTTCATACTCTGCTACTGACATCATCCCTTGATGAAGGGAGGCAAACTCCATAGCCTTCCTTTCCTTCACATGTTCGGAGAAATACTTGGCACGAAATAAAGTGAGAAAACCATCCCACGTGTGAGGTGCATCGGCCGGAGGTGCCGGAACCGATTTCCACCAAGTACGGGCATCCTTATTTAATTGGAATGTTGCTAGACGAACCTTCTCTTGATCAGTGCATTGAATAACGTCAAATATACGATTCATTTCATCGATCCAACTTTCTGCTTCGTCTGGATTGGAAGATCCATAGAAACGCGGAGGATTTAGACTCCGAAAATTGCGATGAAGGTCGCCAGCCCGTGCTCCTGCCCCTGCCTGGGCCATAGTTTGCAATGCCTGCGTAAGGCCGGCAACGGTTTGTTGCATGCCATTCCAGTCTACGCGATGAGCCATGATAAGAATAATAAGGTACCTGAGAGAAATATAACAACTTGTTATTTCTCGTGAGACTGAAAGAAAATCAATCTTAAAGCTAATAACTATCTCATCCCGGGCTCTACCCACTTCTCTCATGGGTATGAAAATTTATTCCTTAGTTCATAGGTAGGGGTCCTTAAACCTTGGACTTATCCTATGACATGACTCTTTTCTCTAAGTCCTGAGACTTAGGCTCTGATACCAACTTAACTGTCACGTCCCGAGCCTTTATTACAGCGGAAGACTCGCTCGGGGAGCGTGAACAGCCGGCATGGTAAGCCTCTTGCAAGCAAGAACGACCAGAGCGCAATACAATCACACACATAAATGTAATTGCACATAATTTAATCAAACCCCAACTTTATTTTATAAATGATCAATACTCGAAATACAACCACTTTCCATCATCTTTCATTCTACTAGACTCAAGAAATATGAAAATTACACTGACTCAATCTAGACATTATAGACTTCCTAAGTCTTCGCTCATAATTAATCATATCATATCACTCTCGGATCCGCTACTTGAATAATCTGAATCCGAACCCGACTCACTTTCATTTCCTGAAAAAGATTGAAAATAGGTAATGAGCACACTTGCCCAGTAGGTATCTTTGCATCAACATGAAGGCACTATTAAAGTGATTAATATTTTTGCTCTAAAGAAATAAGGTAAAATCATGCAATGCGATGATCACGCGATTAAATCAAAGTAACAAGACAATCATATAAGATGGAATGAGAACAAGAATAGAACAAGAACATGATATTGGCCTTTCATGAACAAAAAATATATCGAGAATGTACTAGCAAGCCACATAATCAACACTTTAGCATCTTATGCTTATGAGCAAGTGCTTCGTGAATTTCTGTGGAATATCAAGCAAGAATGTCATGTCGTGTCGTGGATCTTCACTTATTTATAGAAATAGTACTCCCAGCGCAATGCGACGCCAATAGCATCATACCCCATGGTTTATAAAATAGTATGTTTCCGACAATCAGCCGAGGGGACTAGCATAGAGCCCGTGAACACAATCAGTGCTCGATCGCATCTTCGGGTATAAATTAAGCTACTTCTACGCATGTAACAGTAAAGTATGGCCAAGAATATAACAATTCTAAATAATGAAAATCAACGAATGAACGCTTCAATTTGAATATATGAGATCAAGAATGACTTAGACTATATGCTATGCTTATGGAAATAAATCGGCAGCATAACAATATATTCTCTTAACTTTCATTCATTATATTAAGTCTATTAAGCAATATGATAGGTTCTAGATCATCAAGGTTTATCTAGAAACATTGAAATGTCAACCCTTGGTCAAACCTTGGGTTGAGATATTCAAGTCATGTGACGGTCATTCACTGGGCCATTACATTGTGTGACGGTCTAGTATAGGACCGTTACATTTGTCTGAATCCAGAATCAAGAATTCAACCTCAGATGAATGTGACGGTCGTATATTGGGCCATTACATGAGCCTGACGGTCCAATATAAGGCCGTTACATTACTAGAATCAGAAAACAACGATAGTGTATTCTAGTTATTGGGCTTTAATGATACAACCAACTCGGTGTCCTAGTGGGAATCCCAGGCTCGCGGAGAATTACGGAGGCCTTGAAACAAGATTTCCTAATCCATTGGAAGGAATATCCAATAGAGAGGTCCTCATGTCCAAGATTGTGTTCCTATAGTGCAAAAGTGAACTAATGGTCAACACACTGGAGTATGTGCCGTGTACTTATAGAAACGACTCTATATATAGGAAAAGAATATATATATATATATACATATATCGATGCAAAACCATGATAAAAACTCTATTGATACATCATTCAAACTCATGTTTCAAATTACAAAACTATAGAGTTTTGGGTTCATGAAATTAATATAACTCAAAGTAATAGTGAGATATCAAAACATGCATTTCCTATCATGAACGCTTAAATAATCTCGAAGTCACGTAATTAGGTTTAAAACTTAGGTAACTAGGCTTAATAATAAGTAATATTGACAAATCATATTCTGTCTAGGGTTGACAGAACATAGCCTCTGACGGTCTAGAAGTGGGGCGTCACAGTGATTGTGACGGTCAGAGAACAGTCGTTACACTTATGTAACGCGTCTGTATTGGTGCGTCAGAGTTAACAGAGTAACTCATATACCACAGAGACTGTGACGGCTCATAGTAAGGCCGTTACATGAATGTGACGGTCCTACTGTGACGCGTCAGAGTGTCTGCTAACAGAAAGTAATATGAAACACAAGAGATTAACTCACATCATGTCTATAATCAAAACACCATGAGTTTCTAGGCATGATAAAGAAGGATAGGCTATCTACATGCATAGGTGACCATGAATAGATGAATAACATGTTTCAAGTTCTCAATTTAGGGTTAAGAGATGCATGTAATGCATAGAACTAGTAAAACATGAAATTGATGCTCTACTATGCATGAAATTCAATCAAACCAGAGGGCTTATAGTCCTATCAAGTTATTTTTGCCGTTCATGAGACAACCTACCTCTTGTCTAGGCTTTAAACTTCCAATTTGGGCTTGAAAACCGAACCCTAGTTCCCTTCTTCCTGTGACTTTCCAGCAACTTCCTTGGGCTCTAACTCCACGACCTCTTGACCTAAAGATGTGAAATTTTGAGAGGAGTTAGTCTATAGTATTGTGAACAAATTATTCTAAAGAACTTACCCGAGATTATGACTCCTTACCTTGATTCCACGCGAGCAAAAGTAGGGGTCGCGCAGTTCAGAACTAGGTCCTATTTATAGGGTTCTAGCTAGGGTTTGAGGATTAGATCGATTCTAGAGTCCTTAATCTGCTAAAACCTGATTTCTAAGAGTCCTTAGGGTCTTTATACATCGTTGCAATTAGGTCTCTTATGGATAGGAACATCAAGTTCCAATCTTTTCGCAAGTTCTTCCAATCACGGAATTCGCAGGCTGTGACGGTCGAACCTTGCCGCGTTACACGGCTGTGGCGGTCTTACGATAGACCGTTACAGTCATCGTATTTAAAAATTTAAATTTAATAAAACTCTTTTATCCATTATCCACTAAATTATCTTATTAAGTGGTGTTTATCCTTAGAAATCCGAGAATATGCTTAATAACCTTCTAGAACATGGGCCAAACTAAATGGGCATGGTCTTTAAACCTTTTGGAAAATGATTAGATAGGCTAGGTTAATGGCTTATAATTCTACTGATTCATTTATAAATTTATTTAGGCCTTTATAAATTCTAGAAAATCATTTTATACTTAAAAAAATAATTTGTGTAAATTCTGGGGCACTACACTCTTCCTCCCCCATTCTCTCTCGTTCTCGCGTTCCATCGCCTCCGGCTACAGACGGAGGGGTCCGCGGGTGAGGTAGCGACGCCGGGGAGCTGCCGAGACGCCTGGTGGAGCGAGGATCGGTGCGGTTTGGGATCGATCCCGAACGGTGGATTCAAAGCCGACGGTTCAATTCGCGAGTTGGTTTTCGGCGCGGTTTAGTCGCTACAATGCTCGGTTTCTTCGGTGGAGGTAGGGAGATGGACCGCCACTTCGTTCTGCACGTTTTCCCTACCCATGTGCGCGATTTGGTGCTCGATCGGGGGAGATCGGGCTGGTTTAGTGAAAATCATCGTTTTTGGGGTTTTCAGGGTTCGCCGGGAAATGGCAACCATTCTCGATCTAGTTAGTGTAAAAATGACCGTCGGGATGTCAGGATCCCGTTCACGTCAGTTTCGTGTCGATCGGTTGTCATTCTGGGCCGGTAGGACTCCGGGAACCCCGGTGACCTATTTTGGGTCGATTCGCCGGAATCGCCCCGTTCGTGCGTTTCGGTGCTTGCGTGCGGTGTTTTTAGCCTCCAGAAGTTGTTTTTCGTCGTGAGGCTTTGTTTCCCGTGCTCTTCGGAGTGAATGGAGCGTGGAATGGGACGATTGGGCCATTCCACTGTTTTCCCGCCGTGACCGGTGTAACGATCGTTCCAGTGGCCGTCACACTCTCTGACGGTCCCACGATAGACCGCCACAGTCGTTGGTCGTTTTGTGTTCTTCGAGGCTAGGTCAATGTAACGGACCAGTATTGGACCGTTACATGACTGTGACGCCCCTGTATAGGTGCGTCACAGCGTCGTTTGGCCGAGTTGTGTTGGCCAAGTTGGTTGGTGTAACGGACTTGACCCCAAGCGCCAGGCTCTGTAATGGGCTCAGCCGGTCCGTTAGGTGCGGTTCGTTTTGTGTTGAGGTTTGTGTGTCCGTGGGCCCTGACGCGCCTGTCTTGGTGCGTTAGGCGGTGTAACACGCCTCTCCTGGTGCATTACGATGTTCGAGGTTTATGGCTTTAGACTCGTTGGCCCTGACGCCCTTGTGCTGATGCGTCAGGCTGGTGTAACGCACCTATGTAGGTCCGTTACAGTCTTTTTGGCCGTGATGGCCTAGGCTGTTCGGTTCCGTGTCCGCGTGTTGCTCTGTCTCAGGTTGTGTTATAGGGCGGTGTTCGTGTGGCGGCAGTTGTCCGAATCGGGCGATTTAGGTAACTGAGTGCGGTATTCTCCCTGACTGCGACAGTTCCCTAACGACTCAATCTGGAAACTGCCAGTGTCCTTGTCTCTGGTCGCGTAGCAGCTGTTCCCTGACTGCCGGGTTTGCCTAGCGGTTGAGTGACGGTTCGCTTTGCCCAGAGTGTCGCTCTTCGGTGTTTCTGCTTGTCTTGGCCTAATCTAGCGGTTTGCCCGTGACGCGTGGATGTCTCTTGGCATCCTATGAGGGCTGTGACCACGATGTGATGGCCAGGAGTGCTTGCTTGTGCTGTAGTGTTTGTGTGTGTGTGTCGGTGTCGGGTTCCGGTCAACCCGGGGCTACCCAGGGTTGACAAGTAACCTTGCGTGTCTCGGCGGTTCTATCCAGTTCGAGACATTAGTTCTTGGTGCCTCGAGGTATTGTCCTACCTCGGTCTGTGCATCCAGGCGTGCTGAGGGTGTTCGGTGTTCCCTCAGGTCTCCGTGTGTCGTCTCTTGCAGAGTGTGTCATTTTCTCTGGCTTAGGATTGGACCGATTGGCGGCTCGCCCGCTGTTGTAACGATCTTGCCTTCGAGTCGTGAGACTCACGGATCGTTACGTGTGTAGGTCTAGTTGCCCTATCCTGAGTCTGTCGACAGTTGTCAGTACTGCCATTGGTGCTTTAAAGTACGGGTGACAGTGCTCGACTAATCTGTCCATACTCCGGCACTTGTGTTTTGAGTCTCTGTGTTTCGTGAGCCTCCCTTTTCTTCACCCTCGACTTTCGGTTGTCGACCCACCTCAGGAGTGGTGGAGGGTGTTCCCGTTAAACGGTTCCTAAGCTTGTTCCGTGGGCTCCCGGCTCGGCAGCGTAGCCCTCGTACCGTAGCATCCTACGGGGGAGAATACTAGCTAGATGCCTGGCTTAGCCAAGAGCCAGTGTGTGCACACGTGGCCAGGGACTTTGGACTGACGCCGACGGGCGTTCCCTTGACTAGTTACTCATAACTTGGTTACTGTCTTGGTTCGGACAATATGTACCTGAAACTCCGCCTGTTTTGCCAGGTGTCGTCAGGCTCTGTACGTGTGGCGCAACATAAGACGTGAGTGGACGCAGATGGCTGTTCTGGTGAGGAGGTACTCCCGTCACGTGGCACGTGACTCTCGACGTTTTCGGTGCGTCGTGACCTTTCTGGGTTGGCCTTTCCGTGGCTGTACCCAAGGTCAGTGTTCTGTCACATGCATGACGTTCAGGTCGTGCGTAGGGCAGTGTGCACGACATTCTAGTCGTGTCGTGTTGTCTGTTGTCCGTCTAGGTTTTCCTAGGCTTTCTTATTGTCTTCGCAGGTCTTCGCTCTAGGCTTGGCGTCGTGTCGGCGGATCGGCGATTCCTGACTTCGTCAGATCAGAGTCTGCCCTTCCTGCTATTGCTTGGAGTAGTTTGGGGTGCCGAGGTTAGTTCGGTGGCCGATGTCTGGCACGGGTTTCCTCCCCCTCTTCCATAGCTTGCTCCCTACTCCTGCTACCCGTATGTTCCTTTACAGCTTTTTAGTGGAAGCTTTACAGCTTTGTAGTTTGGTCTCTTGCTTTACTACTATTGTTGCTTTACCTGCTGCTGTGCGTGTTACTGCGTGTTTTCCTCGGTGGGGATCCGCGTGACCCCTACTGAGCCAGTGACACGAGGCTCACCCCTATTTTTCAGGTGGGGTAACGTTGTTCATTCTGCTTCCGTGTGGTTCCGGGCGCGTGTTCGTCGCGTGTCATTGTGGCCAGCTGGTACCCTCGTCGGGCTTCCCCCGACTTTTTAGTGCGTCTTTCTTTTCTGTCGACTGTACTTGCTAGACTTGTTGTTTTTGGACTTTACTCTGGGTATATAATTGTTAAATTTAAAACTGTTAATTAAAAAGTAATTTTATTTCTGCTACTTAAGCAACCCTGATTAATGAAATTTAATTGCTTACTGCTATATCTGTCAGTTCAATGTACTACACGATAATCCTTTTTCCCTTTAGGAGCTTTACCGCTCTTGGGAGGCCTCGCGGGTTCCAAGTGGTATCAGGTGTATTCGATAGTCCTATCGGGTATATCTAGTATCCGGGATCCGGGTCGTCACACCATGAGTGAGAGAGAGTGAGGGGGCGACAGGAGAGCAGGGGAGGGGCCGGGGGAGGGGTAGAGAGAGAGGAGGAGGAGGGCGTTAGATGGGAGAGTGAGAGGGAGTCAATGGCGACGTCGGAAACACCCACCCTCCTTCGCAGGATCTACCGCAGCGATCGATGTCAACCCACGCCGGTGAGCCCTGGCGGCATTTGGAGGAGGGCGTCAACGACTCCTGCAGCACACCCTGTGGGGTCCGGGCGACTAGGGCAGGGGGAGATCCAGTGGCTCGATCACCGACGTCCCTTGAGCCCTCACTCCTATAGCCTTTGCCATCACTACAGGTCCCGTGAAGGTCGAAGGGGGTTTCCGACGAAGCCTCCCCGTCGTGCAGTTGTGCGCGGCCGTCATCACCCATTGGCAGTCCCAAAATTTCTTCCTTTTTAAATCTTAAAGTCGCTCCGTGTGGGAGTGACTTCGAGCGACCTCAAGCTAAAGTCGCTCCCACACGGAGTGACTTCCTCTCCCCCCTGCCCCCCCCTCTTTGTATCATTCTCTCTCTCCCTTCTTCCCTCTGGCACCCTCCCCATCCCCGCTACTCTCTCTCTCCCTTCTCCGCCTCCAGCACCCACCCCCTCCCCGCTGCTCTCTCTCTCTCCCATCCCATCTCTATCCCTATCGCCTCTCTCTGTATCACTCTCTCACTCCCTTCTCCCCTTCGACACTCTTCCCCTCCCCCTCCCAGTCACTCCTTCTCTCCCTTCTCTGCATCCCGCACCCACCCCCTCCCCACCGCTCTATGTCGCTCCCATCTCTATCCCTCTCATCTCTCTCTCTCTCTACATCCCTGTTAGGATGCCGGCACCGGAGGGGGAGTGTAACGACCCGAGAATCCGGTTACCGGGAAGGCCTGATGACCCGAGACTCGAACCGCCGCCCACGAGCTGGGAGGGCTCGGAAAGGCTAAAAAGGAGTGTGGAGGTACAAAGAAATAGGAAATAAGGCAAGGCAATTCAACAATTAACAGAAATAAATAAACAACTACAACAGAGTCCAGTCCAACAGAAAGTACAGTCCAAAGCAGTAAAACGTACCACATGCCAAGTGAACAATCGGCCCGGCAAGTTGGCAACTAAGAACCTCCACGCAACGCCCTCGAACCTCGAGGAAGAACCACCACACCTGAAACGCAGGGGTGAGCCTCCTGTCACTGGCCCAGTAGGGATCCCGCGGAACCCCAACTGAGAAACAACGGCAGAAGGAAAGCTACAACAGCAAGAACAACAGTAACAGCAGGAACATCAAATCGGTGGCCGGTAAAACCTCGGCTCTACAGCTACTCCTACTGTACCAGAAAATACGACCTAGTCTCCCGTCGGGGGACAACCAAGCCACGCACCCGACCACCCGATTCCACGATCAGGGACCACCAGACACGAACCACCCTAGCCACGCTACTAGGAAAACGCCACGATACCTCCGTAGCGGAGGCCTGCCCTCACCAAAAGGGGCCCGAGCCAAAACCACACGATCACGGAACACGATCATGACCTCACCGTCGTGAATACAACGCTGTCTGGGGAAAGGCCCTCGGTGAAGCTCACCGGAAACCCCAGACCTCGACTCTGGGAACACTCCCGAAACCACTCACGAAGTCCCGTCTCGCGGACGGAAACAGAACTCGGTACACGATAACTCACGTCACGTGACAGAAGCACCACCCACTAGAAGAACGACCGGATGCGTCCCCTGACGTCTTACACCGCGTCACAAGTGTCTAGCTACAACGCCCAAGGCGGAGACTCAGACACACTCAGTAACCAGTACCACAGAACAAGGACTAGTTGGGGTCGCACCTGCCGGCGCCGTCCGACGCCCCCAACCTCGTGTGCACACTCAGACCATACGCCCTAGGCCTGTCCTCTAGTTGGTAATTCCCCCTAAGTCCGGACTCTGCTGTACGTGGGGGCCCTACGGTAACCAGCCTACTCACCGTCTCTCTCGGGTCAGCCGCTCCACCACTCCCGGGTGGGTCAGCACACGCGTGCCGTAAGAAGGCTACGACTAGTGGACGTGTCACAGAACGTGGACACTAAAAATCACGTACGCACTGTGGACGCACTTTTTCACTCATTATTCTCTTGTTTGGTTTATTCGTTTATTGAGTGCGTGGGCGTGCCAGTCACCAAGTGACAATTTATTCGGGCTCCGAAGAGCCCATGGTGCGCTCGATCTGACTTCGTCAGACGATTGTGTGGTTCGTGTCAGGACCAAAACCCGCCGCGCCATAAAGTTCACGACGTCATTTACATCCCCCATACGAGGGAACACCCTTGATTAATCGCCGAGATTCAGGGCCTCATGGCCAAGAAATCAATTGCATGAAAGGTCTATTACGCGGCATTGAAATCCTCACACGAGGGCGAGAAGAAAACCATTCGCGGTCATGTCGGTCATGTGTTGACCATTTAATGTTCGGACGAATGTCCGGCTCGATAAAATCGTGGTTGTCGCGGGAAAACTGGAGCGTATGTATGCCAGTATATGGAAATTTATTGTTCAGAAGAACGGAAAATGTTCGGCTAAACCTCGGCTGGAGCGGTCGGAAACCGGTAAATCTGTTGGCCCGGTGTAAGAGCAAGCTGCGACCATACTGCGGTGGGCCCCCCGCGGTCGAAACAAGACTTGTATGAGAGTCATTGATATTTCCGGTGCCAAGGGGGCGACGAGGGAATATCCCTTGAATCGGCTGAAAAGCCCTATGTCTGGAGAAGCGGGCGTTCTAAACGTGTCGGTCATTCAGGAGACCGTTTAATGTTCGGACGGGTGTCCGATATTGGGAATATCGTAATCGTCGCGGAAAGACCGAGAATGTATGTGTGCCGGGACACGGCAAGTTTTATTATTCCGAGACACTGAAAACGTTCGATTGAATCTCGGCTATTATATCCGGAAACCCGTGAATCTATTGGCCCGGTGCGAGATCGAGTCGGGACCATGCCGGGAGCGCCTCCCGTGATCCAAACGGGGCTCGCGTGGGCAGCGTTAATATTTCTGGTGTCGGAGGGCAACGGGGAAAAGTCCCGGGACTAGGCTTCGGAACTGAAAACGTGTTCGAGAGGAGCATGCTGTAGACCGGAGATATGAGCCAGACGATGACCATGATCGGGACGGGCCTGAGGTCTAAATATGGCCCACGGATGTCTTATTGATATTCCCACGGAAGGAGTCCGGGGGTGGCCAGGGCCATCTTGTTCCATTCCGTTTCTGTCGGTCGCTTGCGGACCTTTTCATGTTCGGGCAGGGGCCCATATCGAAAGTGCGACGCGGGCGGAAACAGCCCCGTACAAATGTATGCCGAGTTTACGGCAATTTCGATGAAAGGGCGGGAACGAATCCCGATAGGAACGGGTCGGAATTGATGAGCTATTGGCCCGGAGCAATGCCGGCTCACAACCATATCGGGGTAGGAGCCACCGGCTATGCAGGTCGCTCACGGGCCTTTTCATGTTCGGACGTAGGTCCGTAATAAGAACGCGGCGGGAACCGAGGTGAATCCGTTGAAATGTCTGCCGAACGTGCGGCAATTTTAGTAGCGGCTCGGAAGGGATCCGGCCGGAGAAATGAGTCCGGTTTAATCAGAATGTCAGCCCGAGGTGAGGTCAGGCCATGGCCATTTCGGGCTAATTCCCTAGACTCAGGCCCAACTCGCAAGGGCGGTATTGTTGTTCCTTCATCACCGAGTCACGGGAGAGACGGGGCTGGGAAGCGGATCCCATTGTTTTATTATTATTTAAGAAATGTTATCATTATCATTTGTTAAGTTATATATATATCTTTGCGTGAATTCTTTATTACTATTTATTCATTTTTCTTGTGATTTATTCATTTACTATTGTTATTATTGGGTTTGTTATTATTATTTGTTCGTTTTATTATCATTCATTTGCTTGTCATTTTTGTTAAGTTTGTTATTATTATTTATTTATTTTTGTTATCATTTATTTATCTATTTACTATTATTATTATTTTAAGCTTATTATTATTATTTATTTCTTTACTATTCTTATTTACTTATTCATTTTCTTTTGAATTTGTTATTGTTTATTGTTGTTATTATCATTATTGTTTGTTATTATTTCTCCCTCTTCCTTTGAGTTTGCTGTTATTGTCATTATTATTTTTTATCATTATTATTTGTTTATTTATTGCGTTTTCTTTTAGCTTATTATCTTTATTGTTGTCATTATTTCTGGTGTACCGCTGGGCCAAGGGAGAGTGTACCGCTGAGGGGCACCGTGGAGCATGCCGCTGAGCGGCCATGAAGGGTGTGTCGGCGAAGAGGCGCAGGGGCCGTGATGGGTGTGCCGGCGAGGACCAAGCAAGGTGCGCCGGGGAAGGCACCAAGGCAGGTGTGCCGGCGAAGGCCTGGCCATGCGTGCCGGCGAAGGAAGGAAATGAGCGTGCCGGGGAAGGCAGCCAGGCAGGCGTGCCGGCGACGGGCTGGCCAGGGGTGTACCGGTGAAGGCCCACTCTCCCTCTCGCTCTTATGTCTTTTCCTCTTCTCTCTTAGTTTCATTAAGTTTGCTTGGGTTTCTTATTTTCTTCTCTTGATTAACTTTCGTTCTTTCTCTTGTGAGAGCGGATGTTCAAGTTGTTTAGTTGTTCGATTCGGTTCTCTTCATATTGATTACGGTTATCTTGCCTCGGTTGAAGTGTTTTATCGTCGTTCTTTTCGTTTGTTTGTTGCTGTCTTTTGTCTTTTAATGTATTATAGTTTCTAACGAAAATTCGGCAGCATCTCCCCTTAACCCGAGCGTAAGGGAGATAAAGGGAACGCGCCCACACGGAGTGGCGGAACCCGACAACTGGAGGTGGGCGCCCGAGGGCAGCAACACCTTTATAGAACCTCGGAAAACGCAAAGCAAACAAATAACGGAAGGCTTCCAATACTAGACGGGGTGGGCTGGGGCTAACCAAAGCGTATCGGCCAAGGATGAGCTCGGGGTGTACCGCTGGAGCCCCACAAGGGGGGAGGTGTGCCGCTGAGGGCCACTGGGTGTACCGGCCAAGGGCCGAAGGAGTGCGCCGCTAAGGGCTAAAAAGGGTGTACCGGGGAAGGCCATTGGGGCCGTGCCGGCGAAGGCCGCCCGGGGCGTACCGGGGAAGCACCAAGGGGGAAGTGCGCCGCTAAGGGCCACCATGGGGTGTGCCGGCCAAGGAGCCGGATGGGTGTGCCGCTGAGGGCTGAAAAGGGTGTACCGGTGAAGGCCATTGGGGCCGTGCCGGTGAAGGTCGCCCAGGGCGTATCGGGGAAGAGCCACAGGAGGGCTATTGGACGTTGGGTGTTCAGGATGGGAAAGAGGGTTAAAGGCCAAGGGTGGGCTGCTAGATGTGGGGTGTTCAGGAAGCGGGAAGGCCAAGGAGGAAAGATCACCGCCGGAGGCCAAACCGATGGGGAAGACGAGGCGGAGGAAGAGCACGATCAGACGCAAGCAAAAATACCCGAACAAACGGAGACAACGGAAGATCCCAAAAGGGGTTTTTATTCAAAAGGAAAAGGGGCCACAAACGGCCACCTAGATTGCAAAGGAAAGAGAGGAGAAAAGCGAAAAGCAAATATTGCGTGGGGGAGGGGGAACGGGATACAATAGGGAAGAGGGACGGAGCGTGAGCTCTTCCCCCTCCTTCTCTTCTTCTCTTCTCTTTGCTCGGGCGGCGGCGAACGGAGTAGCCGGGAGGAGGCGGAGGCTTCCCCCCCCCCTTCTCCTCTTCTCTTCCCTCTTCTTCCTCCCTCTTCTTCTCTTCTTCTTTTCCTTTCTTCTCTTCTGCGTGTCTCCCTCTGGCTGGCCTCTCTTTCCGCCAAGGAAGGAGAGGGGTTTTTATACCCCACACGGCGGAAGCGTCCGAAGTCGGGAAGCGTCCTGGGGGATATTTAATGGGAGTTGACTCCCTCGTCCTGGGTGGCAGGAGGAGTAGGCTGCGTGGCCCAACGATCGGCTGACACCTTGGACGACTCGCTGCGCGCCAAGGATATATAGGGCATGGGCTTCACGTCGTTCCGCCGTTGAAAAGTCTTCACGCTGTGCCGTTGGCGGGCTGCACAAGCGTGCCGTAGGAGGGCCAAAAAGGCGTGCCGCTGAGGGGCCAAAAGGCTGTGCCGCTGAGGGGCCAAAAGGCCGTGCCGCTGAGGGGCAAAAAGGCCGTGCCGCTGAAGGGCCAAATGGCCGTGCCGCTGAAGGGCCAAATGGCCGTGCCGCTGAAGGGCCCAGAGGCGTGCCGCTGAAGGGCCTAGGGCCGTGCCGCT
Source organism: Amorphophallus konjac (assembly GCA_022559845.1). Taxonomy (NCBI): domain Eukaryota; kingdom Viridiplantae; phylum Streptophyta; class Magnoliopsida; order Alismatales; family Araceae; genus Amorphophallus; species Amorphophallus konjac. Next base: position 20,873,460 of record CM040124.1, read on the forward strand.
GAGGGGCCAAAAGGCCGTGCCGCTGAGGGCCAAACGGGCGTGCCGCTGAACAGGGCAGAGGGTGTGCCGCTGGGGCTCCCCAGGGGGTGTGTCGCTGAAGGCCCCTTGGGGTGTGCCGCTGAGACCGCAAGGGGTGCGCCGCTGAAGGCCCCTTGGGGGTGTGCCCTTGGGGCTCCCAGGGGGTGTGTCGCTGGGGGCACCCTGGGGGCGTGCCGCTTGAGACCGCAAGGGGTGTGCCGCTGAACCCCCACGGGGGTGTGCCGCTGAGCCCCCCCCCACGGGGGTGTGCCGCTGAACCCCCACGGGGTGTGCCGCTGAGCCCCCCCCACGGGGGTGTGCCGCTGAACCCCCACGGGGGTGTGCCGGGGAAGAGGTGCATGGCTATGCCGGCGAAGCGCCTTTGGGGCGTGCCGCTGAGGGGGCATCCAAGGCGTGCCGCTGAAGGGCGCCAGGGGTGTGTGCCGCTGAGGCCATCCAGGGGCGTGCCGCTGAGGGCTGCGAGGGCGTACCGCTGAAGGGTCAACGGGCGTGCCGCTGAAGGGCTAAATGGGCAGTTTTGAGCCCGTTGTGAGCATGAGTTGTGGCCCGTTTAATTTTCTTCGGGGCCCATGGATTACGGGGCTTTTGTGATTGGTTTCTCTTCACTATCATGACTCCGGAGATGGCTTCACGACAGTGTGGACATTTGGGGGATCCGGATGACCAGTCTCTCCGGGGCTTCTTCACGCCGTTGTTGACGCCGGGTCGAGCATGATATCGATGTGCAATTTTTTTGGTGTCCACAAATGCCCCCCACCCACGAGTAGCGCAGGCGAAGGATGAGCCGGGCGGTGCCCGTGGGTGTACTGGCCTCTTTTTTTCTTTTTGTCGGTGCCGACAGAGCGTCGGGGAGCTGATATGGTTTGTTGTCTCTTTAATCTCTTCGCCAGTGCCAACTAGGTGCCGGGAGCTGACCTGGTTTGTGGATCTCTTGGTCTCTTCATCAGCGCCGATAGGGCGTCGGGAGCTGACCCGGCCTATTGTCTCTCGATCTCTTCGTCAGTGCCGACAGGGTGTCGGGAGCTGACCTGGTTTGTTGATCTCTTGGTCTCTTCGTCAGCACCGACAGGGTGTCGGGAGCTGCCCTGGTTTGTTGTCTCTTGGTCTCTTCGTCAGCACCGACGGGGTGTCGGGAGCTGACCTGGTTTGTTGTCTCTTGGTCTCTTCGTCAGCGCCGACAGGGTGTCGGGAGCTGACCTGATTTGTTGATCTCTTGGTCTCTTCGTCAGTGCCGACAGGGTGTCGGGAGCTGACCTGGTTTGTTGTCTCTTTGTCTCTTCGTCAGTGCCGACAGGGTGCCGGGAGCTGACCTGGTTTGTTGGTCTCTTTGTCTCTTCGTCAGTGCCGACAGGGTGCCGGGAGCTGACCTGGTTTGTTGGTCTCTTTGTCTCTCGTCAGTGCCGACAGGGTGTCGGGAGCTGACCTGGTTTGTTGATCTCTTTGTCTCTTCGTCAGTGTCGACAGGGTGCCGGGAGCTGACATGGTTTGTTGTCTCTTGGTCTCTTCGTCAGCACCGACGGGGTGTCGGGAGCTGACCTGGTTTGTTGTCTCTTGGTCTCTTCGTCAGCGCCGACAGGGTGTCGGGAGCTGACCTGATTTGTTGATCTCTTGGTCTCTTCGTCAGTGCCGACAGGGTGTCGGGAGCTGACCTGGTTTGTTGTCTCTTTGTCTATTCGTCAGTGCCGACAGGGTGCCGGGAGCTGACCTGGTTTGTTGGTCTTTTTGTCTCTTCGTCAGTGCCGACAGGGTGTCGGGAGCTGACCTGGTTTGTTGATCTCTTTGTCTCTTCGTCAGTGCCGACAGGGTGCCGGGAGCTGACCTGATATGTTGCCTCTTGGTCTCTTTGTCTCTTCTTCTCTCTTTTCTCTTGTTCTCTTCTTCTTCTTCTCTTCCCTTTCTGCTATCTTTCTTTCTTTCCTTTTCTCTTCTCTTTTTGTTGTGTGTTTTCTTTTTTCTTTCCTTCTTCTTCTCTTCTTCCATTCTCTTTTTTTTCCTTTTTTTCTTTTTTTTTTGAAGGACTGCAGGTGGTTGTTGGCGTTGATGCCAATAATATAAGAGCTGTCGGCACAGCGGCCGATAATTGGAAGCTATTGACATGGGGGCCAATAATTGAAAAGCTGTCGACCCGAAGGCCGATGATTAAAAGCTGTCGGCTCAAGGGCCGATGATTGAAAGCTATCGGCATGGGAGCCAATAATTGGAAAGCTGTCGACCCGAAGGCCGATGATTGAAAAGCTGTTGGCATGGGAGCCAATAATTGAAAAGCTGTTGGCATGGGAGCCAATAATTGGAAAGCTGTTGACCCGAAGGCCGATGATTGAAAAGCTGTTGGCATGGGAGCCAATAATTGAAAAGCTGTTGGTCATGGGAACCAATAATTGGAAAGCTGTCGGCTCAGGGGTCGATGATTGAAAGCTGTCGGCTCAGGGGCCGATGATTGAAAAGCTGTTGGCATGGGAGCCAATAATTGACAAGGTGTTGGCATGGGAGCCAATAATTGGAAAGCTGTCGGCTCAAGGGCCGATGAGGGAGGCCAGAATAGCCATGGCTGGAAGCGGGCTGCGGGAGCCGAAGTTGGGAGATTAACGAGCCGCGAGGGCAAGAGGTAGGCCATGGGGGCCAAGATTGGGCTCTACGAGTCGTAGCTGGGAACGTAGGCTTCGATGGCCGAAATTGAGTTTATTGCATACGCACATCCTTGTTATTTTATTGTCATTATATATTTTTTTATTTTTTATGTTGTTTTGTTTTTTTATATCATTTTTTTAAAGCATGCAGGCATTCATTAGCAGGCATAACATAAATATAAGTAAGGCGGCTCCCTCTATAGGGGATAGGATAAGGACGTCGCCCGTAATTCGTAGATGCGGTGTGGGCCGCGAGGCACAATCGAGGGGTGGTGCACTCGTCAAGAGGATATCGCACGTCTTGCATGCATAGCCTAAATTCACGCATTTCACCCGAGGCAATTCTATGTGGCGTGGCAGTGCAAATGTGTGAACAAAGAGCCCTAACCACAGGGGTATGCAGGTTTTCCTGGTGACACTGGAGGATCACTCTAGCGCCTACACATATGTTTCAGGCTTTCGACTTTCGGTAGCTTCACACAGCCCCCATCTGTTTATTTTGGTAGCGGATTTCACCGTTCAGCGCGAGTCTCCTCATGTGTCTCAATGGGGATTCCCGGCTACTATGATTCATCCTCATTATAATTCTATTACGGATTCCACCGTTTGACGCGAGTCTCCTCATGTGTCTCAATGGGGATTCCCGGCTAATAGGTTTCATCCTTATTATAATTTGCTTCACCATTTCGCGCGAGTCTCCTCATGTGTCTCAATGGGGATTCCCGGCTACTCGGATTCACGTGTCTCTCTCTTTCTTTTCTTTCTTTTTTTTTTTTACAGTGGGGGTAGGCAGCTTTTTCCTCACGATTACCTTTCACGCGAGTGCAGGAATTCAAGTCTCCGTAGAGTGCTAAGAAGAAATTCGGGCAATCCCTATGGTTGAAGGCCATTGAACACATTAAGTGCTAAGTGTGGGAGTGTTGCCTCAGGTTTATTTTGTGAGTTGGGCTTAGCGATTCAGCCATGACTCTTCCCCTTGACGTGTGCACTCGCCGTAATCGGGTTCCCTTCGAGCGTACGCCGTGACACCCGTGCATCTGTAATCGGGGCGGTATTATTATTTAGCAAGGAAACACGGTCCTAGAAAATTTCAAGAAGGTGTATTATTCTATATTAAGCAAGCATGCAAACAGGGCAATCAAGCATTCTCTTCTTTTGTTTTCGTTTTCGTTTTTTGTGTGTTTGTTTTAATATTTTTTTTGGGTGTTGTTTTTTTATTTTTATTTGTTCGTTTTTGTTTATTTTTTTTGCATAAGAAAATATTGTTGTTACGTATAAGTGTAGTGGTAGTAAAGGTATCAGGGAGGCAGACCGCAAAAGGGCTGAGAGGATATTAGGGAAGCGGGCTGCAAGAGCCGAAGTTATGGGATGCGGGCCGCGAAGGCCGAATTCTGGGAAGCAGGCTACGAGAGCCAGACTTGGGAAGCAGGCCACGAAGGCCAAATGTAAGCATGATGCAAGTGCCAAAGCTAGGAAGCAGGCTATAAAAGCCGAGGGGAAGCAGGCTGCGAGAGCCAAAGTTGGGAAGCAAGCCACGAGGGCCGAATTTTGGGAAGCAGGCTACAAAAGCCAGGATCTGGGAAGCAGGCTATAAAAGCCGAAGGGAAGCAGGCTGCAGGAGCCGAAATTATGGGAAGCGGGCCACGAAGGCCGAATTCTGAGAAGCAGGCCGTGAAGGCCGAATTTTCGGGAGCAGGCTGCAAGAGCCAAGGATAATGAAAAGTAAGCTAAAAAGCCAAGGGATATTGGCGAGCGGGCCACAAGAGCCAAAGATTGGGGGAGCAGGCTACGAGAGCCAACATTGGGAAGCAGGCCACAAATGCCAAAGGGAAGCAAGTTGCGAGAGCTAGAGATAAGCAGGTCACGAGGGCCGAATTTTGGGAAGCAGGCTACATGAGCCAGGATCTGGGAGACCTTTGTCGGTTTAACGCCCCATCGGCGGAAGGTCTAGTCGGTTTAACGCCCCGTCGACGGAAGGTCTAGTCGGTTTAACGCCTCGTCGGCGGAAGGTTTAGTCGGTTTAACGCCCCGTCGGCGGAAGGTCTAGTCGGTTTAACGCCCCGTCGGCGGAAGGTCTAGTCGGTTTAACGCCCCGTCGACAGAAGGTCTAGTCGGTTTAACGCCCCGTCGGCGGAAGGTTTAGTCGGTTTGACACCCCGTCGGCGGAAGGTCTAGTCGGTTTGACGCCCCGTCGGTGGAAGGTCTAGTCGGTTTAACGCCCCGTCGGCGGAAGGTTTAGTCGGTTTAACGCCCCGTCAGCGGAAGGTCTAGTCGGTTTAACGCCCCGTCGGCGGAAGGTCTAGTCGGTTTAACGCCCCGTCGGCGGAAGGTCTAGTCGGTTTAACGCCCCGTCGGCGGAAGGTTTAGTCGGTTTGACGCCCCGTCGGCGGAAGGTCTAGTCGGTTTAACGCCACGTCGGCGGAAGGTCTAGTCGGGTTCTATTTGTTGGATGGCTGGAGGTCAGAGGTAGAAGTTCGCCTCGTGACCCTTCTTTCTCTTCTTCTCTTCTTCTCTTCCTCCTTGTGTGGGGAGGCGGGTTCAAGGACCGCGTCTGCCTCGTGACGGTTCTTTCTCTTCTTCTGTTCTTCTTTTGTGGGGAGGCAGGTGCAGAGACCATGTTCGCCTCATGTCTCTTCTTCTTTTCCTCTTCTTCTTGTGTAGAGAGGCAGGTGCAGAGACCATGTTTGCCTCATGATTGCCCTTTCTCTTCTTCTCTTCCCTTCTTCTTTTTTTTTTTTATGGGGAGGCAGGTGCAGGGACCATGTTCGCCTCGTGTCTCTCCCCCTTTTTTTTTTCTTCTTCTCTTTTTTTTGTAGAGAGGCAGGTACAAGGACCACGTTCGCCTCGTGTCCCCCCCCCTTTTTTTTTCTTCTATTCCTTTTTTTTTTTTGTAAAGAGGCAGGTGCAAGGACTATGTTCGCCTCGTGTCTCTCTTTTTTTTTTCCCTCTTCTTCTTTTGTAGGGAGGCAGGTACGAAGACCATGTTTGCCTCGTGACTGTTCTTTCTCTTCTTCTCTTCTTCTTTCATGGAGAGGCGGGTGCGGGGACCATGTTTGCCTCATGATTGCTCTTTCTCTTCTTCTCTTCTTCTTTTATGGAGAGGCAGGTGCAATGACCATGTTTACCTCGCGATCATTTCTTTCTTTTCTTCTCTTCTTCTTTTGTGTAGAGAGGCGGGTGCGAAGACCGCATCTGCCTCGTGACTCTTTTTTTTTCTTCTTCTTTTCTTTTATGGGATGAGGCGGGCTCGAAGACCACATCTGCCTCGTGTGCCCCCCCTTTTTTTTTTGCTCTTCTTTTCTCATTAACGCTTCCATGCTGGAGTGTATTTCTCTTAATATGCCCCCAGGTTGGGGTGTAGCTTCATTTAGTGTGCATCCCCCCCTGAGGGGTGTGCTTTGCCTCTTTGCTTCTGTGCCCCCAGACGGGGTGTATTTTTTTGGATTCTATGTCCCCAGACCAGGGTGTGTTTTTTTTAATGCCCCCGAGGCGGGGTGTAGCTCTCTTCAAATGCCCCCATGGTGGGGTATACTCTTCACGGCTTCTATGCCCCTAGGTGGGGTATGTTTCTTCTTCATATGCCCCTAAGCCAGGGTGGACTTCTCTTCATATGCCCCTGAGCCGGGGCGTGTTCTTTATAGCTTCTAGGCCCTCGAGGCGAGGTACGCTTCTTCTTCATATGCCCCTGGTACGGGGTGTAGCTCTCTTCAAATGACCCCCTAAGCCGGGGTATACTCTTTACGGCTTCTATGCCCCCAGGCGGGGTATGTTTCTTTTTCATATGCCCCTGGTACGGGGCGTGTCTTTTGTTTCTTATACCCCCCATAGCGGGGGCGAATTCTGCTCTCTTTCTACCCCTGAAGGTGGAGGAGTGCTTCTCTTCATATGTCCCCGGCACGAAGGTGTATCTCTTGCTTCTTATGCCCCCCTGAGGCCGGGGTGCATCTCTTTACGGCTTTTGTGCCCCCAGGCAGGGTATGTTGTTTCTTCAAATGCCGCTTGGGCAGAGTATATCTTTCTTCTTATGCTCCCAGATCGGGATGCATGTCTCTTCGTTTTTGTGCCTCGGGTCAGGGTAGATGCTTCTGTTTCTTATGCGCCAAGGGCGGAGTGTAATTTTTTGCCCCCAGGCTGGGGTAGGTGCTTCTGCTTCTTATGTGCCAAGGGCGGAGTGTATTTTTTGTGCCCCTTGAGCGGGATGGACGCTCTGCATGTGTCCCCGGGTCGGGGTGCAGCTTTGTCTCCCATGGAGGGGGTGTGTTGTTTCTTCAAAAGCCCCCAGGCCAGGGTGTATTCTTCTCTTTCTTATACTCCCGAGGCGGGAGGGGTTCTCTTCATGTGCCCCCGTGGCGGGATGTGCTTCTTTCTTCAAGTGTCCCCAGGCCGGGGTGAATTCTTTTCTTCTTCCCAGACACACCGGGGGGAAGTTTGCTTCTTGTGCTCCCAAGGTGGGGTGTATTGTTGCTTTTGATGCCCCCAGAGCGATGTATCCCTTTTTTTTTTATATATGCCCCCGGCATGGGGTGTATTCCGCTTCTAGTGCCCCTAGAGTGGAGTGTATTGCCGCTTTTGATGCGGGGTGTAGTTCTTACTTTTTATGCACCCGAGGCGGGGTGAATTCTTCTTCTTTGTTTACGTGCCCCCATATCGGGGTGTATTCCTCTCTTCATATGCTTCCCAAAGCCGGGGGATGTTGTTTGTTCTGCTTCAGATGTCTCCGCCGGGGGGGGTTAATGTTGCTTCATGGACTCCGAGCCTGGGGTATGCTCCTTCAAAGGTCCTTAAGCCGGGGTGGATTCTCTTTTCTTCTCATGCTCCCAAGGCGGGATGTATCTTCTTCAAGTACCCCTAAATAGGAGCGGATTCTTTATGGCTTCTATGTCCCCTAGCGGGGCATGCTTCTTCTTCAAATACCCCTAGGCCGGGGTGGACTTCTCTTCATATGCCCCTGAGTCGGGGCGTGTTTTTTATAGCCTCTAGGCCCTCAAGGCGAAGTATGCTTCTTCTTCAAATGCCCCCGAGACGGGAGTGTGTTTCTTGGCTTCATACGCCCCAGACGTGGGGTATATCTTTTGTTTCTTATGCCCCCGAGCCGGGATGTAGCTTCTTGGCCTCGTATGCTGCCGAGGCGAGGGGTATGTTGCTTCATGTACCCCCGGGGGGGATGCATTTTGCCTCTACTGCCCCGTGGCGGGGTATATCTCTTGGCTTCTTACGCCCCCAAGGTGGGGTGTGTTTTCTTCTTGTGCCCCCGGGGTGAGGTATGTTGCTTTTTGCATCCCAAAGGTGGAGTGTACTTATCTTCAAGTGCCCCTGAGTCGGGGCGTACATGTGTCTTACATGCCCCCCTGCGGGGTGAGCTTGGCTTCTTGTGCACCCGGGGCGGGGTGAGTTCTTCTCCTTTGCATGCCCCTAAGTCAGGGCGTGTTCTTTATAGCTTCTGTGACCACGATGTGATGGCCAGGAGTGCTTGCTTGTGCTGTAGTGTTTGTGTGTGTGTGTCGGTGTCGGGTTCCGGTCAACCCGGGGCTACCCAGGGTTGACAAGTAACCTTGCGTGTCTCGGCGGTTCTATCCAGTTCGAGACATTAGTTCTTGGTGCCTCGAGGTATTGTCCTACCTCGGTCTGTGCATCCAGGCGTGCTGAGGGTGTTCGGTGTTCCCTCAGGTCTCCGTGTGTCGTCTCTTGCAGAGTGTGTCATTTTCTCTGGCTTAGGATTGGACCGATTGGCGGCTCGCCCGCTGTTGTAACGATCTTGCCTTCGAGTCGTGAGACTCACGGATCGTTACGTGTGTAGGTCTAGTTGCCCTATCCTGAGTCTGTCGACAGTTGTCAGTACTGCCATTGGTGCTTTAAAGTACGGGTGACAGTGCTCGACTAATCTGTCCATACTCCGGCACTTGTGTTTTGAGTCTCTGTGTTTCGTGAGCCTCCCTTTTCTTCACCCTCGACTTTCGGTTGTCGACCCACCTCAGGAGTGGTGGAGGGTGTTCCCGTTAAACGGTTCCTAAGCTTGTTCCGTGGGCTCCCGGCTCGGCAGCGTAGCCCTCGTACCGTAGCATCCTACGGGGGAGAATACTAGCTAGATGCCTGGCTTAGCCAAGAGCCAGTGTGTGCACACGTGGCCAGGGACTTTGGACTGACGCCGACGGGCGTTCCCTTGACTAGTTACTCATAACTTGGTTACTGTCTTGGTTCGGACAATATGTACCTGAAACTCCGCCTGTTTTGCCAGGTGTCGTCAGGCTCTGTACGTGTGGCGCAACATAAGACGTGAGTGGACGCAGATGGCTGTTCTGGTGAGGAGGTACTCCCGTCACGTGGCACGTGACTCTCGACGTTTTCGGTGCGTCGTGACCTTTCTGGGTTGGCCTTTCCGTGGCTGTACCCAAGGTCAGTGTTCTGTCACATGCATGACGTTCAGGTCGTGCGTAGGGCAGTGTGCACGACATTCTAGTCGTGTCGTGTTGTCTGTTGTCCGTCTAGGTTTTCCTAGGCTTTCTTATTGTCTTCGCAGGTCTTCGCTCTAGGCTTGGCGTCGTGTCGGCGGATCGGCGATTCCTGACTTCGTCAGATCAGAGTCTGCCCTTCCTGCTATTGCTTGGAGTAGTTTGGGGTGCCGAGGTTAGTTCGGTGGCCGATGTCTGGCACGGGTTTCCTCCCCCTCTTCCATAGCTTGCTCCCTACTCCTGCTACCCGTATGTTCCTTTACAGCTTTTTAGTGGAAGCTTTACAGCTTTGTAGTTTGGTCTCTTGCTTTACTACTATTGTTGCTTTACCTGCTGCTGTGCGTGTTACTGCGTGTTTTCCTCGGTGGGGATCCGCGTGACCCCTACTGAGCCAGTGACACGAGGCTCACCCCTATTTTTCAGGTGGGGTAACGTTGTTCATTCTGCTTCCGTGTGGTTCCGGGCGCGTGTTCGTCGCGTGTCATTGTGGCCAGCTGGTACCCTCGTCGGGCTTCCCCCGACTTTTTAGTGCGTCTTTCTTTTCTGTCGACTGTACTTGCTAGACTTGTTGTTTTTGGACTTTACTCTGGGTATATAATTGTTAAATTTAAAACTGTTAATTAAAAAGTAATTTTATTTCTGCTACTTAAGCAACCCTGATTAATGAAATTTAATTGCTTACTGCTATATCTGTCAGTTCAATGTACTACACGATAATCCTTTTTCCCTTTAGGAGCTTTACCGCTCTTGGGAGGCCTCGCGGGTTCCAAGTGGTATCAGGTGTATTCGATAGTCCTATCGGGTATATCTAGTATCCGGGATCCGGGTCGTCACACCATGAGTGAGAGAGAGTGAGGGGGCGACAGGAGAGCAGGGGAGGGGCCGGGGGAGGGGTAGAGAGAGAGGAGGAGGAGGGCGTTAGATGGGAGAGTGAGAGGGAGTCAATGGCGACGTCGGAAACACCCACCCTCCTTCGCAGGATCTACCGCAGCGATCGATGTCAACCCACGCCGGTGAGCCCTGGCGGCATTTGGAGGAGGGCGTCAACGACTCCTGCAGCACACCCTGTGGGGTCCGGGCGACTAGGGCAGGGGGAGATCCAGTGGCTCGATCACCGACGTCCCTTGAGCCCTCACTCCTATAGCCTTTGCCATCACTACAGGTCCCGTGAAGGTCGAAGGGGGTTTCCGACGAAGCCTCCCCGTCGTGCAGTTGTGCGCGGCCGTCATCACCCATTGGCAGTCCCAAAATTTCTTCCTTTTTAAATCTTAAAGTCGCTCCGTGTGGGAGTGACTTCGAGCGACCTCAAGCTAAAGTCGCTCCCACACGGAGTGACTTCCTCTCCCCCCTGCCCCCCCCCTCTTTGTATCATTCTCTCTCTCCCTTCTTCCCTCTGGCACCCTCCCCATCCCCGCTACTCTCTCTCTCCCTTCTCCGCCTCCAGCACCCACCCCCTCCCCGCTGCTCTCTCTCTCTCCCATCCCATCTCTATCCCTATCGCCTCTCTCTGTATCACTCTCTCACTCCCTTCTCCCCTTCGACACTCTTCCCCTCCCCCTCCCAGTCACTCCTTCTCTCCCTTCTCTGCATCCCGCACCCACCCCCTCCCCACCGCTCTATGTCGCTCCCATCTCTATCCCTCTCATCTCTCTCTCTCTCTACATCCCTGTTAGGATGCCGGCACCGGAGGGGGAGTGTAACGACCCGAGAATCCGGTTACCGGGAAGGCCTGATGACCCGAGACTCGAACCGCCGCCCACGAGCTGGGAGGGCTCGGAAAGGCTAAAAAGGAGTGTGGAGGTACAAAGAAATAGGAAATAAGGCAAGGCAATTCAACAATTAACAGAAATAAATAAACAACTACAACAGAGTCCAGTCCAACAGAAAGTACAGTCCAAAGCAGTAAAACGTACCACATGCCAAGTGAACAATCGGCCCGGCAAGTTGGCAACTAAGAACCTCCACGCAACGCCCTCGAACCTCGAGGAAGAACCACCACACCTGAAACGCAGGGGTGAGCCTCCTGTCACTGGCCCAGTAGGGATCCCGCGGAACCCCAACTGAGAAACAACGGCAGAAGGAAAGCTACAACAGCAAGAACAACAGTAACAGCAGGAACATCAAATCGGTGGCCGGTAAAACCTCGGCTCTACAGCTACTCCTACTGTACCAGAAAATACGACCTAGTCTCCCGTCGGGGGACAACCAAGCCACGCACCCGACCACCCGATTCCACGATCAGGGACCACCAGACACGAACCACCCTAGCCACGCTACTAGGAAAACGCCACGATACCTCCGTAGCGGAGGCCTGCCCTCACCAAAAGGGGCCCGAGCCAAAACCACACGATCACGGAACACGATCATGACCTCACCGTCGTGAATACAACGCTGTCTGGGGAAAGGCCCTCGGTGAAGCTCACCGGAAACCCCAGACCTCGACTCTGGGAACACTCCCGAAACCACTCACGAAGTCCCGTCTCGCGGACGGAAACAGAACTCGGTACACGATAACTCACGTCACGTGACAGAAGCACCACCCACTAGAAGAACGACCGGATGCGTCCCCTGACGTCTTACACCGCGTCACAAGTGTCTAGCTACAACGCCCAAGGCGGAGACTCAGACACACTCAGTAACCAGTACCACAGAACAAGGACTAGTTGGGGTCGCACCTGCCGGCGCCGTCCGACGCCCCCAACCTCGTGTGCACACTCAGACCATACGCCCTAGGCCTGTCCTCTAGTTGGTAATTCCCCCTAAGTCCGGACTCTGCTGTACGTGGGGGCCCTACGGTAACCAGCCTACTCACCGTCTCTCTCGGGTCAGCCGCTCCACCACTCCCGGGTGGGTCAGCACACGCGTGCCGTAAGAAGGCTACGACTAGTGGACGTGTCACAGAACGTGGACACTAAAAATCACGTACGCACTGTGGACGCACTTTTTCACTCATTATTCTCTTGTTTGGTTTATTCGTTTATTGAGTGCGTGGGCGTGCCAGTCACCAAGTGACAATTTATTCGGGCTCCGAAGAGCCCATGGTGCGCTCGATCTGACTTCGTCAGACGATTGTGTGGTTCGTGTCAGGACCAAAACCCGCCGCGCCATAAAGTTCACGACGTCATTTACATCCCCCATACGAGGGAACACCCTTGATTAATCGCCGAGATTCAGGGCCTCATGGCCAAGAAATCAATTGCATGAAAGGTCTATTACGCGGCATTGAAATCCTCACACGAGGGCGAGAAGAAAACCATTCGCGGTCATGTCGGTCATGTGTTGACCATTTAATGTTCGGACGAATGTCCGGCTCGATAAAATCGTGGTTGTCGCGGGAAAACTGGAGCGTATGTATGCCAGTATATGGAAATTTATTGTTCAGAAGAACGGAAAATGTTCGGCTAAACCTCGGCTGGAGCGGTCGGAAACCGGTAAATCTGTTGGCCCGGTGTAAGAGCAAGCTGCGACCATACTGCGGTGGGCCCCCCGCGGTCGAAACAAGACTTGTATGAGAGTCATTGATATTTCCGGTGCCAAGGGGGCGACGAGGGAATATCCCTTGAATCGGCTGAAAAGCCCTATGTCTGGAGAAGCGGGCGTTCTAAACGTGTCGGTCATTCAGGAGACCGTTTAATGTTCGGACGGGTGTCCGATATTGGGAATATCGTAATCGTCGCGGAAAGACCGAGAATGTATGTGTGCCGGGACACGGCAAGTTTTATTATTCCGAGACACTGAAAACGTTCGATTGAATCTCGGCTATTATATCCGGAAACCCGTGAATCTATTGGCCCGGTGCGAGATCGAGTCGGGACCATGCCGGGAGCGCCTCCCGTGATCCAAACGGGGCTCGCGTGGGCAGCGTTAATATTTCTGGTGTCGGAGGGCAACGGGGAAAAGTCCCGGGACTAGGCTTCGGAACTGAAAACGTGTTCGAGAGGAGCATGCTGTAGACCGGAGATATGAGCCAGACGATGACCATGATCGGGACGGGCCTGAGGTCTAAATATGGCCCACGGATGTCTTATTGATATTCCCACGGAAGGAGTCCGGGGGTGGCCAGGGCCATCTTGTTCCATTCCGTTTCTGTCGGTCGCTTGCGGACCTTTTCATGTTCGGGCAGGGGCCCATATCGAAAGTGCGACGCGGGCGGAAACAGCCCCGTACAAATGTATGCCGAGTTTACGGCAATTTCGATGAAAGGGCGGGAACGAATCCCGATAGGAACGGGTCGGAATTGATGAGCTATTGGCCCGGAGCAATGCCGGCTCACAACCATATCGGGGTAGGAGCCACCGGCTATGCAGGTCGCTCACGGGCCTTTTCATGTTCGGACGTAGGTCCGTAATAAGAACGCGGCGGGAACCGAGGTGAATCCGTTGAAATGTCTGCCGAACGTGCGGCAATTTTAGTAGCGGCTCGGAAGGGATCCGGCCGGAGAAATGAGTCCGGTTTAATCAGAATGTCAGCCCGAGGTGAGGTCAGGCCATGGCCATTTCGGGCTAATTCCCTAGACTCAGGCCCAACTCGCAAGGGCGGTATTGTTGTTCCTTCATCACCGAGTCACGGGAGAGACGGGGCTGGGAAGCGGATCCCATTGTTTTATTATTATTTAAGAAATGTTATCATTATCATTTGTTAAGTTATATATATATCTTTGCGTGAATTCTTTATTACTATTTATTCATTTTTCTTGTGATTTATTCATTTACTATTGTTATTATTGGGTTTGTTATTATTATTTGTTCGTTTTATTATCATTCATTTGCTTGTCATTTTTGTTAAGTTTGTTATTATTATTTATTTATTTTTGTTATCATTTATTTATCTATTTACTATTATTATTATTTTAAGCTTATTATTATTATTTATTTCTTTTGAATTTGTTATTGTTTATTGTTGTTATTATCATTATTGTTTGTTATTATTTCTCCCTCTTCCTTTGAGTTTGCTGTTATTGTCATTATTATTTTTTATCATTATTATTTGTTTATTTATTGCGTTTTCTTTTAGCTTATTATCTTTATTGTTGTCATTATTTCTGGTGTACCGCTGGGCCAAGGGAGAGTGTACCGCTGAGGGGCACCGTGGAGCATGCCGCTGAGCGGCCATGAAGGGTGTGTCGGCGAAGAGGCGCAGGGGCCGTGATGGGTGTGCCGGCGAGGACCAAGCAAGGTGCGCCGGGGAAGGCACCAAGGCAGGTGTGCCGGCGAAGGCCTGGCCATGCGTGCCGGCGAAGGAAGGAAATGAGCGTGCCGGGGAAGGCAGCCAGGCAGGCGTGCCGGCGACGGGCTGGCCAGGGGTGTACCGGTGAAGGCCCACTCTCCCTCTCGCTCTTATGTCTTTTCCTCTTCTCTCTTAGTTTCATTAAGTTTGCTTGGGTTTCTTATTTTCTTCTCTTGATTAACTTTCGTTCTTTCTCTTGTGAGAGCGGATGTTCAAGTTGTTTAGTTGTTCGATTCGGTTCTCTTCATATTGATTACGGTTATCTTGCCTCGGTTGAAGTGTTTTATCGTCGTTCTTTTCGTTTGTTTGTTGCTGTCTTTTGTCTTTTAATGTATTATAGTTTCTAACGAAAATTCGGCAGCATCTCCCCTTAACCCGAGCGTAAGGGAGATAAAGGGAACGCGCCCACACGGAGTGGCGGAACCCGACAACTGGAGGTGGGCGCCCGAGGGCAGCAACACCTTTATAGAACCTCGGAAAACGCAAAGCAAACAAATAACGGAAGGCTTCCAATACTAGACGGGGTGGGCTGGGGCTAACCAAAGCGTATCGGCCAAGGATGAGCTCGGGGTGTACCGCTGGAGCCCCACAAGGGGGGAGGTGTGCCGCTGAGGGCCACTGGGTGTACCGGCCAAGGGCCGAAGGAGTGCGCTGCTAAGGGCTAAAAAGGGTGTACCGGGGAAGGCCATTGGGGCCGTGCTGGCGAAGGCCGCCCGGGGCGTACCGGGGAAGCACCAAGGGGGAAGTGCGCCGCTAAGGGCCACCATGGGGTGTGCCGGCCAAGGAGCCGGACGGGTGTGCCGCTGAGGGCTGAAAAGGGTGTACCGGTGAAGGCCATTGGGGCCGTGCCGGTGAAGGTCGCCCAGGGCGTATCGGGGAAGAGCCACAGGAGGGCTATTGGACGTTGGGTGTTCAGGATGGGAAAGAGGGTTAAAGGCCAAGGGTGGGCTGCTAGATGTGGGGTGTTCAGGAAGCGGGAAGGCCAAGGAGGAAAGATCACCGCCGGAGGCCAAACCGATGGGGAAGACGAGGCGGAGGAAGAGCACGATCAGACGCAAGCAAAAATACCCGAACAAACGGAGACAACGGAAGATCCCAAAAGGGGTTTTTATTCAAAAGGAAAAGGGGCCACAAACGGCCACCTAGATTGCAAAGGAAAGAGAGGAGAAAAGCGAAAAGCAAATATTGCGTGGGGGAGGGGGAACGGGATACAATAGGGAAGAGGGACGGAGCGTGAGCTCTTCCCCCTCCTTCTCTTCTTCTCTTCTCTTTGCTCGGGCGGCGGCGAACGGAGTAGCCGGGAGGAGGCGGAGGCTTCCCCCCCCCTTCTCCTCTTCTCTTCCCTCTTCTTCCTCCCTCTTCTTCTCTTCTTCTTTTCCTTTCTTCTCTTCTGCGTGTCTCCCTCTGGCTGGCCTCTCTTTCCGCCAAGGAAGGAGAGGGGTTTTTATACCCCACACGGCGGAAGCGTCCGAAGTCGGGAAGCGTCCCGGGGGATATTTAATGGGAGTTGACTCCCTCGTCCTGGGTGGCAGGAGGAGTAGGCTGCGTGGCCCAACGATCGGCTGACACCTCGGACGACTCGCTGCGCGCCAAGGATATATAGGGCATGGGCTTCACGTCGTTCCGCCGTTGAAAAGTCTTCACGCTGTGCCGTTGGCGGGCTGCACAAGCGTGCCGTAGGAGGGCCAAAAAGGCGTGCCGCTGAGGGGCCAAAAGGCCGTGCCGCTGAGGGGCCAAAAGGCCGTGCCGCTGAAGGGCCAAATGGCCGTGCCGCTGAAGGGCCAAATGGCCGTGCCGCTGAAGGGCCCAGAGGCGTGCCGCTGAAGGGCCTAGGGCCGTGCCGCTGAGGGGCCAAAAGGCCGTGCCGCTGAGGGCCAAACGGGCGTGCCGCTGAACCGGGCAGAGGGTGTGCCGCTGGGGCTCCCCAGGGGGTGTGTCGCTGAAGGCCCCTTGGGGGTGTGCCCTTGGTGCTCCCAGGGGGTGTGTCGCTGGGGGCACCCTGGGGGCGTGCCGCTTGAGACCGCAAGGGGTGTGCCGCTGAACCCCCACGGGGGTGTGCCGCTGAGCCCCCCCCCCCACGGGGGTGTGCCGCTGAACCCCCACGGGGGTGTGCCGCTGAGCCCCCCCCACGGGGGTGTGCCGCTGAACCCCCACGGGGGTGTGCCGGGGAAGAGGTGCATGGCTGTGCCGGCGAAGCGCCTTTGGGGCGTGCCGCTGAGGGGGCATCCAAGGCGTGCCGCTGAAGGGCGCCAGGGGTGTGTGCCGCTGAGGCCATCCCGGGGCGTGCCGCTGAGGGCTGCGAGGGCGTACCGCTGAAGGGTCAACGGGCGTGCCGCTGAAGGGCTAAATGGGCAGTTTTGAGCCCGTTGTGAGCATGAGTTGTGGCCCGTTTAATTTTCTTCGGGGCCCATGGATTGCGGGGCTTTTGTGATTGGTTTCTCTTCACTATCATGACTCCGGAGATGGCTTCACGGCAGTGTGGACATTTGGGGGATCCGGATGACCAGTCTCTCCGGGGCTTCTTCACGCCGTTGTTGACGCCGGGTCGAGCATGATATCGATGTGCAATTTTTTTGGTGTCCACAAATGCCCCCCACCCACGAGTAGCGCAGGCGAAGGATGAGCCGGGCGGTGCCCGTGGGTGTACTGGCCTCTTTTTTTCTTTTTGTCGGTGCCGACAGAGCGTCGGGGAGCTGATATGGTTTGTTGTCTCTTTAATCTCTTCGCCAGTGCCAACTAGGTGCCGGAAGCTGACCTGGTTTGTGGATCTCTTGGTCTCTTCATCAGCGCCGATAGGGCGTCGGGAGCTGACCCGGCCTATTGTCTCTCGATCTCTTCGTCAGTGCCGACAGGGTGTCGGGAGCTGACCTGGTTTGTTGATCTCTTGGTCTCTTCGTCAGCACCGACAGGGTGTCGGGAGCTGCCCTGGTTTGTTGTCTCTTGGTCTCTTCGTCAGCACCGACGGGGTGTCCGGAGCTGACCTGGTTTGTTGTCTCTTGGTCTCTTCGTCAGCGCCGACAGGGTGTCGGGAGCTGACCTGATTTGTTGATCTCTTGGTCTCTTCGTCAGTGCCGACAGGGTGTCGGGAGCTGACCTGATTTGTTGTCTCTTTGTCTCTTCGTCAGTGCCGACAGGGTGCCGGGAGCTGACCTGGTTTGTTGGTCTCTTTGTCTCTTCGTCAGTGTCGACAGGGTGCCGGGAGCTGACCTGGTTTGTTGGTCTCTTTGTCTCTTCGTCAGTGCCGACAGGGTGTCGGGAGCTGACCTGGTTTGTTGATCTCTTTGTCTCTTCGTCAGTGCCGACAGGGTGCCGGGAGCTGACCTGGTTTGTTGTCTCTTGGTCTCTTCGTCAGCACCGACGGGGTGTCGGGAGCTGACCTGGTTTGTTGTCTCTTGGTCTCTTCGTCAGCGCCGACAGGGTGTCGGGAGCTGACCTGATTTGTTGATCTCTTGGTCTCTTCGTCAGTGCCGACAGGGTGTCGGGAGCTGACCTGGTTTGTTGTCTCTTTGTCTATTCGTCAGTGCCGACAGGGTGCCGGGAGCTGACCTGGTTTGTTGGTCTCTTTGTCTCTTCGTCAGTGCCGACAGGGTGCCGGGAGCTGACCTGGTTTGTTGGTCTTTTTGTCTCTTCGTCAGTGCCGACAGGGTGTCGGGAGCTGACCTGGTTTGTTGATCTCTTTGTCTCTTCGTCAGTGCCGACAGGGTGCCGGGAGCTGACCTGATATGTTGCCTCTTGGTCTCTTTGTCTCTTCTTCTCTCTTTTCTCTTGTTCTCTTCTTCTTCTTCTCTTCCCTTTCTGCTATCTTTCTTTCTTTCCTTTTCTCTTCTCTCTTTTTGTTGTATGTTTTCTTTTTTCTTTCCTTCTTCTTCTCTTCTTCCATTCTCTTTTTTTTCCTTTTTTTCTTTTTTTTTTTGAAGGACTGCAGGTGGTTGTTGGCGTGGATGCCAATAATATAAGAGCTGTCGGCACAGCGGCCGATAATTGGAAGCTATTGACATGGGGGCCAATAATTGAAAAGCTGTCGACCCGAAGGCCGATGATTAAAAGCTGTCGGCTCAAGGGCCGATGATTGAAAGCTATTGGCATGGGAGCCAATAATTGGAAAGCTGTCGACCCGAAGGCCGATGATTGAAAAGCTGTTGGCATGGGAGCCAATAATTGAAAAGCTGTTGGCATGGGAGCCAATAATTGGAAAGCTGTTGACCCGAAGGCCGATGATTGAAAAGCTGTTGGCATGGGAGCCAATAATTGAAAAGCTGTTGGTCATGGGAGCCAATAATTGGAAAGCTGTCGGCTCAGGGGTCGATGATTGAAAGCTGTCGGCTCAGGGGCCGATGATTGAAAAGCTGTTGGCATGGGAGCCAATAATTGACAAGGTGTTGGCATGGGAGCCAATAATTGGAAAGCTGTCGGCTCAAGGGCCGATGAGGGAGGCCAGAATAGCCATGGCTGGAAGCGGGCTGCGGGAGCCGAAGTTGGGAGATTAACGAGCCGCGAGGGCAAGAGGTAGGCCATGGGGGCCAAGATTGGGCTCTACGAGTCGTAGCTGGGAACGTAGGCTTCGATGGCCGAAATTGAGTTTATTGCATACGCACATCCTTGTTATTTTATTGTCATTATATATTTTTTTATTTTTTATGTTGTTTTGTTTTTTTATATCATTTTTTTAAAGCATGCAGGCATTCATTAGCAGGCATAACATAAATATAAGTAAGGCGGCTCCCTCTATAGGGGATAGGATAAGGACGTCGCCCGTAATTCGTAGATGCGGTGTGGGCCGCGAGGCACAATCGAGGGGTGGTGCACTCGTCAAGAGGATATCGCACGTCTTGCATGCATAGCCTAAATTCACGCATTTCACCCGAGGCAATTCTATGTGGCGTGGCAGTGCAAATGTGTGAACAAAGAGCCCTAACCACAGGGGTATGCAGGTTTTCCTGGTGACACTGGAGGATCACTCTAGCGCCTACACATATGTTTCAGGCTTTCGACTTTCGGTAGCTTCACACAGCCCCCATCTGTTTATTTTGGTAGCGGATTTCACCGTTCAGCGCGAGTCTCCTCATGTGTCTCAATGGGGATTCCCGGCTACTATGATTCATCCTCATTATAATTCTATTACGGATTCCACCGTTTGACGCGAGTCTCCTCATGTGTCTCAATGGGGATTCCCGGCTAATAGGTTTCATCCTTATTATAATTTGCTTCACCATTTCGCGCGAGTCTCCTCATGTGTCTCAATGGGGATTCCCGGCTACTCGGATTCACGTGTCTCTCTCTTTTCTTTTCTTTCTTTTTTTTTTTTTACAGTGGGGGTAGGCAGCTTTTTCCTCACGATTACCTTTCACGCGAGTGCAGGAATTCAAGTCTCCGTAGAGTGCTAAGAAGAAATTCGGGCAATCCCTATGGTTGAAGGCCATTGAACACATTAAGTGCTAAGTGTGGGAGTGTTGCCTCAGGTTTATTTTGTGAGTTGGGCTTAGCGATTCAGCCATGACTCTTCCCCTTGACGTGTGCACTCGCCGTAATCGGGTTCCCTTCGAGCGTACGCCGTGACACCCGTGCATCTGTAATCGGGGCGGTATTATTATTTAGCAAGGAAACACGGTCCTAGAAAATTTCAAGAATGTGTATTATTCTATATTAAGCAAGCATGCAAACAGGGCAATCAAGCATTCTCTTCTTTTGTTTTCGTTTTCTTTTTTTGTGTGTTTGTTTTAATATTTTTTTTTGGGTGTTGTTTTTTTATTTTTGTTTGTTCGTTTTTGTTTATTTTTTTTGCATAAGAAAATATTGTTGTTACGTATAAGTGTAGTGGTAGTAAAGGTATCAGGGAGGCAGACCGCAAAAGGGCTGAGAGGATATTAGGGAAGCGGGCTGCAAGAGCCGAAGTTATGGGATGCGGGCCGCGAAGGCCGAATTCTGGGAAGCAGGCTACGAGAGCCAGACTTGGGAAGCAGGCCACGAAGGCCAAATGTAAGCAGGATGCAAGTGCCAAAGCTGGGAAGCAGGCTATAAAAGCCGAGGGGAAGCAGGCTGCGAGAGCCAAAGTTGGGAAGCAAGCCACGAGGGCCGAATTTTGGGAAGCATGCTACAAAAGCCAGGATCTGGGAAGCAGGCTATAAAAGCCGAAGGGAAGCAGGCTGCAGGAGCCGAAATTATGGGAAGCGGGCCACGAAGGCCGAATTCTGAGAAGCAGGCCGTGAAGGCCGAATTTTCGGGAGCAGGCTGCAAGAGCCAAGGATAATGAAAAGTAAGCTAAAAAGCCAAGGGATATTGGCGAGCGGGCCACAAGGGCCAAAGATTGGGGGAGCAGGCTACGAGAGCCAACATTGGGAAGCAGGCCACAAATGCCAAAGGGAAGCAAGTTGCGAGAGCTAGAGATAAGCAGGTCACGAGGGCCGAATTTTGGGAAGCAGGCTACATGAGCCAGGATCTGGGAGGCCTTTGTCGGTTTAACGCCCCATCGGTGGAAGGTCTAGTCGGTTTAACGCCCCGTCGACGGAAGGTCTAGTCGGTTTAACGCCTCGTCGGCGGAAGGTTTAGTCGGTTTAACGCCCCGTCGGCGGAAGGTCTAGTCGGTTTAACGCCCCGTCGGCGGAAGGTCTAGTCGGTTTAACGCCCCGTCGGCGGAAGGTCTAGTCGGTTTAACGCCCCGTCGGTGGAAGGTCTAGTCGGTTTAACGCCCCGTCGGCGGAAGGTTTAGTCGGTTTAACGCCCCGTCGGCGGAAGGTCTAGTCGGTTTAACGCCCCGTCGGCGGAAGGTTTAGTCGGTTTGACGCCCCGTCGGCGGAAGGTCTAGTCGGTTTAACGCCCTCTTCTTCCTCCCTCTTCTTCTCTTCTTCTTTTCCTTTCTTCTCTTCTGCGTGTCTCCCTCTGGCTGGCCTCTCTTTCCGCCAAGGAAGGAGAGGGGTTTTTATACCCCACACGGCGGAAGCGTCCGAAGTTGGGAAGCGTCCCGGGGGATATTTAATGGGAGTTGACTCCCTCGTCCTGGGTGGCAGGAGGAGTAGGCTGCGTGGCCCAACGATCGGCTGACACCTCGGACGACTCGCTGCGCGCCAAGGATATATAGGGCATGGGCTTCACGTCGTTCCGCCGTTGAAAAGTCTTCACGCTGTGGCGTTGGCGGGCTGCACAAGCGTGCCGTAGGAGGGCCAAAAAGGCGTGCCGCTGAGGGGCCAAAAGGCCGTGCCGCTGAGGGGCCAAAAGGCCGTGCCGCTGAAGGGCCAAATGGCCGTGCCGCTGAAGGGCCAAATGGCCGTGCCGCTGAAGGGCCCAGAGGCGTGCCGCTGAAGGGCCTAGGGCCGTGCCGCTGAGGGGCCAAAAGGCCGTGCCGCTGAGGGCCAAACGGGCGTGCCGCTGAACAGGGCAGAGGGTGTGCCGCTGGGGCTCCCCAGGGGGTGTGTCGCTGAAGGCCCCTTGGGGTGTGCCGCTGAGACCGCAAGGGGTGCGCCGCTGAAGGCCCCTTGGGGGTGTGCCCTTGGGGCTCCCAGGGGGTGTGTCGCTGGGGGCACCCTGGGGGCGTGCCGCTTGAGACCGCAAGGGGTGTGCCGCTGAACCCCCACGGGGGTGTGCCGCTGAGCCCCCCCCCCCCACGGGGGTGTGCCGCTGAACCCCCACGGGGGTGTGCCGCTGAGCCCCCCCCACGGGGGTGTGCCGCTGAACCCCCACGGGGGTGTGCCGGGGAAGAGGTGCATGGCTGTGCCGGCGAAGCGCCTTTGGGGCGTGCCGCTGAGGGGGCATCCAAGGCGTGCCGCTGAAGGGCGCCAGGGGTGTGTGCCGCTGAGGCCATCCAGGGGCATGCCGCTGAGGGCTGCGAGGGCGTACCGCTGAAGGGTCAACGGGCGTGCCGCTGAAGGGCTAAATGGGCAGTTTTGAGCCCGTTGTGAGCATGAGTTGTGGCCCGTTTAATTTTCTTCGGGGCCCATGGATTGCGGGGCTTTTGTGATTGGTTTCTCTTCACTATCATGACTCCGGAGATGGCTTCATGGCAGTGTGGACATTTGGGGGATCCGGATGACCAGTCTCTCCGGGGCTTCTTCACGCCGTTGTTGACGCCGGGTCGAGCATGATATCGATGTGCAATTTTTTTGGTGTCCACACGCACTCATTACGAGTAACACGGAGTAACAGGTGGCACGACGCCACCAGACTCTAGATGGTCCACTAGACCTACGAAACCCAACGGCCTTTGAGTCACAAGACTCGGGGTCAAGACCGTTGCACACGACAGCACTGAGCCATCAATCTGGCCGAATCCCTAGGTCCAAAACCACGATGCAATAACTCACGAGGCAATTCACAACTACCGAGACCCATCCCTCGGGGAGGGACTTAAGAAACCTCCAGCCCCAGGCTGGGAGACTGGACTCACCGTCCAAGGCCACACGCTTGGCCCACTCGGAAGCCACCTTCCAGAGAAGCAACGACCTGCGGGGAAACCTCACCTCACTCACACCGATACACGGTGACTCGATCTAGCAAGAACCCGGAAGCCCGGAACACCTGGTGTAAGGCCCGTGCCTTAATGGATCCTTAGTGGTTTGGTTCTAATGTTTGTTCTGGAATTTCCGGCTATTTTCCTGTATTCTTAGGAGTTTTTTTGGTATTTTTCCAGATTTGTTCGGAGTTAATTGAGGGTTATTAGAAATTAATAAGATTTTAATATATATAATAATTATATTATATATATTTTAATTTAATTTTATTTCCTTTTAATCCCTCACCCTCACTCTCTCTCTCCCCGTCGATCTCATTCTCACCCTCACACTCTCTCTCTCCTCTACGGCCGCCCTCTTCCCCTCTCTTGGGTTGCAGGCCGAACGAGGTCGGATTGAGGCGTGGTTGGCGCTGGTGGATTCCTCGCGTCGAGTGGAACGCGTGGGTACCCATTTCGACGTAGTTCGGTGATCGTGGGAGCGAGGTGAAGCGTGAAGGCCCCGTGACCCTTCCTCCTTGCATGCGGCCTTTTCGACCGTTTCGGCTCGCGAGAGGTAGAGGGATGGAATCCTGAGCTTGCTAGGATCATTTCCTGTAGCTCGTTTCCTTGATTAGGCGCCTATGGCATGCTAAATGGTAGTTTTCCATTTATGGTGTTCATGCTTGATTTCTTGAGTTTAATGCTTTATAGGCATTGCATGTGATGTCTTTAGGTGTTATATTGTTGTTTGAGTTGTATGGTTTGACAGGAATCATGTTTTCTCGCCGTTACCCGATGATTTCTATCGTCCGGGAGGGAACCGGTTTTCAAACCGAACCCGTCCGTGGCCCAGGCGGTGTGACGGTCCTTCCAGGAACCGTCACACGTCTGGCGGTCCTAGATGGACGCGTTACTTAAATGTAACGGCCTAATGAAGGGGCGTTACATTGAGTGTAACGGCCAGGTTTCGACCGTTACTTCCTCGTTGACTATCGTTGTCTAGTTGAGGCGGTTCTTCTGGCGGCCTATCGGCCGACCGCCAGATGGCTGTAACGCGCCTAGGCTAGCGCGTTACATCCTGTTTCATGCAGTTTTATCTGTTAGTTGTAAAATTAGCCTCGGGTGGATCTGACGGCCAGTCGGCCGGCCGTCAAAGCCATGTAACGCGCGTAGGCTGGCGCGTTACATGCCCGTTTGTTTGGATTTATTGGGCTCTGCAGCGGTGGTAACGGACAGGTCTAGGCGCGTCACTTCCCATGTAGCGCGCCTACCCACGACCGTTACTTACCTGTGGCGCGTGGGCGGTAGACCGCCACATGCCTGTTGGTTTAAAAAGAATGCCGGCTTATGCTCTAATGCTTTCTGAGCTATTTAATATGCCATGTTTAGCTATTGTGTTATATAATGGCATGTTTTTATATCCCAATAGAGTAGCTTTTCTTTCCTTGCAATGGAGCCACTGTTGTTGCCCTAGGTCTATTGAGTACCGACCCGCTTGGGGATAGCGGAGGGGTGTTTCCCGTACACGGTTTGTAAGCTAGTTCCGTGGGCTCCCGGCCAATGGTAGCGTCCTACCAAGGGAGAAAACTAGCTAGAGGGCCTGGCTCAGGCTAGAGTTAGTGTGTGCACACGTGGTCGGAGACTGTGGACTGACACCGACGGGTGCCACTCCGACTGGTCACTTGGTTTGGTACTGTTTACGCGCTCAGCGTGTCGTTTACCGACTGCGAGTGCTTGAGACGCAGTGTAAGTCGTCAGTGGACGCATCTGGTTTCTGCTCCAGTGGTTGTCCTACTCCCTACTGCTTGGATTAGTTAAGGCTTATCCTATTTGGTAGATTTAGTTTCAGTCGCTTGCATTTAATTATTATTGGCATGTGTTAGTTGTTATACCTGCTTAGATAGAGTTTACAGCTTCTTGTGACTAGTTATTCATGCCAATGCCAGTTATTTTATTTAAATGCATGCCCTATTGCCTTTATTTTCGCATGTATGCTTGTTTAGTGCGAGATAGGGATCCGCGTGACCCCTACTGAGTCTGGCTGTGACTCACCCTTCTCCTTTCAGGTGAGCCGCGCCTGCCGTCTCCCGGTGTTTTGTGAGGTTGCTCGGAGTCCGTGCCTAGTTGCCAGCAGTTGACGGGTCGCCTTTGTGAGGCGTTGTTGTACTTTTGCCGGGGTATGCCCCGTGTAGTTGTATCTTTTTGGACTAGTACTTTTGTGCTTCTGGACTAGCTTATATATTTATCACTCTGGTTATTTTGAATTGCTTCCGCACTTGTATTAATTTTATTACTTAATTGTAATATGCGCGTTCCTAATCGCAATTCGTTATGCACTTCCTCGACAACACTTCACTAACCCTTCAGGGGCCTCATCAGCCTCTTGGGTGGCTTCCCCAGTTCTTGGTATCGGTGTATCGATGTTATCGGTATATCGGTATCCTGATCTCTGGGTCGTCACAGTTGGTATCAGAGCGGAATTGAGGAATTGTATAAGGAATTGGAATTTGTGCTTGTCCAGAGCTAGTCTTGTGTCGTCTGTTGCTGGCTTAGGATGTTTTCTGTGTGATTGATATATTTACTGTTATTTTATGTGTTCGGTAGTGTAATTATGCCGCCTCGTCGAGGAAGACCTCCTCGAGTTCCTCGTGCTCCTCGAGATGCGCCCAGGGAAGATAGTGGTTCTGCACCTCCTCCTGCAGTTCCTGTTATTCCAGTTGCTCCTCCTTCGCCGATTGTTGCTCCTCAGGTTGAAGTGCATGGCAGTCGAGGCAGGGCTTTGAAAGAATTTCTTATGTTTAACCCGCATGCTTTCGATGGTCAAGTTGACCCAGAGGTTGCGAGGCAATGGTTGGATGCGATCGAGCGCGTGTTTGTATCGATGGAATGTGCTGAAGACGAGAAGGTTATGCTTGCTGCTTTTCAACTCCAGGGTACAGCCATCACTTGGTGGAAAGTCGAGTGGCAGATCGCTTTTCATTCTAGACCTCTTCGGCAGATCACTTGGGCAGAGTTTGTTGCCGCTTTCGAGCGTGCCTATACTCCTGCCTGTTTGCAGATGGCTAAAATGTATCAATTCATGGAGCTGACTCAAGGTAGTATGACGGTGCTTCAGTATCGGAATAAGTTTATGGAATTGGGTCAGTATGCGCCCCATGTGCTGGCTAGTGAAGCGTTGAAGACTCAGCAATTCTTGCGAGGTTTGAGGCCAAAGTTGAAGATGCCCTTGATTGCAAGTCGTGTTGCGAATTTAGATAGTGCGTGCCAGACAGCTGTGGCACTTGAGCTGGAGATGACGAGACCAGGTGGGTATCCTCAGGCGGGGTCAGTTCAGCCGGCAGTGCAGTCTCAGCAGGCTTACCGATCGCCAATACCAGGCGTTCCCCCAGTCCAGTCAGAGGTTAGCAGTGCTTCCTCTCCTTCCAAGACCAAGTTTAAGAGATTCAAGAAGAAGAAGAAGTTTTCCCAGCAGCCGTCCGGTAAAGATTCTGTTCAGCAGCCGACAGCACCTTCTACTCAAACTCGTCAGAGCTCAGCTGTCAGTCAGCCATGGACGTGTCGGAGATGCGGTTGTCATCACAAGGGCCAACCGTGTTCTCTACCTGTTGTGTGCTTTCGATGTGACCAGCCGGGTCATGTGGTTTGGGATTGCCCGCTGAGGCCGAAGCAATTGCAAGCTCCTCAGTTTTCTCAACCTCAGCAGTCGTAATTCAGACCTCCTCCCGCACCGCAAGCTCAACAACAGTTCTTATCTCAAGCGTCGGCGTCTTCTCAGCAATCCTCAGCTGGATCGAAGAAGCAGAAAGGCAAGGTTTCTAATATGACTAGAGCTGAAGCTGTTGCGTCCTATTTGGTGGAAGGTATGATTATGCTTTATGGTCTTTCACCTCACGTCTTATTTGATTCTGGTGCTTCCCACTCTTTTATTTCTGAGGCTTTCTTGGCATGTATTGAGGAGCCGACATCAGAGATGTCTTGTGAGATGTTTGTTGAATTGCCTTCTGGAGATTTCATGATTACACCTTTGTGTTTGGGAGAGTCTCCTGTGATGAATGACAATCACCAATTGCCGGCGAGATTGTATACCTTGCAGCTGGCAGATTATGAAGTTATTATGGGAATGGATTGGTTGGAACATTATGGAGCTGTGGTTGACTGCTGATCGAAGAAAGTCTATTTTCAGCCACAGGGAAAATCAGCTTTTTATTTCCAAGGTATTCGATCCCGTTCTTCTCGTATGATTATTTCTGCTATTCGAGCCTATATGTTGCTTAGTGCAGGTTGCCAGGGGTTTCTTGCTTCTGTGGTTGCTGTTGAAAAACCACGACGGGAAGTCAGTGATATTCCTGTTGTTTGTGAGTTCCCTGATGTATTTCCTGACGAGTTGCCAAGCTTGCCCCCAGAGCGAGAGATTGAAATGGTGATTGAATTGATTCCTGGTACAGGCCCGTTAGCAAAGGCACCGTACCGTATGGCTCCAGCTGAACTTAAAGTACTGCGAGCACAGCTACTTGAATTACTGGAAAAAGGCTATATTCGCCCCAGTTTTTCTCCGTGGAGTGCTCCAGTGTTGTTTGTGAAAAAGAAAGATGGAAGCCTGAGGCTTTGTATTGATTACAGGCAGTTGAATCAGGTGACTATCAAGAATAAATATCCGCTTCCCAGGATTGATGATTTGTTTGACCAGTTATAGTCCGCTACTGTCTTTTCACGAATTGACCTCCGGCCTGGCTACTTTCAATTGTGAATCCGGGAATCTGACGTGGAGAAGACAGCTTTCAGCACTCGATATGGTCATTTTGAATTTCTGGTAATGCCGTTTGGTTTGACTAATGACCCAGCAGCTTTCATGGACCTAATGCAGCGTATTTTTCATCATTTCTTGATCAGTTCGTGGTGATCTTTGTGGATGATATTCTGATCTATTCTACCTCTGATGAAGATCATGTACAGCATTTGAGGATCGTTCTGCAGACTCTGAGAGATCACGAGCTCTATGCGAAGTTCAGTAAGTGTGAATTCTGGCTTCGAGAAATTCATTTTCTTGGCCACGTGATTTCTGGTGATGGAGTGGCAGTGGACCCTGCAAAGATTGAAGCTGTTTTGAATTGGCAGAGACCGAGAACGATCACTGAGATTAGAAGCTTTTTAGGTTTGGCTGGGTATTATCGCAGGTTCATCCAAGATTTTGCGAAGATTACAGCACCGATGATTAGACTGACTCGTAAAGATGTACCTTTTGTCTGGTCAGATTAGTGTGAGGCTAGCTTTGTTGAATTGAAAAGGCTATTGACTTCTTCTCCATTGTTGACTTTGCCTTCCGACTCGGGTGGATTTCTTGTTTGCACAGATGCTTCTCGAGTGGGGTTGGGTGCAGTGCTAATGCAACTTGGGTAAGGTTATTGCATATGCATCTCGGCAATTGAAATAGCATGAAGAAAATTATCCCACTCATGATCTGGAGCTAGCTGCAGTTATTTTTGCCTTAAAGATCTGGAGACATTATCTGTATGGTGAGAAATTTCAGATTCTTACTGATCATCAGAGTTCACAGTATATTTTCTCCCAGAAGGATTTGAATATTAGGCAGAGGCGATGGGGAATTCATGAAAGATTATGACTTTACACTCTCCTATCAGCCGGGTAAAATGAATGTTGTGGCTGATGCTCTGAGCAGGAAAGTACAAGTCAATCAATTGTTGCTTCATGAATGGAAATTGTGGGAACAGCTTCCGAGTGAGGCATTCAGTGTTGAGATCCCTGCCGATTCGAGGATGGCAGTCTGTGCTAGCTTGGTTTTGGGTTCAGCTTTATATCAGCAGATTAAAGAAGCTCAGCAAGCTGATTCTGATTTGGCCCGTGTTGTATCAAGATATGATGTGGAATTTGATGACGAGCTGGTCGTCAGCTTCCAGGGCAGAGGGTATGTTCCCGCTGATGATGAATTGAGACATGAGATTCTGAGTGAAGCCCATGGTTCCTGTTTTGCTATTCACCCAGGTGTCACCAAGATGTATCAGAATTTGAAAAAGTAGTTCTGGTGGCCAGGTATGAAGAAAGACGTGGCTATATTTGTTTCTAAGTGCTTGACTTGTCAGCAGGTTAAAGCCGAACATCAAAAGCCAGGTGGATTACTTCAGCCTTTAGAGATTCCAATGTGGAAATGGGACCACGTTACTACAGACTTTGTGGTGGGTTTGCCTCGGAC
This sequence comes from Amorphophallus konjac, assembly GCA_022559845.1. Taxonomy (NCBI): domain Eukaryota; kingdom Viridiplantae; phylum Streptophyta; class Magnoliopsida; order Alismatales; family Araceae; genus Amorphophallus; species Amorphophallus konjac. The sequence goes on from CM040124.1 coordinate 20,902,431, forward strand.
TTCTCAGGGTTTTGATGGTATCTGGTTGCTTGTCGACAGATTGACTAAAACTACCAGAATGTTGCCGATTAAAGTTGCTTGGAGTGTGCAGAGGTTGGCCGAGCTTTATGTGCAGAAGATCGTGCCACTGCATGGAATTCCTGTTTCACTTGTGTCAGATCGTGATCCACGTTTTACCTCCGGCTTCTGGCGTAGTTTCCAGAAAGCTTTGGGCACTGAATTAGCGTTCAGTTCAGCGTATCGCCCACAGTCAGATGGACAGTCAGAGAGGACTATTCAGACTCTGGAAGACATGCTGAGATCGTGTTGCCTTGACTGGCAAGGTTCGTGGAGTCAACATTTGCCACTTGTTGAATTTGCTTATAATAACAGTTTTCACTCCAGTATTGGTATGGCTCCTTACGAAGCGTTGTATGGTCGTCCTTGTCGTACTCCCTTAATCTGGTTTGATGTTGGGGACAGATTGTTGACATGACCTGACATGGTACAGCAATGTTCTGATGTGGTTCGTCTGATCAGGCAGAGATTGTTGACATCCCAGAGTCGACAGAAAAGCTATGCAGATCAGCGCAGACGTCCACTACAGTTTGAGCCAGGAGATATGGTGTTTGTTAAAGTATCTCCGATGAAGGGTGTTTCCAGGTTTGGGAAGCGTGGAAAGCTTAGTCCGCGATATGTTGGCTCGTTTCCTATTATTGAAGTTGTGGGTCCGGTAGCTTATCGTTTGCAACTATCAGTGGCTATGCAAACTATTCACGATGTCTTCCACGTGTCTCAATTGAGGAAATATGTGCCTGATGCTTCTCATGTTCTCGATGATTCAGTGTGGCCTGAGGTGACTGCTGATTTGTCTACGCCAGAGTTTCCTATCAGAATTGAAGACCGTCGTGAGCAGCGGTTGAGAAATAAGGTTATCCCTCTGGTAAGAGTTGCTTGGCAGCGTCACTCTGGTAATGAATCTACTTGGGAACGTGAAGATGAGATGTGTCAGCTTTTTCCTTTCTTATTCCTGTGAGGTATATGTCCTTTCTCAGTTTCCTCCTTATCTGTTGTTGTAAATTTCGGGGGTGAAATTTCTTTTAGGAGGGAGGGACTGTAAGGCCCGTGCCTTAATGGATCCTTAGTGGTTTGGTTCTAATGTTTGTTCTCGAATTTTCGGCTATTTTCCTATATTTTTAGGAGTTTTTCTGGTATTTTTTCGGATTTGTTTGGAGTTAATTGAGGGTTATTAGAAATTGATAAGATTGTAATATATATAATAATTATATTATATATTTTTTAATTTAATTTTATTTTCTTTTAATCCCTCACCCTCACTCTCTCTCTCCCCGTCGAGCTCATTCTCACCCTCACACTCTCTCTCTCCTCTGCGGCCGCCCTCTTACCCTCTCTTGGGTTGCAGGTCGAACGAGGTCGGATTGAGGCGTGGTTGGCGCCGGTGGATTCCTCGCGTCGAGTGGAATGCGTGGGTACCCATTTCGGCGTGGTTCGGTGATCGTGGGAGCGAGGTGGAGCGTGAAGGCCCCGTGACCCTTCCTCCTTGCATGCGGCCTTTTCGACCGTTTCGGCTCGCGAGAGGTAGGGGGATGTAATCCTGAGCTTGCTAGGATCATTTCCTGTAGCTCGTTTCCTTGATTAGGCGCCTATGGCATGCTAAATGGTAGTTTTCCATTTATGGTGTTCATGCTTGATTTCTTGAGTTTAATGCTTTATATGCATTGCATGTGATGTCTTTAGGTGTTATATTGTTGTTTGAGTTGTATGGTTTGACAGGAAACAGGTTTTCTCGCCGTTACCCGACGATTTCTATCGTCCGGGAGGGAACCGAGTTTCAAACCGAACCCGTCCGTGGCCCAGGCGGTGTGACGGTCCTTCCAGGAACCGTCACACGTCTGGCGGTCCTAGATGGACGCGTTACTTAAATGTAACGGCCTAATGAAGGGGCGTTACATTGAGTGTAACGGCCAGGTTCCGACCGTTACTTCCTCGTTGACTATCGTTGTCTAGTTGAGGCGGTTCTTCTGGCGGCCTATCGGCCGACCGCCAGATGGCTGTAACGTGCCTAGGCTAGCGCGTTACATCCTGTTTCATGCAGTTTTATCTGTTAGTTGTAAAATTAGCCTCGGGTGGATCTGATGGCCAGTCGGCCGGCCGTCAGAGCCATGTAACGCGCGTAGGCTGGCGCGTTACATGCCCGTTTGTTTGGATTTATTGGGCTCGGCAGCGGTGGTAACGGCCAGGTCTAGGCGCATCACTTCCCATGTAGCGCGCCTACCCACGACCGTTACTTACCTGTGGCGCGTGGGCGGTAGACCGCCACATGCCTGTTGGTTTAAAAAGAATGCCGGCTTATGCTCTAATGCTTTCTGAGCTATTTAATATGCCATGTTTAGCTATTGTGTTATATAATGGCATGTTTTTATATCCCAATAGAGTAGCTTTTCTTTCCTTGCAATGGAGCCACTGTTGTTGCCCTAGGTCTGTTGAGTACCGACCCGCTTGGGGATAGCGGAGGGGTGTTTCCCGTACACGGTTTGTAAGCTAGTTCCGTGGGCTCCCGGCCAATGGTAGCGTCCTACCAAGGGAGAAAACTAGCTAGAGGGCCTGGCTCAGGCTAGAGTTAGTGTGCGCACACGTGGTCGGAGACTGTGGACTGACACCGACGGGTGCCACTCCGACTGGTCACTTGGTTTGGTATTGTTTACGCACTCAGCGTGTCGTTTACCGACTGCGAGTGCTTGAGATGCAGTGTAAGTCGTCAGTGGACGCATCTGGTTTCTGCTCCAGTGATTGTCCTACTCCCTACTGCTTGGATTAGTTAAGGCTTATCCTATTTGGTAGATTTAGTTTCAGTCGCTTGCATTTAATTATTATTGGCATGTGTTAGCTGTTATACCTGCTTAGATAGAGTTTACAGCTTCTTGTGACTAGTTATTCATGCCAATGCCAGTTATTTTATTTAAATGCATGCCCTATTGCCTTTATTTTCGCATGTATGCTTGTTTAGTGCGAGATAGGGATCCGCGTGACCCCTACTGAGTCTGGCTGTGACTCACCCTTCTCCTTTCAGGTGAGCCGCGCCCGCCGTCTCCCGGTGTTTTGTGAGGTTGCTCGGAGTCCGTGCCTAGTTGCCAGCAGTTGACGGGTCGCCTTTGTGAGGCGCTGTTGTACTTTTGCCGGGGTATGTCCCGTGTAGTTGTACCTTTTTGGACTAGTACTTTTGTGCTTCTGGACTAGCTTATATATTTATCACTCTGGTTATTTTGAATTGCTTCCGCACTTGTATTAATTTTATTACTTAATTGTAATATGCGCGTTCCTAATCGCAATTCGTTATGCACTTCCTCGACAACACTTCACTAACCCTTCAGGGGCCTCATCAGCCTCTTGGGTGGCTTCCCCAGTTCTTGGTATCGGTGTATCGATGTTATCGGTATCCTGAGCTCTGGGTCGTCACACCTGGGGTCACCCGGACCCGCCAAGACCAAGGGCACGCTTATCGAGGTAACACGGAACCTCCGAACACCCAAAGACACGGTCACGGAACTCCACGGGGTGTCTGGGACACACACGGCCCGAGGGGAGCACGATCAGCCGCAGACCGCCCGCCCCAGGCAGCCCGGCTGGTCACCCCCAAGAACGCGCTACACACCTAGCGCGTTCAACAAGAAGCGCTACAGGTCCATAGCGCGACCAGACCAGGTCGCGCTATGATCCTATAGCGCGACAACATCGAACACGCTGGGACCCTAAAGCGCGACAAGAACTGCCTTACTGTTCATCTTCTTCGATGAACACGCCCTATCGGGGCGGCGCGACCCTCAAGAACGCGCTAGCCGAGACTAGCGCGTTCTCAGTCCGCGACCGAAAACAGTGGAAACCGTGGGAAAAACCATTCCACGCCCCGTTCACCCTCAGGTGAAGGGGAAACAAAAGGGGAAACCTTCCCCAAGCCCCTAGGCATGCATCTAAACCCCTGGATCGCCCAAAAACACCGTAAAACGGGAGATCCGTAAAACGGGAGATCCGGCTCACACCCCCAAAACATACATTTTTCCCAAATCGCCCCGTTTAGCCCGCTCGGCTCACCACGGCCTACAAAACTCGCGCGAAAAGAAGTACGCGAGTCAAGGGTCCATCTCCCTACCTCCACCGAAGATTCGACGCACCGTGGATGCCGATCCACGAAGAAAACACCGTTGAAGCCTCGCCGTTCCACGAACCCACGGCCGAGCTTCACCACGCCTCCACAGCCTTTATCCTCATCCATCCTCGCCCGTGCCTCGCCCGCGCCGTCCCCGCCTCGCCCACGCTCCACCCCGTCGACCGCCGGAGAGAGAGGGAGAGTGGAGAGAGCGTGAGAAGAGAGAGGGAGAGAAGAGAGAAATGAGAGGGGAGAGAGAGAAAAGGTGGTTAATATATAGGAAAATCCGGAAATTTCCGAAAATACCAGAAAATAGAAAATCACATTTCCGTGATCCTCGAAATGCACCGATCGCAACGGTACCACTCGCGCCCTCGTGAACGGCCCGGTTCACCCGCAACGAGGTTCCGAAGGAATTACCAAAACACACACCGGAAATCGGAAAATACACGCGGAAAAGCCGCGGAACGCTTCCGGGCTTCCGAAACAACTCCGGATCGTGCCGATCCGAACACGAAAGATGTCCGAAACGAAATTTCGGACACAACGGAGTCGGACACTCCGAGAAACCAGATTTGGGACCCACGAACAAGGATTCAAAAAATTCGGGATATTACAGCCCTCCCCCCTTAAAGAAATTTTATCCTCGAAATTCAGGACTAGCACCAAGTCACAAGGGAAGAACGCCTCCACCAACTGACAACGCTGTCAGGGCCCCACCATAGAAAAACCTCGATTCACGCAAAAGCACCGATCATGAGGGATACGGCCAGACCATAATCACGAATAATGCCATGCTCCACACACCGCGCACACACCGGCCACCAGAGCAGGCATAACACAAGGGCACAAGTCTGGTATCACCTCAGACACAACGAAAAACACCCACGGCATCGCTGCCACCCTCTCGCTCACCGAGGGAAGGCAATCCTCGCCACAAGAAGCAATCCACCGGTCAACGCCCATGCTCGGCGGACCAACCAAATGCCAGCTTCACAACCCACTGACCGGTCTGACACCCTGCGCCAGGGGCGACCAATCACTGAGCTTCTACCATCTCACACCTCAGAAACCAAAAGGCCTCGTTGGCACGCCGCTCTCTCCATTCTCGAGCCCCTAAAACCAGCATCTTCTGTCTTTGAAAGACCATCCACTGGTCACCAGACATTCGTCAACGGGAAACCTCCACCGGCCCAACAGGTATGATCCAACTCATGACAGGCCATCCGCTGACTCTTCGCACAGACCACCACTACATCCAGATGGATCCCTGCGCCAACTCTACCCTTCAGGGGAGCACGGCGGGACCCAATGACTCCATCTCCCCTCGGTCTTCACGTCACTCGACTCAGACTTACGGGGAATCCTCCCTTGCTGGCCATAGGCTAAGGATCAATATCCCACGTCCACGTCTCATCAGAGACCTCCACACACAGGCATCGACTACCGTTCTGTCTCATCAAATCCTATCTCATCAAGACCTCCACCTCAATTAATCCAAGAGGACGCCTGCCAATCCCGACTCCCGCTCTTATCACAGAGCCATGGGACACACAACCTCTTACAACCCACGGCACACTTCTCCAAAACACGAACTCATCCGCGAACGCAACCTCCAACGCAAGAATATGGTACTCATGCGGCAACCTTGCCAGCACATTTCCCCAACTCTCCACCTGCCAGTGCCATGAACGACAAGATCTCAAGCAACGGCACGGCAACAACACGTCTCACGCCACCGGAGACAACACACACCGATGAACCAATCCTCCGCTGATCTGGACTTCCTCATAAATCCACCCGCAGCAACCAACGCTACGATCCGCGCACTCTGATCTACACGCATAGCCATCCCATCGAAAACTCGAGATCCACCAACTCGACAACCATCTGCAACCCCGCAGACTCCGATCCTCCGCACATCGGGAACCACAACACCAACCGTAAATCTCAAAAACACCGTCCAGCCGGCACTCGTCCTTCTGGAACAGTGCCAACACCCTTACACATCAGGGAAAGGGCAACGCTTCTCACTGGCAACCACCTTGTCAAGACAAGGAGCACGTCTCGCACGGACTTCATGACACACAAGGCCAACCAATCCGAACACACAATGCAAGACGATGAACCTTAGCCCAACACAATTCTCTCCAACCAAAGGAGAACAATCAGCAGCTCAACACAAGATCCTCTGCTCGCCAACGTACAATTCTTGACCAGAGCACCCGCTCCAACACCTCAAACCACAACCTCAGCGCCTCAGGGGCTGGACAATCCTCAGACTGGAGTGACCAAACTCAATAACAGCTCCCTCAGAGCACACTCACAGCCACTTAACGACGAACAATCCTCACTAGCCACCTGACCTAGCTATAGACTCCTCGAACGCAGCACCACAACAGCACGCCTGCCGGCAACCTCTGCCCAACGGAACACGACCAGGGCCACCACCCAAGGGGGAAAAGCTCTCGACCTCGATCCGCAGACCCCATGCCGGCACAAAAGCCGCGAACAGCAACCACCCTCATCGCGCCATACAACGCACTCAAGCTCTCAAGCGAGAAACAAAGCAGAAAACAAGCATGGAACCTTATGCCAGCTGCCGACTGTACTGGACCTTACGGACTCTGATCACTACAATATCTCGAATTCCTAAGTACGTCCACAACCACGCTCTGAGACCAACTGTAACGACCCGAGAATCCGGTTACCGGGAAGGCCCGATGACCCGAGACTCGAACCGCCGCCCACGAGCCGGGAGGGCTCGGAAGGGCTAAAAAGGAGTGTGGAGGTACAAAGAAATAGGAAATAAGGCAAGACAATTCAACAATTAACATAAATAAATAAATAACTACAACAGAGTCCAGTCCAACAGAAAGTACAGTCCAAAGCAGTAAAACGTACCACATGCCAAGTGAACACTCGGCCCGGCAAGCAGGCAACTAAGAACCTCCACGCAACGCCCTCGAACCTCGAGGAAGAACCACCGCACCTGAAACGCAGGGGTGAGCCTCCTGTCACTGGCCCAGTAGGGATCCCGCGGAACCCCAACTGAGAAACAACGACAGAAGGAAAGCTACAACAGCAAGAACAACAGTAACAGTAGGAACAACAAACCGGTGGCCGGTAAAACCTCGACTCTACAGCTACTCCTACTGTACCAGAAAACACGATCTAGTCTCCCGTCGGGGGACAACCAAGCCACGCACCCGACCACCCGATTCCACGATCGGGGACCACCAGACACGAACCACCCTAGCCACGCTACTAGGAAAACGCCACGATACCTCCGTAGCGGAGGCCTGCCCTCACCAAAAGGGGCCCGAGCCAAAACCACACGGTCACGGAACACGATCACGACCTCACCGTCGTGAATACAACGCTGTCTGGGGAAAGGCCCTCGGTGAAGCTCACCGGAAACCCCAGACCACGACTCCGGGAACACTCCCGAAACCACTCACGACGTCCCATCTCGCGGACGGAAACAGAACCCGGTACACAACAACTCACGTCACGTGACAGAAGCACCACCCACTAGAAGAACGACCAGATGCGTCCCCTGACGTCTTACACCGCGTCACAAGTGTCTAGCTACAACGCCCCAGGCGGAGACTCAGACACACTCAGTAACCAGTACCACAGAACAAGGACTAGTTGGGGTCGCACCTGCCGGCGCCGTCCGACGCCCCCAACCTCGTGTGCACACTCAGACCATACGCCCTAGGCATGTCCTCTAGCTGGTAATTCCCCCTAAGTCCGGACTCGACTGTACGTGGGGGCCCTACGGTAACCAGCCTACTCACCGTCTCTCTCGGGTCAGCCGCTCCACCACACCCGGGTGGGTCAGCACACGCGTGCCGTAAGAAGGCTACGACTAGTGGACGTGTCACAGAACGTGGACACTAAAAATCACGCACGCACTCATTACGATTAACACGGAGTAACAGGTGGCACGACGCCACCAGACTCTAGATGGTCCACTAGACCTACGAAACCCAACGGCCTTTGAGTCACAAGACTCGGGGTCAAGACCGTTGCACACGACAGCACTAAGCCATCAATCTGGCCTAATCCCTAGGTCCAAAACCACGATGCAATAACTCACGAGGCAGTTCACAACTACCAAGACCCATCCCTCGGGGAGGGACTTAAGAAACCTCCAGCCCCAGGCTGGGAGACTAGACTCACCGTCCAAGGCCACACGCTTGGTCCACTCGGAAGCCACCATCCAGAAAAGCAACGACCTGCGGGGAAACCTCACCGCACTCACACCGATACACGGTGACTCGATCTAGCAAGAACCCGGAAGCCCGGAACACCTGGGGTCACCCGGACCCGCCAAGACCACGGGCACGCTTATCGAGGTAACACGGAACCTCCGAACACCCAAAGACATGGTCACGGAACTCCACGGGGTGTCCGGGACACACATGGCCCGAGGGGAGCACGATCAGCCGCAGACCACCCGCCCCAGGCAGCCCGGCTGGTCACCCCCAAGAACGCGCTACACGTGCATAGCGCGTTCAGGCAGAACGCGCTATACACACCTAGCGCGTTCAACAAGAACGCGCTACAGGTCCATAGCGCGACCAGACCAGGTGGCGCTATGATCCTATAGCGCGGCAACACCGAACGCGCTGGGACCCTAAAGCGCGACAAGAACCGCCTTACTGTTCATCTTCTCCGATGAACACGCCCTATCGGGGCGGCGCGACCCTCAAGAACGTGCTACTTGAGACTAGCGTGTTCTCAGTCCGCGACCGAAAACGGTGGAAACCGCGGGAAAAACCATTCCACGCCCCGTTCACCCTCAGGTGAAGGGGAAACAAAAGGGGAAACCTTCCCCAAGCCCCTAGGCATGCATCTAAACCCCTGGATCGCCCAAAAACACCGTAAAACGGGAGATCCAGCTCACACCCCAAAAATATACATTTTCCCCAAATCGTCCCGTTTAGCCCGCTCGGCTCACCACGGCCTACAAAACTCGCGGAAAAAGAAGTACGCGAGTCAAGGGTCCATCTCCCTACCTCCACCGAAGATTCGACGCACCGTGGACGCCGATCCACGAAGAAAACGCCGTTGAAGCCTCGCCGTTCCACGAACCCACGGCCGAGCTTCACCACACCTCCACCGCCTCGATCCTCATCCATCCTCGCCCGTGCCTCGCCCGCGCCGTCCCCGCCTCGCCCACGCTCCACCCCGTCGGCCGCCAGAGAGAGAGGGAGAGAGGAGAGAGCGTGAGAAGAGAGAGGGAGAGAAGAGAGAAATGAGAGGGGAGAGAGAGAAAAGGTGGTTAATATATAGGAAAATCCGGAAATTCTTAAAAATACCAGAAAATAGAAAATCACATTTCCATGATCCTCAAAACGCACCGATCGCAACGGTACCACTCGCGCCCTCGTGAACGGCCCGGTTCACCCGCAACGAGGTTCCGAAGGAATTACCAAAACATACACCGGGAATCGGAAAACACACGCGGAAAAGTCGCGGAACGCTTCCGGGCCTCCGAAACAACTCCGGATCGTGCCGATCCGAACACGAAAGATGTCCGAAACGAAATTTCGGACACAACGGAGTCGGACACTCCGAGAAACCAGATTTGGGACCCACGAACAAGGATCTGAAAAATCCGGGGCATTACAGGGAGACCCCCTCCAACGTCCCCCTTCCCCTCCCCCCTCTCCCCTCTCCCCTCTCCCCTCTGGCATTCTCCCCCTCTCGCTCTCGACCGCTCTCTCACTCCCTTCTCTGCCTCCCGCACTCACCCGCTCCCTACCACTATCTCTCTCCCATCTATATCCCTCTCGTCTCTCTCTCTCTAAATCTTGGTCAGGGTGTCAATGCCGGAGGGGGAGACCCCCTCCGGTGTCCCCCCTTCCGTGCTCTCTCTCTCTCTATGTGTATCACACACTCTCTCCCCCTGTCACCTCTCTCTCTCTCCCCACCTAACACACACATAGTTAACTGATGGTATATTACTCATTTAACACACATGTAACTAGAATATTGACATATTTTTGGAATATTTGTTATTTCATCGACAAAAGTTAACTACAATGACATTTTTGCACAATTAAAATTTACATAGTGATATGCATGCCAATGCATTTTTATGAGTGTTTTTTTATAAATTCCCGTCTAACAGTTGTTTTGATGTAAAAAACCCTTGTTTTTTTATCTACGAACTAAAAAATGAATAGACTGAGAGTTATCCTCGAGACAATTAGGGGTAACCCCCAATCAAGGTGGATTAAAGTGGCGTGGCTTGACGTCAGAATAAAATTTAAGTAGAATATTCATAAGTCTAGAAAAATGTATCCCTATTTTAATCTCCTTCGCATGAGAGGTGATAAGTATGGTGCTATTTATATTTTTAATTTGATAAAAATAGTATATAAATGAGAATAAATATTGAAAAAGATCATTTTGTCATTCTTAACTCAACTAATATATAATATTTTTATTCATAATAGTAATTAGTATTAATGACAATATTATGTAAAAGTTTTTATGATAATAATATTTAATATTAATGAGATTATTATGTAATATTTTTTATATATTTTTACACATTAGTCCCTACAAACTCAACAAATTACCGATTAGTCCCTCAAATCTGATTTTTGTCTTACAAAACACCTTAAATCATTGTCGTTATACACATTAATCCCTGTCGTTTCTTCTGGTTGACGAAATTAAACTCAACCTAGGTTAACTTAACCATATATTTTGAAATGACCAAGATAACCTTGCGTGCTTGGACATACTACAAGGTTTTCCCCTTTCTCTCGTTTGTGAACAGCCACCACTCATTCATGCAGAGGAGTGCTAGGGTTCCGATGATCCCATCAAAATACCGTGACGGCTGTGAGCGACGTCACGCGGCTCGGGGAGCGGAGAGGACGCGGAGCGCCGGGCTCCTCTTTTGTTTGCTGCAGCACAGAAATAAGAGAAAAGAGAAGAGGCCACCACGGGAGATTGCTCCGGCGGGGTGAGCGGGACAAATGTAATACAGCAAGATATGGGGGTTAAACGGCCATAGCGGGAAGTGACTCGCCGCGACCTCGGGGGGACGGGAATGGTGCAGAAATTAAATAGCAAGAATTGAAACGGCCATTGGGGAAGTGACTCGCCGCGGCCTCGAGAATATGAGCAGATAAGAAGATAACAGAATATAAAGAGAATATATAGAGCGGGAATTTAAACGGCCATTGGGGAAGTGACTCGCCGCGGCCTCGAGAACATGAATAGATAAGAATATAACATATAAGAACGGTAATTTAAACGGCCATTGGGGAAGTGACTCGCCGCGGCCTCGAGAACATGAATAGATAAGAATATAACATATAAGAACGGTAATTTAAACGGCCATTAGGGAAGTGACTCGCCGCGGCCTCGAGAACAAGATGTGATCGCCAGGGGCCAAAAGATCCCAAAATAAAGAAAGTGATCGCGCCTACCTCAAGAGCGGGAGATGGCGGGTTGCTTCTTCCTCCCCCTTCGGCCGGCCGACGGAGAGGGCTTTCCTTGGTTACCCTTGCAAAACAGTAGACAATAAACGAACGGAATTAGAAAATGGCAGTGTAGTAACAATTCCTTGCAATAAAAGTAATGAGATCGTGACCTGACACACACCTGGTTGGTGTGGTTTTAAACCCCTCTCGGACTCGAGTAGGAGGAAAATGCGATGATGAATACAAGAAGTATGCAAGAGACGGCGCCCTTATGTAGGGAGATAGAGGATGCAGTATGATGAATGTAAAGAACTATGGAGAAAAAGGGGAAGAAAAGGCTTATTGGAGGAGCCGAGGGTGAGATCCGGCGGAGCTCCGGCAGCGTAGGGACGACGTGGAAGCGCGGTGGATGAAGACGACCTTCCTCTCGCGAGCGTGGGCACCCGAGAAGCTGGCAGGACCTCCACCTACAAAAGACCCCACGGGTTAGAAATGACTCCGGTAGCCTCTGGGCTTCGGCAGCCTATCGGATCTCTTAGAAGCTCTCTCCGAACTGAGGGAGTGGGCCTCTATTTATAGGGCTCTGGAGGGTGGAGGCGTCCAGGACCCTGGACACCTCTATCAGGGCAAAAAAGATATTTTATTCTATTTTTATTTATTTTTTTTGAAATATTTTTGTGGAGGCGACCATGGCCCAGGACGCCTCCAACAGGTCCGCCGAACACCACCGACGGCCGCACGCGGTTTGGCACAACGCGTGGTTTTGTGAGCGGCGTCTCGTGATTCAGAAATGGGCGCGTCCAGGTGGCTGGACGTCTCCATAATTTGGCTTTTTTCACACACGACAAACCGTCGTTCGGTGGGCGGCGCCCGTGAGGGAGTTGATGGAGGCGTCCAGGGGTCGGGACGCCTCCATAAATATATTATATTATTTTTTTTGTTTTGTCTTTTTATGCCAACTGGCATATATATTTTTTATATTTGTTTTTATGGAGGCGTCCAGGGGCCTGGACGCCTCCATTAATATATTATTTTTTATTTTGTTTTGTCTTTTTATGTCAACTGGCATATATATATTTTTTATATTTGTTTTTATGGAGGCATCCAGGGGCCTGGACGCCTCCATTAATATATTATTTTTTATTTTATTTTGGGCTTGAAAAATAAATTAAAAGAATGGGGGCGTCCAGGGGCCTGGACGCCCCCATAAAGACCCACCCGGCTCCTCAGTTCAGCCGTTGGCGGCCGCCCGGCAGACACCCTTCTTGGTTCCGGAACCTCGTGATGCGTCTGACTGGTGTTGATGCTGTCCGAATGCCGTGACGAGACGATTCCGGATGCCGAAAAGGGCGGAAGAAGACTCAAGAAAAGGAAGCACTCAAGTGATTCAAAACGCGTAAGCCGTTGCGGGGCGTTGTATATTAATATGAGACTTTCTCAGGAGACGTCAGGAATGGCGTGTCTACAACGGCCACCACAAACGAGAGCGGAGGTGGTACGCATACGCGGTTGATGACTTGGCCTCTTGACCATTGGCTCCTCCTTCCTGCTTCTTCGACGCAATTAAGAGGAGGTAACACGCACGAATAATAGCGCTCTGTCGGGCAATCGGCCATGAACGATCGATTTCTATAAGAGGGCTAAAGATTTGTTGGGGAGATCGATATTTGGGCCCCCTTGAACCGAGTGTGAAGGGTGAATCGTTGTCTAGGTAAATTTATTTGTCTAGGGTTTCAATTTATGAATAAACATTATTGGGCAGAAAAAGTGTGGGGCGATGTTTGATGTAGGGTTGTAGTGTATGAAATCATTTATCGTTCTAAATTTTTTGTTACTCTCCTCAGATCTGTGGATTGTGTAAATGGGGGAAGGGGAGGCATCGTTGAAGTTGACCAATAAGTGTGGTGGCTATTGGAAAACATTACAATATGGGAGGATGTAACGACCCGAGATCCGGATACCGGGAGGAGCCCGATACCATTAAAATCCCGGCCCGCCGCCCACGAGCGGGAGGCTCGGAAGGGCTAAAAAGTAGTGTGGAGGTACAAAGAAATAGGAAATAAGGTAGGACAACTGGACTCACAGTCCAAGGCCACACACACGGCCCACGTGGAAAGCACAGAAGCACGATTCCCAAGGCAGCGCCCAAGCCGCCACGTCGATAACTGGACTCACAGTCCGAGTCCAAACACATGGCCCACTCGGGAATCATCTTCCAGGAAAACTCACGACATGCGGGGGAACCCCACCGCACACACACCGGTACACGGTGACTCGATCGAGCGTAACACGAAAGCCCGGAACACATGGGGTCACTCGGACCCACCACACCTATGGGCACGCTAATCGAGGTAAACGGAACCTCTGGACACCCAAAGACACGGTCACGGAACTCCATGGGGTGTCCGAGACACGCACGGCCCAAGGGGAGCACGATCAGCCGTAGACTGCCCGCCCTGGGCAGCCCGGCAGGCCACCCCAAGAACGCGCTATCTTTGCATAGCGCGTTCAAACAGAACGCGCCATCCAAGCATAGCGCGTTCACCCTGAGCGCGCTAAGGTCCATAGCGCGACCAGACCAGGTCGCGCTATGATCCTATAGCACGACACTTCAGAACGCGCTGGGACCCTATAGCGCGACAGGAACCGCCTAACTGTTCATCTTCTCCGATGAACGCGCCCTATCGGGGCGGCGCGACCCTCAAGAACGTGCTACTTGAGACTAGCGCGTTTTCAGTCCGCGCCCGAAAATGGCATAAACCGCAGAAAAACCCATTCCATGCCCCGTTCACCCCCAGGTGAAGGGGAAACAAAAGGGGAAACCTTCCCCCAAGCCCCTTGGCATGCATCTAAACCCCCGGAACGGCCAAAAACACTGTAAAATGGGAGATCCGGCTCACATCCCAAAAACATGAGTTTTCCCCCAAATCCCTCGAATAAGCCCACTCGGCTCACCACGGCCTACAAAACTCACGGGAAATGAAGTACGCGGGTTGAGGGTCCTTTTGGTTGCGCACTTGTCTTGAATTACTGGCTTGATTTGCACTTCAAATTCGACCACCATGAGGGAATGTCAACCGCTTCGAAGCTCTTCCAACAAAGCCCTCTTCATCACATAGCCGACGTGTTAGGCTTCGGTGGTACTGTAGTGAACCGCGTTCCGTGGCTGAAGAAACGTGAAGACTGGCGGTCTCACTTCCGCACCGTGACACAAGGCTTCTTCGCTTGCGCACCGGCATGTTTGCTTTCGCTTGATCTCCTCATGAGGCCTTCTCCCGAAGTTGATCTTCAACTGATCGGCGCGACCGAGTTCGTCCTTTATAACGCGCATCGATGCTGCCTCCAGGTCGGCATTCCACGCCATTCGTTCCCACTACCAACTGGCATCGTTCCTTTGAAGAAGAGAGAGTTGGGTACTGAAGCGAATGCGAAGGAAGCGAAGGCCATCAAAGCACCCTGGAAGACAAGTGTTGCGGGAAAGGCCTTAGCGCATGTGGGGGAAGAATGCGAGCTGTGGAGAGCTTATGTGACCGAACTGGAGAAGTTAAGGCCTAAGGCGCCTAAGCCCCTGATGTAGCTCATTCTGCTTTTCTGATGGAATAAAATCTAGCATTTGGATGTTTTGGACCCTTGTCCCCTTAATTATTATTATCTTTTTTTGTGGTTTTTCTTTTTCTTTGTGTTTTTTCTTTTGTTTGGATTATATCCATACTCTTATCTTTTTTTTTCTTTTATTATATATTTTTTTGAAATTTTTATTATGGGGGCGTCCAGGGGCCTGGACGCCCCTATTTTTTATTTTATTTTATTTTTTGGTTTTTTGTTTTGGGGGCGTCCAGGCGCCTGGACGCCCCTAAGTTTTTGAATTTTGAAAAAAATAAAAAAATGTGGGGGCGTCCAGGCGCCTGGACGCCCCAAAGAAGGTGGATTCTATATATATGGGGGGGCTCCCCCCTTTGCTCATTTACTGTTCATTCAAACGACCCAGTCAATCCAGACGACCCATTCTTAGTCCCAATGGAGCAAGGAGGCCCGAGCCAGGGTGGAGAGAAGAGCAAACGACGGGCTCATCGTCCGAGGAGGCTGAGGGACGATACCGAGGAGGCTGCTGCAGCGGAGGAGATTGCCGCGGAGGAGGAGGCTCCTCCTTTGGCCGTGGAGGCTGCAGTGGATGCTGGCGACGCGGGAGAGGACGATCACGACCCGGTAAGCTCTTCGGAACTTCAATCTGTTGGTTTAATAGGCTGGATAGGCGGACGAGAGGCCATGCGGTGAGGACCGGTGAGTGAGGGATGGAGGCGTCCAGGGGCCTGGACGCCTCCACATTTTCTTTTTTCTTTTTATTTATTTATTCATTTACATAAAATAGGATTTAAAAATAAGGAGGCGTCCAGGACGGAGGACGCCTCCATAATAATATATCTATATTTTTTATTTATTTTTATTTTTAATTTTGGGTTTTTCTAAAAATAAAATGAAGAAAATAAAAAGGAGGCGTCCAAGGAGTTGGACGCCTCTAAGAAAAATATAAATATTTTTAAAAATAAAATAAAAATAAATAAATAAGTAGCATATACAGTGTTATTGTTTATTACTATCCATGATGCTGATGTGTTCTTTGTTGATTTTGTGGTGTGCAGGGCGTGATGAAGGGCCGGATCAGCTGGTCCTTAGTGGTGGCAGCATACCGTGGGCTGCCAGACTTTCAGAGGGCGCGTGTGGACGCCATGGGCTTTGGAGCTTTCCTTAGGATCGAGCCCTTTCGGCTCGACCTTCCTCTTATCCAGGCATTGAGGGAGCGGTGGCACGCGCCGAGCCGGGCGTTTCTGATGCCCTGGGGGCACATGGTGCCGTCACTGGAGGACGTGGCTCGGATCACCGGGCTACGGGTGGACGGAGAGGCGGTGAGTGGAGTCACCTACCCCGACTACCGAGAGAGTGCCCTGGACCTGCTGTGGTTAGAGACGAGCGTGACTGATAGAGACAGCAGGGTAGTTGGCCGAGTGGAGATTATGAGGCGCTCGGATTCGTCGACCCGCGCCAGCGGGTTAGCGAGACTGGAGCGGAGTTTCTGGCACGACTGGAGGGAGATGCCCGTGCAGCTTTCACCCAGGACCCGAGCGAGCAGAAGCAGGTGGACCTAGACCTCCGGAGGTTTCTTTTCTTCTTCTTGGGCCGCCTTCTACTGGGGACGAAGGGGGATGGCATCCACTGCCGCTTCCTCGGGATCCTGGCGGACCTTGACAGAGTGGGGCACTACGCGTGGGGAGCGGCTCTGCTTGCCCATTTGATTGCTGATCTCTCCCAGACTTCAGAGAGGGAGACGACAGTCAGCGGCTTCGCACCTTTTCTCCAGGTACACAATTTATTTATGCATTTTACCGTAGTTAAATATGCAATTACTCGTGCTAATGATGTATGATGGATGCAGGTGTGGAGTTATTACTACTTCCCGATGGGGAGGGCCAGGCAGGGGAACAGGAGAGCCGTTCCTCTAGCGCGACAGTGGAGGCCGGTCGTGGTAGCGGCACCACACAGCTACCAGCTGGCGTCACTTCGTCGGGAGCTGAGCGAGTATCCCGAGGCCATGGTATGATGCGTATGATTTTTTTGTGTTTATGCATGTGACTGAATGGCAACTAATATGATGCATGTATGATGATGTAGGTGGTGTGGAGACCCTACCTGAGCATGGGCGACGCTGGCCAGCCTTGGGTTGTAGCGGGTCTTCCTCGTTTCAGGCGGGACGTGTGGGTCCATTGCCCTGAACGAGATCGAGCCGCTTCGTCTGAGGCTGGTTATGAGGACGTTGGGGCTAGCCCAGGAGTGGGTTGATGTAGATGAGCTGGCCCGCATCGGGCGGAAGACCAAGGGGAAGGCGAAGATTGTGGACTGGCGTATGCGCTTCCCAGCACAGTACCAGGACTGGCAGTAGGGCGGGGCCCCAGTGGTGTCCCATGTACAGGACAGTACTGATTACCTGAGACGGTACCGGGCTACGTACGGGGACCGCCTCTTCCTTGGTGGTATGGCAGGGGTAAGTGAAATGAAAATGCTTCACCCTTTTATATGTATATGCATGTGGCACTAACTTATGTGCAATGCAGGATGCTCGTGACAACATGATTGCCGACCTGCAGGCCCAGTTGGCGGACGCCAGGCGGTAGTTGGTGGCCATCCGACAGGAGTTGGAGATCCTGGTGAGTTTATGCGATGCATTTTTTGTGACTTGGATTTTTGATACTTGGCCTCTAACTGTCGTTCGCTCTGTGTTTCAGCGGGCCCACCAGACAGCGGCAGCCGGGATGGCTGGTGGAGCGGGTTCCAGTTCGCGGGGCCCTCCTCCGGTGATTTCTGCTCTCAGGAGCAGCTGGCCTACGCGGTGGCTCGGGCTGAGGAGGCCGAGCGTAACCGCAAGGCTCGAGTGAGCGTTTGCCTGACCTCGACTCTCCTTCTGGCTGCTCTCCTTCTATCACTGTTCTCTTACGGTGCATGCGTGCTTTGACAGATGGCCGAGATCCGAGAGGCCCTGGCGCGTGCTGTTCGTGCCGAGCAGGAGCGCGACGCTCGGGTGGCGGAGCGTGACGCCCGGATTGTGGAGCTGGAGGAAGAGCGTCGACGGGAGGCTGAGGAGCTCCCTCGTGACGTGCTGGATCTGCGGATCGCCCTCGAGCTGTCGAGGAGGGAGGCGGTGAGAGAGAGAGAGGAAAGGGAGAGAGAGAGGGAGGAGCGACAGCGAATCAGACCGAGAGGAGGGCTCTGGAGGCCCAGCTGCTGGAGCTCCGATTGAGTCTCGGCACGGCGGAGGGGAGGCTTCGGGAGAGCGAGGAGCGGTACCAGAGGGGGAAGGAACGCGGGGCGCGACTTCGTCAATCTGGTTCTTTTTCCATGGGCAGCTATCTGGTTTCTTCGGCCGAGGAGCGTCGTCACGCCTTCGAGGCTGGAGTGCCACCGCAGGGCGAGGCGAGCACGGCTTCTCAGGATTCGCAGAGGCCCCCTAGGGATCCCCGGCAGAGGAGGGAGGAGAGAGATGACCAGGAGGGTGGCAGCGAGAGTTAGAGAGTTGCTTGTACACGTCACCCTTCTCACTGTATGATGTACTTTGACTATTATATGAAATGGATTTCGAGTGGCGTGCCCTTTCTTTCCCGCACTTTCTTTTGCACCACGTTGTTTACGCTTCACGAGACTTTTGCCCTGGACAGAAGGGAACTACTTTGCACGGGGGGATTATGTTCCTTTCTCCCTTTTTGGGCGCGTCCAGGCGCGAGGACGTGTCTTAATCCTTGAATTCAAATTTAAAGCGTCGGGTGGCCTTTCTTCTCCCGTGCCTTACCCGCAAACGAGCCCGCCTTCCGCCGAAACTCGCTTGCCCCCTTTTCGTCTTCCTCCTCTTTTGATCGATGGAGTTCGGTGGGCCCGACCATGGTGAAGGTGGAGAGGGACGAGGAACTCCTCGCCCGAGGAGGGACACGCAAGAACACAGAACGGCGTCCATGGAGGAGGAAGGGCCGCTTCGGGCCCCCGAGGGACCCGAGGGGCCCGATGTCGCGGAGGGAGGTGAACACGGTCTGGTAGGTCCTCCGATCTCTTCCTCTTTTGATCCATTTTGAGTTTTGAAGCGAGCCGCGCGAGGGGGAAAGGGTTCGGCGAGTGTTGCACTCAAATGATGGACGCGTCCTAGACAGGGGACGCGTTCTTTGTTATGATGCGAGGTCCTCCTTCCTTGGTGCAGGACATGGCGAGGACCCTGGGCCTGGCCGATGAGTGGGCGAGTGCGGACGAGCCGAGCCGCGTCAGGAGGGAGAGTCACGGCAAGGCGAGGCTCGAGGACTGGCACGTACGTCTCCCTGGACAGCAAGGGAGTGTATTGGTGCAGGACAGCGCCGACTTCCTGCGGCGGCAGAGAGAGAGTTATGCGGGGCTTCCCCAAGCTGGGGACACGCGTGGCATCGGCGGCTCGCGCGCCCAACTGTCAGAGGCTAGGCGGCAGCTGGCCGTCGCTCAACATGAGCTGTCGCTCCTGGTAAGTTACGTGCCGCACTTTTATCTTCAGATTTTGGAGTTTCACTGACGGCCGTTGTTTATTTTGTTCCAGCGTGCCCAGCAGACAGCGACGGCGGGGATGATTGGTGGCGCATCTTCCAGTTCCTCGGCCCCTTTTCTCGAGATTGCCTCCCTCGGGAGCAACTTGCCGGTGCGGTGGCCCGCGCGACCCGGGCGGAAGAGGAGCGTGATGCCTGGGTGGCGACTGTAGCGGAGCTGCGGCATCGTGGTGAGGAGAGGCCTTCTCCAGACATCCTGGAGTTAAGGGTTCTTCTGCAGATGATGAGGAGAGAGGCAGAGAGAGAGAAAGCCGAGAGAAGGTCCGAGCGACAGCGGGATCAGACCGAGAGGAGGGCCTTGGAGGCCCAAGTGAGGGAGCTCCAGCTGGGCCTTCAGGCCATCGTGCAGAGGCTAGGAGGGATGGAGACGCGCTACGAGAGAGCGCGAGAGTTCGGGGAGCGACTCCGCCAGTCCGGTCGCTTTGCCGCTAGTGGCTTCTTCGCCACGCCAGGGGAGGAGCAGCGAGTCACTGCTGCGGAGCAGGCGCCAAGAGGCGAGGCAGGTGCTGCTGCACGAGGATCCCAGAGGCTTCTGAGGGACCCGCACCTCAGGGGAGAGGAGGGGAGCGCCCAGAGAGATGAGTGATGGTGAGGATCGGCGAGCTGGTGGACTCGCCTCCTCCTTATGTTTATGATGTTTTTGACGGCTCATGTAGAATTATGAAGGGAGTGATTTGATTTTCTGCTGCTTGTTTGTTCTCTTGTGCATTCCTTCTTCCCTACACTTCTCCTCCTTTGCATTGTTCCCATGTGATGGGTCTGCCGAGACTCCGCCCCGAGCGGAGAATCGCGTCTTGTTGTGACCATTTTCCACAGGAATCTACCGTCGAAGTCAATAATGACAGTCCTAGTCCCTTTTCCCGGATGTTGTGTCAAATTTTGCGGACGTCCTCCAAAACATGATAGGGTATCCCTAGACAACATAGGGTGCTAGTCGTCATATTCTTCGTCCAATCAATCACCCTGTGCGAGCGGTGAAGTGATACACGGGATCGCATGGCAGGTGCCTCATCGTGAGGGCTATCATTAACAGGTGATGGAGGCAATCTTGGCATGCACTCCTTCCATTTCTATAAATTCGTGTCCCTTTTATCCTCCCAAGTATATCAAGAGCTAACTCGAGGAGCACAAGTTCTCACGGGAGAGGAGGAGTTCAAAATTCCGAGAGTTGGATGGAGGGCGAATCTTCCCACTCCTCGAAGAGAAGCAGATCCAGTGGTAGTAGTTCCAGGAGGCTTTCGGACCTCGAAGGGCACTTCAGCGAAAGGGCCCAATCACAACTCGTAAGCCAAGTTTTCCTGCCGTTTTTCCATTCTCTTTTTTTTCTTCCTTTCTTTCTGACCAAACCTCCTTTCCATTCCCTGCATGCATAGAGTGTGATGAAATCACAGATCTCATGGGAGTTGGTAGTGGAAGCATACCGAGGTCTCCCAGATTTTCAGAAAGTCAGGCTAGACGTGATGGGTTTTGGCACCTTTCTTCGGATCGAGCCGATCCAGCTCGACCTGGTCCTGATCCAAGCCTTGTGTGAGAGATGGGACCCAGTGAGTCGGGCATTCCTGATGCCCTGGGGGCACATGATGCCCAGCTTGGAGGATGTGGTCCGGATCACAAGCCTGAAGGTGGAGGGCGAGGCAGTGACCGGGGTCACTTATGCGGATTACCGAGAAGGTGCTCGGAAGCTACTGGATTTGGACCTAGATGGTCGGAAAAACAGGTCGGTAGCTAGGGCGTCCCTCATGGATGCATTAGGGCTCACTGACACTCGTCGGCGGGACGATGAATCCTCAGAAGAGTTCATGGAAAGGATGGAAATAGGATGCCGTGCCGTGTACTGCACAAATTTCGGCAACTGGGAAAGATGCAACATAGATTTGAAGAGATTTCTCCTCTTCCTGTTGGGGAGATTGGTATTGAGCTCGAAAGGGGACGGTATCCAATGTCGCTTCCTGGAGCTGCTATCAGACCTTGAAAGAGTAGGGTACTACGCCTGGGGAGCTGCCATGCTGGCGCACTTGTTTGCAGGCCTGTTCCAAGAAGCGGATCGTGAGATGGCTGTGAGTGGTTTTACACCATTCATCCAGGTATTTTTGGTTTTGCTTGTTTTGTGTATTATTTTTTTTATGTTTTTGCAAGGTACTGATGACCTGCGCTGAGCAGCTGTGGAGCTATTATTACCTCCCCATGGGGAGAGCTCCTCATTGGCGACCCGCGATGGTGCCGCTAGCCAGGCGGTGGGAACCCATCATGAGTGCGGCACCCCTAACCTACCAACTGATGGTGCTAAGGCGGGAGCTACAAGAGTTCCCTGCAGCGATGGTAAACTGGAGACCTTACTCAGACATGGTCGATGCCGACCAGCCGTGGGTTCTAGCAAGTCGTGCCCGGTTCGGACGGGAATTGTGGATGCACTGCCTGAATGAAATCGAGCCGCTTCGGCTACGATTGGTTATGAGGACTTTGGGACTGGCTCAAGAATGGGTGGATTCAGCTGCGCCACCTCGCGTTGGGAGAGAGACGCGAGGACCGACGACCTGCATTGACTGGCGCGTGCGGTTCCCTGAACAATATGAAGACTGGCAACGGGGTGGCATAATTGTAGAATCACATGCGCGGGATAGCGAGGACTACTTGCGTCTATATAGGATAAAGTACGCAGTGCGGCTCCAACCCCGGGGACTTGTGGAGGTAGGTTTCCCCCTTTTCTTTTCTTCTTTCTCCCTTTTTGGTTTTCTGGTGGAAATGCTGACTCGTATGGCTGCAGGATGTCCGGGATGCCATGATAGCGAATTTACAAACTCGCTTGGCAGAGATGGAGCAACAGTTGGGCGATGCCCGCGGAGCTACGAGCGCCTTGGTAGGTGTACAGTGCGTTCCTAATTAAACCCCAGATTCCAGATGTTGGCTGCTAATTCACGCGGTCGTAGCATGCCCAGATTGGCGCGGCTTCCCCAGCGATGGGAGTAGGTGGTGCCTCTTCCAGCTTGTGGACTCCCACCTCAGAACTTGACTTGCTTCATGAGCAACTTGCTCACGCCACGCAGCGTGCTGCGGAGGCAGAAGGGATGCTCTGTATACAGGTAAAAGTTTCAGTGTTGAGTTCTCTTTGTTTACGCCTTATCGCGTATCTGAGATGGTACACTCGGCAGGAAAAGGAGACGGAAGAAGCGCTTGCCCAAGCTGCGCAGAAGGAGGCTAGGATAGCAGAACTGGAGAGGGAACTGCGGCGTCATCCTGATGACGACTCCTCTAGGGATGCCGTGGAACTGAGGATCACTCTCCAGTTGGAGAGGGAAGACCGCGAGAGAGAACGTGCAGAGAAAGAAAGAGACGCAGAGAGAGAAAGAGCCAACAGATTGACTGAAAGGGAGGAACGAAGGGCCATGGAGGCCCAACTATTCGAACTCCGAATCAGCCTTGGTCTTGCTGAACAGTGGCTGAGAGATGGTGAGGAGCGCTACCGAAGAGCACGAGAGCGTGGCTTTCGTGTTGGTAGCTTCTCTGCTGCTTCCGTGGATCAATGCCGGGATGTGGGAATAGGAAGGGGAGTACAGAGCGGTAGGAGTACCGCTTTTCGTAGTTGGGTAGCACCTTTGAGAGCGTTTTGCCCGGAGAGTAGTGGGACGAGTAATGCAGAGAGAGAGGGCGGAACTTGATGTAATTTTTTTTGGTTTTTGGAATAAAATACAAGGTTCGGTTTGTTTGGTTTTCACCTTTGCTTCTGTTGCCTGAATCCCTGCACACATCACTGAAACAAACAAATCAGAATTTCTGTTCTGACTTGGCCCCTTGCTCAATAAGCAAATGGTCACTGTGACTGTCCTTGATAACTGGTCAAGGGGCCAAGCCTTTATTTTTAACGAAGGCAAGGGAAAGAAGTGGTGGTGATAAATGCGACAGGCAAGCACACGAATACAAGCGGTATTAAAGTAAGATGCTGCACGCAAATGCAATCATGCAAAATTGATTTGTTTTCTTTTTTATATTTGGCATTTTTTTTGTTTTATCATAAAAAAGATTTTTTTGTTTGCAAATATGTACATTTTCTCTTTTCCATTTTTTGTTGTTTTTATCATTTCAAAAAAAAAAATTTTTTGCTAACGCCTTGCAAGCACCCAAATGGCACCTAACCTACGTGAGAACAGGGGTTTCTTACTAACCTCCCAGGTATCCTAAGTGCACATCTAGGTTGATTTGGGCCTCTAGACCCCTCGAATGATGATCCCGCCGGCTAAGACTTACCCTGATGACAATACCGTCATGCCATGCTTAGGCTCCCAGTCGCTTCCGACCACAGGGATTCACCCAAAAGGTGTTTGAGGTAAGAGATTTGCCCGACCCGGGTCTGTTTCCTCACAACTCTAGATGGTATATGATGGAACACCCTGGAACCCTAACGACCAACCGCGCGACGCTGACCCGGAATCAGACGCCGTCGCACCCATAGGTGACGCGCTTGCATTGGCCTAAGCCCGAGGTTAAACAAGAAGACATCAAGGCGGTAAACAGGGGTCTTGACCAGCCAGAAACACGGAGACTCCTTCGCAGCGATAGCTTTTGCTTTTCAAAGTAGGCAACCAAATGTGTATATTAAAATAAGGTCGCAGACCCTGGGCAGTTTTCACCTTTCAGAAACTCCATCGAACCTTCATCTTTAGAGGGAGAAGGAAGAGTGTAGGGGATAAACCTCCTGAGAGGACCGGCAAAGCCGTTAACCCGGCGAGCGAATAAGGGCCCATTAACTCTTTCCTTTCGGACAACTTCGGACCAAATCTCGAGCATTTACATTCCATAGCCCCCCCCCCTTTTTGTGGATTCAAACTTTTGCTTTGAGGGGTTCCATTTATCGCATCAGGCACGGTCACGACCAGGCTCTTGATTTTGATTTTGTATTTCTTTTTGTGAGGGAGATATAGTCGTTTGACGTTTGTGGGCTCCCTTTTCGTATGCCTGCGGGGACACTGCCCTCTTCTCGTGCTCTGATCGATGCTCGAGGAAATGGATCCTACTCTTGCCTTTGGGGTTTGAGTTTCGGTTTCTCATGCTCAGCGTTTTAAGGGCGCCGACTGTCTCATTTGGTCGAAGAGAAAAGAATAAAGATTACAGCTTCCGGAGATCTTCTGGGTGGGGCCCCACCGTAGGTGATGCTACCGACTTTTTTTGAATAAAATACATAAGTGAGCACATGTTAGCTTCCTTCGAGCGAGCATAGGCCGACGTGGCCGGACAGGGATCTCCACGGTTCTGGCAAACCAAGACCCGGTGCCTACCAAGCCTTAATGGGCCCTATCCTAACATGAAGGTTAGATGCAGGGACTTGACTACATGGTGACAGCCAGGCATCGGCATTTTGAATTTTCCATATTTTTAGTGGTTTTCTGTATTTCTTTGTTTTTGATGTTTTTTATCTTTTCATCATTTTTTTGTTTGTTTTGTGCTAAGGGTAGTATTTCTTAAGATAAAGCCCATTCCAAGGGTGGGATAACTCGGTCCCTTCGGCGTTGATTAGCTTGTAGGCGTTGCCAGGGTACACGGCTTGAATTACAAATGGTCCTTCCCAATTGGGTTGGAGCTTAGAACGCGGCCCTCCAGGTTTGACAAAAATTCTTTTTACGACCATCTCACCGACTTTGAATTTTCTCTCAACGACTTTCTTTTGGTAAAAGCGAGCGAGTCTATTTTGATACACACGCGCGTGTTCGGCAGCGGCCAGCCGCTTCTCATCCAAGAGTTCCAACTGGGCGAGGAGTGAATTACGACGATCGTCGAGGGGAAATTCCTCGTCCAATTGTACCCTGAGAGAAGGGATCAGAGTCTCGTACGGGACTACCGCTTCCATACCATAAGTAAGGGCAAATGGAGTCTGCCCGGTGGGGGTACGGATTGAAGTGCGATAGGCCCATAGAGCTTCGATAAGCTTTTCTGGCCAGTCTGAAAACTTACTAGACTCGCAGGTTTTTTTGATGATTTTGAGCAATGTTTTATTGGTGGCCTCCGCTTGGCCGTTACCTTGTGGGTAATAAGGCGATGAATGATGCAATGCAATTGCGTACCTTTTGCAGAGGTCCTGTAGGTCCTGAGAAATGAACTGTGGCCCATTGTCGGTGACGATTGTGCTTGGGACGCCGAATCTGGCGAGGATGTTCTTCATGATGAACTTGCAGACTGTTGACGCCTTGATTTCCGCGTAAGCTTCGGCTTCGGCCCATTTGGTGAAGTATTCCGTCGCAGTAAGGATGAAAGATTTCTGCTTGGTGAGGGAATTGGGATCACCTAGGGGACCAATGATGTCGAATGCCCACATGGAGAAAGGCCACGGGGAGGATATTGGATGAAGTGAGGAAGATGGTGAATGGATTTTATCGGCGTGAAGTTGACACTTGACACACCTACGGACATAGACAGCACAATCCTCTTCCATAGTGGGCCAATAAAAGCCTTGCCGAATGATCTTTTTGGCGAGCATCTGACTATTCACGTGGCCACCGCACACACCCGAGTGCGTCTCCTCTACACATTTCCAAACCTCATCGTCACCAAGACATCTTAACAGAATACCAGTAAGGCTCCTCCTATAGAGTAGACCTCCAACCAATGTATATTTCTGAGCCACCCTTCTTATGGCTTTCTTGTCCTCTGTGGTGGCCCCTTCAGGATAAGACTGATCTTGGCAGTATTTGACGATTTCATAGAACCATGGTTTCTCTTCATCAGCCAGTTCTTCTTCGGCCTCTGCCAACATGATCTCCCTCTTCTCAAGGATATCTTCCTGCAGGATCTTCCTTGCTATCCTGTCTTTGATGTTTACGTAGGAAGCATCATCGATTGCAGGGGCGTGAAGTTTGTAGATGGAAATGGACTCAAACCATCTTCCTAGAGGGAACCTTATGGATGATGCCAATGAGGCGAGGGCATCGGCGAGAATATTCTGATGACGAGGGACATGAACAAAGATCAGTTTGGTGAACAGTTTGGCAAAGGCAGCAGTGAGTTCTTGGTATGGCTTGAGTTTGGGATCGCGAGTGCGATATTTAGTGAGCACCTGGCGA
Organism: Amorphophallus konjac; assembly: GCA_022559845.1. Lineage (NCBI taxonomy): Eukaryota > Viridiplantae > Streptophyta > Magnoliopsida > Alismatales > Araceae > Amorphophallus > Amorphophallus konjac. The sequence goes on from CM040124.1 coordinate 20,929,183, forward strand.
AGGATGAGTTGACTATCACCTACGACTCGCAACTCAGTGATACGAAAAGAATGAGCGAGTTCTAGGCCAGCTAGAAGAGCTTCATATTCGGCTATATTGTTGGTAACTGGAAATTTGAGCTGGTATGCCAATGGGAATGTGAGGCCTTCGGGCGACAGGAGGGCGACGCCGATTCCTTTCCCTTGAGAATTCAGAGCTCCATCAAAATATAGTGTCCACATTGGCTCCTCTGATTGGTTGACGGACATTAGTTCCTCATCTGGAAACTCTGATTGGACGGGATCGAACTTGGGAAGAGGATGGTGAGCGAGATGCTCGGCTATGGCATAGCCTTTAATCGCCTTTTGCTAGATGTAGGTGATGTCGAACTGAGAGAGAAAACTTTGCCAGCGCGCTAGCCTATCCGTAAGGACGGATTTCTCCAGAAGGAATTTGATAGGATTCATTCGAGCAATCAAGTGGACCTCATGAGCCAAGAAGTAGTGCTTCAATTTCTGCACTACCCAAACGAGGGCAGCACAGGTTTTCTCCATGACGGTGTACTTCTGCTCACAGGGATTGAGAAGTTTGGACAAGTAATAGGTTGCCCGTTCCTTGCCTTCTTCATCAGCTTGTGCGAGGACGGCTCCCACGGAGTCATCCAAGACTGAGACGTAAAGGATCAGAGATTTTTCTGGTTTAGGTGGAATGAGAACGGGTGGACTAGCCAGATATTCCTTCAACCCTTCAAAAGCTTTCTGACATTTAGAATTCCAGTGGAATTCTACTCCTGGCTTGGTCAACTCGTAGAGAGGTCTACACCTTTGTGAATGTTGGGACACAAACCGACGAATAAACTGCAACCTCCCGATTAAACCTCGGACTTCCCTCAAATTCTTGGGAGGCGGCATATCCCTGATGGCCTTGGCTTTGTCGGGATCTATCTCGATCCCTCTTTTACTCACAATGAACCCCAGCAATTTACCCGACGACACACCAAACACACACTTCTTCGGGTTCATTTTCAATTGGAACTCCCTTGACCTCTGCAAGACCTTAGCCAAAACTTCTGGATGTTCCATCCTGGTCCTTGATTTCACCAATAAGTCATCCACATACACTTCCAGATATATGTGCATCATGTCATGAAATATGGCCATCATAGCTCTTTGGTAAGTAGCTCCAGCATTCTTTAATCCGAACGGCATGACCACGTAACAATATGTTCCCCAAGGGGTAGTGAATGACGTCTTCTCCTGATCCTCTTCTGCCAAACGAATTTGATTATATCCTGAAAATCCATCCATGAATGAGAGGGTCTCATAACCTGCCGTGTTATCGATCAACACATCAATGTGAGGCAAGGGAAAATCATCTTTGGACACGCGCGGTTAAGGTCCCGGAAGTCGATGCAAATCCTGACTTTCCCATCTTTCTTCATGACCGGGACAATGTTCGCCACCCATTGAGGATAAAGGACGACTCTAATGAACCTGGCTTTGTGGAGCTTATCGACCTCTTCTTTCATTTTCAAAGCCATCTGAGGGTGGAAACGCCTTAACCTTTGTTTTACCGAGACGGACCCTGGTTTTAGGGTTAAACGGTGTTCGACCAAGGTTGAATCTAGACCCGGCATATCCTCGTAGCTCCATGCAAACGTGTCCTTATATTCCTTGAGAACCTCAATTAATGCCTCTTCTTCAGAGGGTGGTAGGTTGTCACTTATGAGGATGATCCTAGGGTCTTCCTCAGTTCCCAAGTTGACTTCTTTGGTGGATTCTTCTACGGCGGTTGACGGCTCGTCGAATCTCCTCATTCCACTAGCGTATGCGCCCGCCGCATCCTCATATTCTTCACCCTCATCTTCAGTGGGGCATTCTTCATCCGTGATCTCGTAGACTCCATACCCTTCATCAAATGCACAGTCGCCCTCACATTCTATTTCCGGTAGCTGGATGGGATTTTCTAACAACTGGGGGATGGCAAGAAGGGCCTGACACCTGGCGGCTAAATCCAGAAGGAATCGACGAGGGATCTGCCTACCCTTGGATTTCTTCCTAGGTACTACCCTTGGCCTATCATTCCTAGATTGACTGACAATATTTACAGAAGAAGAGGAAGACGAAGAGGATGGTGTAGAATGTACAGGAGAAGACCCCTCAGAGGAGGGGTAGAAAAGGTCGCTCATCGGACCTTGGACGGGTGGTCCGCAGGGCGGTACGCACCCGTGGGAGATGTAGGAGGTTTCCTCAACGAAGATGTGTTGTTGGGGAGTTTGAAAATTGACGTTTTTTTTTCGTTTTCATTTTTAATGACAAAGCAGTGAAAAGAGATTGGAGGAGAGAGAAAAGTGGTTATGGCTAGAGGATTGTGAGGCTCATAGAGCAGATCATGGTTGAAGACCTGGCGCGGGTTGAGAAGCCCGCGTAGGTATGTAAGCAGAGAAGGGGATCTGGGAAGATCATCAGACAATTGTCTGGCCCAGGAAGAAGATATCAGCAAAGGCTGAGACGAGTGGATGGAGAAGATGGCGGCTAATGAGCCGTCGACGGCAATGTTGAGGACGGATGAAGATCCGTCGATGACAGGGTCCTTCTGGCGAGGACGAGGATAGTTTGGAACCTTGGCAAGAGTGGTAATATTCTCTGGTATTTCGGAGATCAATGGTGGTCCTTCAAGCTGCGGAGACGAGAACATCCTTTCCAGTGCAACGGAAATGTCCCGTATGTCGAACCATTTGTTCCACTCGCATTCCGGATCTTTGATCTTGCCTCTTTTGGTGATCCTCGGACATTTTTCAGCCAAATATACAGCATGTGATCCCCCATATGCTTCTCGTGGGTAATCTCCCATCTGAACAACGGGCCCTCTGTTGAAGTGGTTTGATAGAGTCCATGTGAGGGGCTTCCAATCCGCCTTGAACGGTCCTTTGAAGCCTAGGCCAAACCTACGGTTCGGCCTAATTTCCTTTGGCGGTTTGAGCATACCCTGTAACTGTGCGCCCAGACCTTTACCCTGTTGATAGCCGATGTTCCTCATAATCTCCCACCCTTTGGAGTGAAAAGGGAGACATGATGTTGCGGTTGTCCTGACCGGCTCCTTTGGTGCTAGTGGAACGTGAGATGATCACGCACGTCCAGCAGTGACAATATGGGCCGATGAGACGGCCAAACAGAGGGCAGAGAGGTGTTGATAGCATCCACTGTGTGAAGGACAGGTGTACTGACCACTTTAATAATCCTCCCATTGTAAGGAAACTTCAGGCACTGATGGTTGGTGGAAGGCACAGCGTCCATGGCTTCGATGTAAGGGCGACCCAGTATAGCCTTGAATGTGGGGTCCATGTCGAGGACATGGAATTCCGTGGGAATTGACATGGGGCCTAGTTCTGCCTTCAGAATAATCATCCCCTGCGGCGGCCTTTTGCTATTGTCATAAGCCGTGACCGTGATCGAGGAAGGTCTTATTTGTTCCTCGTTGACCCCACACAACTGAAGGGTGTCCATGGAGATCACATTTATGGACGCACCCGTGTCCACAAGACACGGGTTTATGGATACCCCATTAATTTTTATTGAAATGCACAATGCATATTTCGAGCTTCCTTGGGAGCGAGCTCGTAGTTGTGGAACATGATGGCCGGTTGTGTGTCCGTTGGGGTCAGGACGGTCGAGATCTTCTCCACGGGGAGGTCCTCATTCACCATGACCTTTTGAAGGTACTCCATCAAGGCTGCCTGGTGGGATGTGGATCTTTGAAGTAGCTCCAGGATGGAGATCCGAGCAGGCGTCTTGTCCAAGTGTTTCAATAGATCATACTGTGTTCCAGGGATAGCTCTTTCTGGTTGTTCTCCATCATCCTTCTCTGGCTGAGATTGCTCAGGATTCTGACTGTTGTGGGGGAAAACCCTGTGGAAAATCCTTCCACTCCGGAGCACCATTGCCTGCGGCTTTTGTACCTCTGTGGGGGTAGCAGTGGGTTTTAACAGGGATTTGAGGGGTAGTGGTGGAGGAATGGTTGATGAAGCAGGGGTGATGACGGGAGCAGGGATTCTGATGAGGGGTTTGTTAGGTGGAGGCATGGTGGAGGTAGAGGGGATATCGCGCGGATTATGAAGGATAAGGGGTCTGGAAGGTGGAGGTGGAGACGAAGTAGAAGTGGGTAGGGCTTGAAGCGGGCAATGATTTTGAGGTGGGTGATGGGTAATGAGTGGTTTTGAAGGCATTAGTGGTGATACGGTGGAGAAAGACGGGGTTATGTATGGTTGACGGATGATAAGGGGTTTAGAAGGCGTAGGGGTAAATGTGGTAGAGGTGGATGGTAAAGTGGGGGAGTGGGAGAAGATGAGAGGGTGTGAAGGCGTAGTGGAGAGTGTCGGTTGATAGGGGATCGGGGTACGGATGAGAGGGCGTAATGGTAGTGGAAATGGTGAAGGCGATACTGACGCGGGTTGATGAGAGAGAGGTGCTACCCGGGCAAGGCAAGGGTGTTGCGTGATGATAGGATTGGCGGTAGAAAGAATGGAGGTACTTTCCTGGTGCCACACCTGCTCTCTCCCGACTTCCGGGAAGGAGGAGATGGGGTTAACCTGATGATTGGGCTGTTGGTGCTCCGGTAATGGATTCTGGATTATGCCCATGTCGGGCTGTTGTTGTGGGGCCTGCTGAGGCTGTTGTTGTTGTTGTGGTTGCTGCTGCTGCTGCTGTTGTAACTGCTGCTGTGGCCTATGAGGAGGTCTCCTAGCCTTAAGAGCGGCGACGTATCGTCTCATTTCATCCCAATCTATTTGATGTTCATCATTCATATCGTGGATGTAATCTTTGAAATGGAAGCAGTAATCTACTGTGTGTCCTGGCTGCCTGTGGTAGACGCAGTATTTGGAGGTATCAACATTTGGGGGCCACACGGGCCTTTCTCTGGGTAGGGCGAGTTGGTTTGATGCCATGAGGGCATTAAAAATGTCTGCTAAGGTTTCTGGCAATGGTGGATAGTAGGCTCTCTTGGGACCGAGCGGCCTCCTTTGTTGCTGTTGGGGACCATAGTTCCCCGGGGGTGGAACTTGGTTGTACTGAAGCGGTGGTTGTTGTTGCTGAGGTTGTGGTTGTTGTTGCTGGGGTTGACGTAATGGAGGCATATTATCCTGGGGTGGATTATTTTGGGGTGGAGGACGAAGAGGGAAAGGACCTGGTTGGAGGGGAAGTCGGGGCATTTGTGGAGGCCTTGGGTTGACTGCATAGTTGGCATTGTTGACCGCACCCACTTGCTCATTTGTCACGACCCCTTCTGTGGCTCCGCCCGGGACACCAGCGCCTGTCTTTCTGACCACTTTGGGCTTCGGCGACTCAAACATGTTCATAATGGGGGAGTCTTTTAACTGGGTTTGGATGTACCGGGCCCTTTCATAGAGTTCCTCCATTGTAGTAAGTTTATTCATGGCCAGGACGTGTCTGAACTGTGGGGTTGCATTAGACACAATCATCTTCACTTGTTCGGGCTCGGAGAGGGTATCCCTTATTCTTTCCGCCAGAGACCTCCATCTATCAGCATAGCGGACAAAATCCTCGTCGGGCTTCATCTTTTCGGCCACTAGGTCGGTAATGGAGAGTGAGGGACCGACCCTATCCCTATATTTCTGCAAGAACCTTCTCTGGACTATTTCAAAATTCTCGGCCTCGCGGGGCTCCAAAGAATAGAACCACTCTAGCGCGGGACCATCCAATGATCTCCGAAAGAGGTATGCCAGGGACCTCTGATCGTTTTGCCAATAGGAGGATTCATACATGAAATCCTTGAGGTGAATGAAGGGGTTGCCGGTACCATTGTATCTGCGGTACGTGGGCATTTCGGAGGGAGGAAGATGAATGACGGGAAGGATTGGCAAAGCAACCTCCGGGGTGGCTTTCACGTCCACCATCCTTCTCAGATTTTGAAACTGCTCGTCCATGCGATTGAACCTATTGAGGAGCGATTGGGCGAGCTCCTCTGGAGGTGAAGGTGGCACTTGCCACTGGGGGAGAAACTGTCTCCCGGAGACTTGAGGGGGGAACCCGGAATGAGAGGGAGCTGTCGGACCGCCGACAGTTGGCCCTGGCTGAAGCGGTGTGTGGGGAACAACGGGAGTTTGAGATTGTGACGGGAACTGGAATGAGGGTGGTTGTTGGCTCGCTTGTCCTTGAAGCGAGGGAGACTGGATGGCTTGCGCCAATGAAGGAGATGGAATGGCCTGCACGGACTCTTGGAGAGGTGCGATGGCCGGAGTTGATTCCTGGGGCGTGGGGGAAACAGATTTCCCCTTCAGAATGGCCTGGAAGGCCCGGAGCTGTTCAGAGGTAAGCTCCGTGTTGGCGAGGACGCCCAGTAAGGAAGAGATATCCTGTGGTGGGGATGTGTCCCCGGCAATAACCTGCACCTCATGCGAGGGCTCATGAGAAGGACCCGAGTCCATAGCATAGACTCGCGGGTCGGCTGACAAACCACGACTAGGGTGGTTCTCCTCAAAAGACTCGTGAGCCATGCTCACAGTTTTCCCAGAACGCAAAAACATACACTAGCAAGCAGGTAGCAGAGATTATCAAACAAGTGGATGCCTTTACGCCTTTTTTGTGTTTTGATTTTGATGATTTTTTTTTGTGTTTTTAGCGAGATCCGAAGTTCACACAAAATAGGGACCCTAGTTTATTTTTGTTTCACCGCCGTGTCAGCTAGGGTCTCTCGTCTCACCACGAATGAAATGACTAACTCCGGGGAACTTCAATGGTACAACCAGCCCAGTGAACGAAGAGGAGATTCTTCGATGTCGGGGACTTACGGAGGTCCCAGTGGAGGAGATTCTAGTCCGTTGAGAGGAATTCTCAAACGGAGAGTCCTTCCTTCACCGGGAAAGGGTGATCCTAAAAAAATGAAAAAGGATAGAAAAGAGGGATGGATGCATGCAATGAAATGCTGACAGAGATATGGAGTGGGAAAACAACAGAAATAACAGACATATAATAAACAAACAACCAATCACAACTGACAGTGCTGCCGTGAGCACAACGGGGGCGCGCGCGGGCGCCAAGGTGGAGAGGCACGGATGGTGCCGAACTTGCAAGGGTAGCCGAAAGGAAGCAGTAGAGGTCCCACCGTGATCGCCAATCTGTGAGCGACGTCACGCGGTTCGGGGAGCGGAGAGGACGCGGAGCGCGCGGGCTCCTCTTTTGTTTGCTGCAACACAGAAATAAGAGAAAGAGAAGGGGCCACCACGGGAGATTGCTCCGGCGGGGCGAGCGGGACAAATGTAATATAGCAAGATATGGGGGTTAAACGGCCATAGCGGGAAGTGACTCGCCGCGACCTCGGGGGGACGGGAATGGTGCAGAAATTAAATAGCAAGAATTGAAACGGCCATTGGGGAAGTGACTCGCCGCGGCCTCGAGAATATGAGCAGATAAGAATATAACAGAATATAAGAGAATATAAAGAGCGGGAATTTAAACGGCCATTGGGGAAGTGACTCGCCGCGGCCTCGAGAACATGAATAGATAAGAATATAACATATAAGAACGGAATTTAAACGGCCATTGGGGAAGTGACTCGCCGCGGCCTCGAGAACATGAATAGATAAGAATATAACATATAAGAACGGGAATTTAAACGGCCATTGGGGAAGTGACTCGCCGCGGCCTCGAGAATATGAGCAGAATATAACAGAATATAAAGAGATATAAGAACGGAAATTTAAACGGCCATTGGGGAAGTGACTCGCCGCGGCCTCGAGAACAAGATGTGATCGCCAGGGGCCAAAAGACCCCAAAATAAAGAAAGTGATCGCGCCTACCTCAAGAGCGGGAGATGGCGGGTTGCTTCTTCCTCCCCCTTCGGCCGGCCGACGGAGAGGGCTTTCCTTGGTTACCCTTGCAAAACAGTAGACAATAAACGAACGGAATTAGAAAATGGCAGTGTAGTAACAATTCCTTGCAATAAAAGTAACGAGATCGTGACCTGACACACACCTGGTTGGTGTGGTTTTAAACCCCTCTCGGACTCGAGTAGGAGGAAAATGCGATGATGAATGCAAGAAGTATGCAAGAGACGGCGCCCTTATGTAGGGAGATAGAGGATGCAGTATGATGAATGTAAAGAACTATGGAGAAAAAGGGGAAGAAAAGGCTTATTGGAGGAGCCGATGGTGAGATCCGGCGGAGCTCTGGCAGCGTAGGGACGACGTGGAAGCGCGGTGGATGAAGACGACCTTCCTCTCGCGAGCGTGGGCACCCGAGAAGCCGGCAGAACCTCCACCTACAAAAGACCCCACGGGTTAGAAATGACTCCGGTAGCCTCTGGGCTCCGGCAGCCTATCGGATCTCTTAGAAGCTCCTCCAGAACTGAGGGGGTGGGCCTCTATTTATAGGGCTCCGGAGGGTGGAGGCGTCCAGGACCCTGGACACCTCCATCAGGGCCGAACTAATATTTTATTCTATTTTTATTTATTTTTTTCGAATATTTTTGTGGAGGCGTCCAGGGCCCCGGACGCCTCCAACAGGTCCACCGAACACCACCGACGGCCGCACGCGGTTTGGCACAACGCGTGGTTTTGTGAGCGGCGCCTCGTGATTCAGAAATGGGCGCGTCCAGCTGGCTGGACGTCTCATAATTTGATTTTTTCACACACGACAAACCGTCGTTCGGTGGCGGCGCCCGTGAGGGAGTTGATGGAGGCGTCCAGGGGCCTGGACGCCTCCATAAATATATTATTTTTATTTTTGTTTTGTTTTTTATGCCAAAGCTGGCATTTTAATTTTTTATATTTGTTTTTATGGAGGCGTCCAGGGGCCTGGACGCCTCCATTAATATATTATTTTTTATTTGTTTTTGGCTTGAAAAATAAATTAAAAGAATGGGGGCGTCCAGGGGCCTGGACGCCCCCATAAAGACCCACCCGGGTCCTCAGTTCAGCCGTTGGCGGCCGCTCGGCAGACACCCTTCTTGGTTCCCGAACCTCCTGATGCGTCTGACTGGTGTTGATGCTGTCCGAATGCCGTGACGAGATGATTCCGGATGCCGAAAAGGGCAGAAGAAGACTCAAGAAAAGGAAGCACTCAAGTGATTCAAAACGCGTAAGCCGTCGCGGGGCGTTGTATAGTGATATGAGACTTTCTCAGGAGACGTCAGGAATAGCGTGTCTACAAGTGGGGCTTGGCATATGTATATTAAGACTCCGTGGGGCTTGTTTGCACCTTGCATTCACAGCACGTGCGAGGCATTGTACATCCCTTCTTCGGAGAATCAGAGATGTCTGAACATCTGTTTCAGCAGGCGGATGGTTGCCTGAATGTTGGCATAGTTTTATCAGCCTGACTATCTGAATGACAGCAATACTGGACAGCGACCTTGCCAAAGACGGCTTTAGTCGAACAACATGATAGGGGTAGTGGGTTTCTTCTATTCAGACTCTCAGATCTCCCAGGGATGGCACGTGAGCTGTGCCCTCGACTGATCTTCAGAACTGTGAATCCGCTATGATCTCTTCTGACATATTTTAGGTGTCAACAAATGCCCCCCACCCGTAGGTGGCGTGAGCGAAGCATGAGTGACACGGGACATGCGGGTGTACATCATGTCACACACTGCGCTTCGTGGTCTCTTCAGGCTTGCTCCTGTGCATTGGCTATTCTTTTGACTCTGAGTCTTCATTCTACTTGCGTGATTTCCATGCTCTTTAAGCAAATTTGGATGAACACCAGCACTTTCGGTTTGATCTGTTGGTTACATCACCCCTGGCGGGCTAATCGGCGCCATAGACGCTCCCGATACACTCATATCGGCGCGGTGAGCCTTCGGCGCGGGAGCCTTCGGCGCGAGAGCTATCTCGGCGTGGGAACCTCCTCGGCCTGGCAGCTCTCGGCGCGCTGCTCATCTCGGCGCGCCTTTTGGCGGTTCTTCCTCTCGGCGCGGTGAGCGTCTCGGCGCGATGACGCTATCGGCACGGTGGTGGCGCTTTTGATTTTCGGCGCGAAGGCCGTTTCGGCACGCCTTTCGGCCCGTCCGTCCGTCGGCACGACCACCTTCTCGGTGCGCCTTTTGGCTGGGCCGATATAGGCGCCGAGAGGGGGAGAGAGAAGCTCATTTCTCCTTGAGCTTTCTCTCTCTTCCTCCCTTTCTCCTTCTGTCACCTCAGAGCAATCGGCGTGGAAGCCTTCCCTTCGGGGAATTTTTATTCGGGACTCCGTCCCTTTTCATTTCGGAGTCACCCCCTCCTAGTGGGTGTTCTCCCATTTGACTTCTGGGCATGCTCCGGATAAGGGGAGATGCTGTCAAAATTTTCTTCTAAAAATTTCTTTTCTATATATATTATTTCTTTTCTTTATATCACCTTCTTATTCTTTTTTCTTGGTTTTGTGTCTGCAGCTCGCTGGAAATGGCTTCTTCTTCTAGCCGCGTTGCCTCCGGCACTGCTGATGTTGACTCTTCTCCTCAAGGCAGGGCTTCTGGTCCCGTTGTGACTTGGAGGAATGTTGGACAGCTGGACCGGGGACTTGGGAGGATTGCCATAGTCGATGAGTCCTCTGGCTCCGAAACAGATACAGTATCCGCCTCTCGCATTGTGACTGTCGAGGGAGGACTGGACTTCAATCGCGATGACGACTACCGTCCGGACTTCCCGAAGGATCGTCACCTCGCGCCCTTCATTTGTACCTTCAACGTCCCTGGGAAGAGGGACGTCATGCTGGCTCGGATGGTGGAGCGGGCCATGTTGCTAGACCGGGACAGCTTGAAAGGTTCTGTGTATCGTGGCGATACCATATACCTTCCGGGGGAGCGGCGTAAATGGGACGCCGTCTTAGGGGTAACAGAGCTGGAGGCAGAGCTGAAGATGCTAACACGGGCCCCGGAGTTCACACCAGTGATGCTGCTCGACAGTCATCGTTTAAAAATGCCGTGCCACACAAATTTCAAAATTTGTAATCGCACTCACTCACTCGAATGGTTTTTGAAAATACGAGTACAGTGGTGAATACGGGTCGATCCCACGGGGAGAGAATATTTGATTTTAGTTCAAGTTGGAAATACCCTTGTGTTTGGAAAATAAAATGTTGTATTTGGAGTGCGATTATCACTAAAGAAATTTGAATTGTAACTATAAATGACAAGAGATAAGTAAAGGAAATTTAGCCAATTGATTGAAGAATGCCGTCGTTTCCACGCCGAGCCTTTGATGAAGATCGCTCCGCCTAGGAAGTCGACGCCGTGAGAGGATTTGAAGAAGACTTACCGCTTCGGGTATGTTTGAAGAAACACTTAAGAAGACAAGGGTTGCATATAACAAGTTTGAAAACTTAAGTTTGAAAACATAACAGAATTCAAGTGAAAATAGGGATTGGAAGAAAAAACATAACTTCAAATCTAGACGGAATTAGAAGAAGTGTAAAACATGAACGTTGTAGAGAATTAAAAGAGGAAGAACTTTAATGAAGAACATAGACACAGAAAATAAGAGGAAGGCAATGACAAACCAAGATCTATCACTGCTGGTGAATAGTAACTGACAGAAAAATAGCACCTTGAAAAATTAATTCTAACTCTACAAATACACAAAATTAGACAAAGTGGTAGAAGAATGAAATGAAGATCTATAAGAGAGGAACAACTTTGATGAAGAACTCAGATTGAAAAGAGGTCTAGAAAGGCTTCAAAGCATAAGAATACTAGAATGTCTCAGCACGGATGAACAGTAAACACCTAAAATAGCACTTAAGAAAAAGGGAAATAACTCTATGAATCAGGAAGAATTTGAAGAAATGCTAACAGAGAAGTTGAAGAAAACTTAAAAAGGAACAACTTTCGTGAAGAACTCAAATTGAAATGAAGACCATAATAATAAGTAATTGGACCAAGAATAGACTGAATGCTTAAAAAGAACCTTGCATTAATATCAAATCAACTTACAAAGGTGACACCAAAATCTTGTAAAACATCAAGATCCAACCCTCCTATGGAGCTCTACTAAGACTTACAATGAAGAACTTCAAGAATACAATGGAAAACCTTCACAATCTCTATGCTATCTCTTTCTAACTCTCCTAGTTTCATAACACTCCTCCTTCCTTTCCATTACAAATGAAGGCCCTTTATATAGGGCAACACATAACAACCCCTCTCATGTGAAACAACTCAATTGCACCTAATTTTGCCTAAATTGGTAGGCTGGAATGTGCTGCACACTTTGTCATTTTTTTCTGATTTTTTTCGGATTTTTCTGGTATTTTTTTGGCCTTCTTTTCCTTCTCTTTCTCTCTTTCTCTCACTTTCTCTCTCTGCCGGCGCGTTGCGCCGACCGGCCGACCGCCGTTCGGCCGCCTGCCGTGGGCCCCTGGTGCGCCCGCCTTCCTGCCAGCCGCCACGCCTTCGCGCGTGGCGCACGCGCCTGCCCCGCCGCTGTTGCCTTCGCGCCGGCCACGAGCCCGCCACGACCCCCGCTCCCGCCTTCGCCTTCTCGCCTCGTCGCCCGTGCGGGCGACGAAGGCGGGAAGGGGGGGGCGGGGTTTGAATTTTTTTTAATTATATATATAATATATATATATATATATCTAGTATATATAAGTAGAAAATTCTAAAAAATACTCAAATAATTTTATTTTTTTTCTAATTTTTTTATATTCTTTTTGAACAACTCCCTTAGCTTTTGGCTCAGTTTAACATATAACTTTTATTTTCTTTTTTTTCTTTTTCTTGGATCTTTCCTCGTATTGCGTGCCTACATAAATACATAAAAATTATCATTAAAATTTATTTAATTTCAAAAAATTAAATATTTGAGTCTAAATCAACAGTAAGTGTGAGAAGTGTCTATTGATCATAATTTAAGCTCATAAAAATGTGGATAATTATGAATTAAGAAGGAAAAATACACACTTATCAACCAGCCAGGTGGGACAACACCATAGGTCGGGTTAACAGGGAGAAACCCGGTTACGGTTTATTCTTGGCGCCCATCAAGTGGGGCTACAGAGAGGAACCATTTGTGCTGAACTGCTTGGCTGTTCAGTTCAAATTTCAATTGGCAGCTGGGTGGTTTGCAGACACGAAGGTGACAGATGCTCATCTCTTTCGTGTAGGGGCAGTGGAATTCACAGAATATGTTCTGAAAGAGTATGCACCGCTGCTGGTCAGGGCCGGGGTATACCACAGTGTGTATGCATCCCGCTTCAGGTATCCCATTTCAAAGGGGCTGTGCTGCGGCATGTTCAAAGTATTTTGCCCACAGTTCAACACTTTCTATACAGCAGAAGGTGAGACCTCTCTGGATCTTTGGATCCTATCACAGTTATCGGGCCTGCCGATTAACGGAGAGCCCTATGAGGAGGTCTGCATTCATGACTTCATCAAGGACGAAATAGACGGCGAAGGTGAATATTACTTCGGCTATTCATATCGGTACTTGATGAAGGCATACCGCTCCCTCTGCCTGACGCTGAATATGGGATCCTCAAAAGGATACCATCCCCGGGAGAAGAGTAGTAAACTGAGAGTCCGAGCAGGACATTGGATTCAGTATTTCTTCGGGGGCCCTTTGAAGTACAGCGAGTTCCCTCACGTAGATCCTGTCGCGGGTAAACCCAGCAGGCCACCTAAGTTCAAGTCAGAGCTGCCTGCTTCTCTTCGGGGGATAAGCCGTGGGGGGCCAAATCCGATGGGGGTGGATCCCCTTACCTATTGTGCTGCTTACCTTACCTTCTGGCTGTGTACTTTTGCCCTCCCGCAGGGGGATGAGACAGTTATTCGGCCGGAGGCAATATACCCAGCTTGTCAGATGGCTTGGGGCATACGGCTTGCAATATGTCCAGCTGCACTATGCCTGATTTACAAATCCATTGGAGATATTCATAGGCATCGGATCCCCCGCTCTTTCCGAACGGTGGGGCCATTTCATTTTTTTAATGCATGGGTGTCCAACTTATTTCCGGAGCTAGCTCTCCGGACTTTGCAGACAATGACATTGTATCCTAGAATGCTGGAGTTTGCAAGTGCTGAATCGGGTCCAGTGTCCCAGCAACTCTTCTCCATCCGTGGCCGACTGGCAAGGGTTCCAACGGATTCAGCGGGGACTATCCACTTTTGGAATTTGGCTGCACATTCATCTCCATTAGTGAACCGTCAGCGTGAGTGTAAGCTCGAGGCAGTGGAGACTTTCACACACTTCATTTCGGGCAACACCGTGACCCGACCAATCTTGGAGCCTGAACTCATTGACTGGGCTTTATCAATTCATCCCAGTGTTTTAGTATTCAGAAAGGGGGGCACAGTTTATTTGGAACCCTACTATCCCTTCAGGTTCGGTCGGAATTTCGGCTACGATCAGCATATTTCACCTTCGGTCGCCCTGTTTCCTTTAGACAGCAGGTCAAAGCATGGCTCGACCGTTGTGGCTGAAGGTCGCTCCTGGTGGGACTATTTTCACCGTCGGGACGCCAATACTTTCAGAGTGCTGATGTCGAACCGAGTCCCCCGGGTCACTCCAGAGTATGTAAAGTGGTGGAATGCTCGCACGAGCTTCTACCGCAATGCCCGGATGACATGCTGGGATGTGGCTGAGCGCACCTTTCTGAGTTAGCAGCCTGGGCCCGTTTTTGATATTGACGAGGCCCATCTGAAGAGGTTATTTTCCCACCACCCGAAGGAGGCAGAGACATACATAGCGAGCAGAAAAGCTATCAAGGAGGGAGTGGCTGAACCACTGATACCCGTGCTTGCTGACATAAGTGAAGACGCTTTTACGCAGAATTTAGAACACCTGTGCCAGATTGGTGGTTCCCGCCTGGAGCTTCAGCAGTATCCGTTCCCTATCGAGGAGCCGCTCTCCAAAGCAGTTTCATGGAAGTGCGAGGTGGATCACTTTTGCCCGTGTCGGGCGTTTGTTAATAGAGAGGACAGAACCCCGACATACTATCAGCATACATCTTGGCTGTTCGTCCTGATGAGCATCCACGGACTGACTCTTGAGAGTCCCGCAGCTAGTGTTCTGGACAAGCCTCTATTCGTATCTTTTCATTATGCTGATGTCTAGGGCTTTGACCATCTCGGCTTGTATCATTGTATAGCTTCCCACGGACATGCGGACCTGGCCGACCTGGTTGACAAGTGTAAGAAGATTGGCGATGTCTGCTGGCTCGTTCGGGAGGCTGCATCCCAAAGCAAGGAGGTGGCTTATCAGTATTGGCCACTCTCATCTTTTTACAATGGCTGGGCAGGTAAGTGCTCCTCCGTTGACACGTAGATTAGTTTGTTGCTCCGCTCCTTCATAATGGCGTGTGCTTCACTTGACAGACCGTCCGGATATCAAGCAGCAGGGGCTTTATAGAAAAATCATCTCCCAGGCACAGAAGCCGGAATATTTCAAAGTCCCTGTACCAGCGCCGACTACTACTCCACTGCCGCCTGGCAAAAAGAGAGCGGCTTCTGCAATGAAAGTTGCAATAGGCCGAGCGAGGAAAGCTCGAAAAACTTCTTCCAAGCGGCCTTCGACTGATGCGGCTGAGATTCCCCTGCCCGAGGTGCCATCATTTGAACAGTTCGCTGCTCGGAAAGAAGCTACTCAGCAAGCAGCTGAAGGTGACATCATTTTCCTTTCGCGGTATAAAGGAATGCTCTTTTCACGGCATTTTCATTTTTCTGATGTCTTCTTTGTATAGCTTCAGCTTAAGGAGCGGCTGACACCACATGTGCCGAGGAAGCCGCCCTGGAGGCCGGAGAGATAGGGCCTTCCATCATAGCCCCGGTAGGGGTGACTGAGACAGCTGGAGCTGCAGGGAAGAGTCTCCCCGCTGTTGAGGAGGATGTCAGACTTCCTTCTCCTATGCCTGCCAGCGAGGCTGAGCTGCACAATTGTGGTTCTTTCGGTTCTCCTTTTTATTGAGCTTTCCATCCTGCCTTATGCACTTGTTTTGTTGTGATGGCAGGAGTGGTCAGCGCGGCGGTTGAGGCGCCTGTTGTGGAAGCTCCTTCACAGCCCGCGGGACATAAGACTGTGCTGAAGAAGGGTGCTATCCCATTGCGGCGCGTGCTCACCCGCTCAGCGTCCCGTCAGGCGACGGAGGAGGCTGGCCAACCCGAGATCAGCATAGATATTTCTTCGAGTAGCTCTGCCACCCCTTCTGACGAAGAGACTGACCATCATTCTTCAGAAGGTGATGAATAAGGGTCTGCGGTAGGCAGCAAAGGGGCAACGGCTCCCTTCATACTATCAAGCGATGCTTTGATTTTTAGTCCTCCGAGGCTGCCGAGGGCGCCGTCCGAGGGAGTGGTACATGAGGAATTTGCTGGATTGGACGTGGAGGCGGAGATAACCCCTCCTTTTGCTGCTTCGTCTGCGGGGTTGGAATCCTCTATTCAGGGGCTTGAAGAGATGGATGTCGTCATCATAGTAAACTCTATTCACCCCTTTACAGAGCCGCATATCCCCCTCCTTTTTTTGTCACCTTGGTGTTTACATGAATTTTCATTCCAGGAACCCGAAGCCGCTATTCATTCCCCGGCACCGACTTCTGGTACTGCTGTGGTCTCATCAGAGGCCTCGGATCTGCTACCGCTGGCCACCGCATCTCCTTCAGGGACAATCACCCTACTCCGCCCCGTGCCGGTGAGGATACATGCGACTGTTGGGGGATTACCCTCGGAGCCGAGCCAGTCGGGGGAGAGTCTCGCCCTGGCGTCGACGACAGAGCTGAGGGCTGAGGCTGACCCGCAAAGGGGGTCTGCTTTTGTACCGGCGGCCATAATGACGATCGCGCCTGATTCTGCGATTCCATTCGTGCCGGAGCCAGAGTTAGAACCTCCGTCCCTCCTAGGCTCCGTTGAAGGAAGCCCTAACAGGAGTCTGACGGAGCAGGAACATGCTGCCGTGGTATCTGCTTCTTCGGCTTTGACGGCAGTTCCATCTTCCTCTTCCGAGCCGGACACCGGCTTATGGGCCTCCATAGACAGGGAAGTGACCTTCGAGGTGCCTCCGGCGGCTTCCCTGGGCATTACCTCATCGGAGGAGTTTGTCTGGCAGCATCTAGAGATGCTGCATCAGGTTGTGGAATCTCAGCCAGTGCTGTCTTACTCCCAGTTGAAGAAAGTGGCTGCGCGACTGACGATCGGGCTGCAGGCACTGGGCTGCCCTCTAGATATCTGGGCCCAGTGGGTGCTTTTCTTGTTGAAGTTTGTGAATCGCCGGGACTTTCTCGAGAAGATGATGGGTGACCGGCTGGCGGCCCTCAAACTGCGGAGAGTTGACTGTCAGGCGGAGCTGACGTCTCTGATCTCTGATCTTCAGGAGAGCAGGGCTCAGGTTGAAGCTTCCGTAACCCAAGCGCACATTCTACGTAGCCGACGGGAAGAACTCCGCACTGAATTGGCTACTATAGAAGCTGAGATACCGCGGCTAGAGGCTGCGGAAGTCCAAGGCATTGAAAGAACTTCTTTGCTGGAGGGCCGAGTCGCGTCTCTGGAGACTGAGGTGACTCGGGTTCAGGAAGAGGAAGCGCAGCTCCATGAACTGGGGGCGGCTCCTCATGTCGGGCTTATTGACTTTGCTGATATCTTCAGGCGGCCTTAGCTGATCCGCCTTTGTAATCGGTCCCCTCAGAAGGGCTCCTTTTGTATTCATTTCCCCTTTTTGTAATGAAGATAGAAGTTTCCTTCACTATATATTTTTTTGTGTTCACATCCACACTCGCATTTTGTTGTGTCTTGTGGCAATTCTGGCGACCTGCTTGGAAGTTCCTCCATGTCCGTGTCGCAGGAGAGCGTCCACCCTCTCAAGGAAAGGATGGGGGCCTCGCTCCACCGTGGGACGGGGTTCCAGAGGTTGCCAGGTTGGCGCAGACGTAGGTCTTGCTGACAAGAGGCATCGAAACCGTGACTGCTGGCTGCTCATGGTAATTCCATTATTGACCCTGATTGGGGGAGATGTTGACCGACCTTGTCGATGGTGACACGGGTCGAAAGAGGTAGACGGTCTTGCCGATGGTGACAAGAATCGGGAGGGTAGCGACCGATCTTGCCGATGGTGACAAGGGTCGAAAAGGTAGACGGTTTTGCCAACGATGACCAGAAATCGGAAGGGGTAGCGACCGATCTTGCCGATGGTGACAAGGGTCGAAAGGGTAGACGGTCTTGTCAATGGTGACAGAAATCGGGTAAGGATAGCGACCGATCTTGCCGATGGCGACAAGGGTCGAAAGGGTAGACGGTCTTGCCGATGGTGACAAGAACCGGAAGGGGTAGCGACCGATCTTGTCGATGGTGACAAGGGTCGAAAGGGTAGACGGTCTTGCCGATGGTGACAAGAACCGGAAGGGTAGCGACTGATCTTGCCGATGATGACAAGGGTCGAAAGGGTAGACGGTCTTGCCGATGGTGACAAGGACCGGGAGGGTAGCGACCGATCTTGCCGATGGTGACAAGGGTCGAAAGGGTAGACGGTCTTGCCGATGGTGACAAGGACTGGGAGGGTAGCGACCGATCTTGCCGATGGTGACAAGGGTCGAAAGGGTAGACGGTCTTGCCGATGGTGACAAGGACCGGAAGGGTAGCGACCGATCTTGCCAATCATGACAAGGGTCGAAAGGGTAGACGGTCTTGCCGATGGTGACAAGGACCGGGAGGGTAGCGACCGATCTTGCCGATGATGACAAGGGTCGAAAGGGTAGACGGTCTTGCCGATGGTGACAAGAACCGGATAAAGGTAGATGTATGTAAGTGGGATATCGGATGAAGACTCCGCCTCGACCTTGTAAATGGTCTTCTGGATGGAGGATGGTTCATCACTATTCATCATTCATGATCATTTTTTTTATTCATATTACTGACCCAAGCACCCTTTCGGGTTTTCGCTGAAGCCAGCCCCCTCTTGCTTTTGCATGCGCGCCCTTTCGGGTTTTCACGCGGCGGGGTACCCGATTTTGCCTGCGACGCCCTTTCGGGTTTTCGCCACAGCTGGGTTACGGCCTTTGCACTTGTCCCGATATGGGAGCAAGTCTGGCGGGGTATCTCTATTTTTAACCCCATTTCTTTTTTTTTCTCTTTTTTTTTCTTCTCTTTTTTATATTTGTGTAGGGTGGCAGGTCGAGATGCGACATTCGACCCTTGGTTGATAGTAGATGGCTGTCGGCCAGAGCATCAGGCCTCGCGCCGGGCAGAACAGATCATTCGTTATCAAGGGCTGAATGCCAACGCAAAGGAGTGACCTCTCGCCGATTCGGGCGTAAGGCCGGTAATGACAGGTGGAGTGCCACTAGACCGAGGAAAGGGTAGTTCGGTTAAGGCGGGATGCCTTTAACCAAAGGGAGGTGGCTCGATCAGGGCGGAATGCCACTGGACTGAGGGAAGGTAGCTTGGTCAGGGCGGAATGCCATTTAACCAAGGCAAGGTAGGTTGGTTAGGGCGGAATGCCATTAACCAAGGAAAGGGTAGCTCGGTTAGGGCAGAATGCCATTAACCAAGGAAAGGGTAGCTCGGTTAGGGCAGAGATGCCATTAACCAAGGGATGGTAGCTTGATCAGGGCGGAATGTCACTAGACCAAGGAAAGGGTATCTCGGTTAGGGCGGAGTGCCACTAAACCAAGGGAAAGGTAGCTCGGTTAGGGCGGAGTGCCACTAGACCAAGAAAAGGGTAGCTCGATTAGGGTGGAATGCCGCTGACCGAGAAGAAGGTAGCTCGGTTAGGGCGGAGTGCCACTAAACCAAGGAGAAGGTAGCTCGGTTAGGGCGGAGTGCCACTAAACCAAGGAGAAGGTAGCTCGGTTAGGGCGGAGTGCCACTAGACCAAGAAAAGGGTAGCTCGATTAGGGTGGAATGCCGCTGACCGAGGAGAAGGTAACTCGGTTAGGGCGGAGTGCCACTAAACCAAGGGAATGATAGCTCGGTTAGGGCGGAGTGCTACTAAACCAAGGGAAAAGGCAGCTCGGTTAGGACGGAGTGCCACTAAACCAAGGGAAATGTAGCTCGGTTAGAGCGGAGTGCCACTAAACCAAGGAGAATGTAGCTCGGTTAGGGCGGAGTGCCACTAAACCAAGGAGAAGGTAGCTCGGTTAGGGCGGAGTGCCACTAAACCAAGAAAAGGTAGCTTGGTTAGGGCGAAGTGCCACTAAACTAAGGAAATGTAGCTTGGTTAGGGCAGAGTGCCACTAAACCAAGGAAAAGGTAGCTCGGTTAGGGCGGGGTGCCACTAAACCAAGGAGAATGTAGCTTGGTTAGGGCGGAGTGCCACTAAACCAAGAAAAGGGTATTCCGACCGATCACTCGGGGAATGTTGGCTGCGCTGCATGATACAGCTTAATATGCCTTCCGTTGAGGGGAGAGAACTGGATAACCCCTTTGTGGTCTACCAGGACGTAGGCACCCCCTTCATATACTCGGAGGACGATATACGGCCCGACCCAGTTTTCGACCAGCTTCCCTTTGGGGTTGGAGGCCATCACTTCTTTTCTTTTGACCATTACCAGGTCTCCTTTCTTGAATTCTCGACCCTTGACTAACTTGTCAAAAGCACGGGCCATGCGAGCTTGGTAGAGCTGGATGTTTTGCTGCGCCCGGAGGCGTTTTCCTTCGAGCTCAATGAGCTCTTCCAATCTTCTTTCTGCATTGGTCTGCTCACCATTGACTAGTCCGTGCTGGATGGCAACTCGCAATGAAGGAACCTCAAGCTCAATTGGTACTACAGCTTCTGACCCGTAGACAAGGGAGAAGGGGGAATAGCCAGTTGGGGTCTTGTAGACAGTACGATAGGCCCAAAGTGCTTCGTACATCCTTTCTTCCCAATATTTTTTATTAGATTTGATAGTCTTTGCCAGCAACGTGCACAGTGTCTTGTTAAAGGCTTCTGCGAGTCCGTTGGCCTGAGGGTTGTAGGGGGAAGATGTCCTCCAGTCGATTTTGTATTTGTCGGCCAGCCGATAAACCTTCTGGTTCTTAAAGTGACTGCCATTGTCAGAGATGATTCGGTTGGGGATTCCAAACCGGAATATTATATTTTACCAGAAGAATCTCGCAACTAGCTCTCCCGTCACATCTCTTAGTGCTACTGCTTCTGCCCATCTGGAGAAGTAGTCTGTAGCTGCTAAGATGTATTTGCATCCTGATGAAGATGCTGGCAGCGGCCCTACCACGTCCGTGCCCCACTGAGTAAATGGCCAGCTCGGCAGGGTGGGATGCAGTGGCACTGGGGGTCTCCTTGCCACATTAGCATGTTCTTGACATTTCTGACAAGCTTTGGCAAACTTGCAGCAATCGTCAAATATAGTGGGCCAATAGTAACCCAGCTTCTTTATCTCAAATTTCATTTTCGGGCCAGCCTGGTGTGCTCCAGCTGATCCTGCATGGACCTCCTGCATCACCTGTCTTGCTTCTGCTGAAGACAAGCAACGGAGTAGGACTTTCCTTCGGGCATCTGCCATAATTTGGAACAAGGTCCCGCTTCTCATCTCGTAAGAATCCTTGATCCTTAGGAGCTTCATTCTTTGTTCCTTTTCTTTTGGAAGTTGCTGGTGTTGAAACCAACGCAGGAGATGCTCTCGCCAATCGGGCTGCTAAACCCCTTCGATGACTGCTACTTCCATCTCTTGTTCGTCGGTCAGGACCTCTGTCATGCTGGGGACCTATCGGCGGTTGATCACTGTTATATTCAGGCTCGTGTCTGGCGGGACCGCCAAAGAACTAGCCAGCTTACCGAGGGCATCCGCCTGAGCATTCTGGCCTCGGTTGATGTGCTTGATGCTGATGAAGTAAAATCTTGACATCAGGCGAATTACCAACTTGTGATAGGGGAGGAGCTCTTGCTTTCGCACCTCGAACTCTCCTTCCAGCTGTTTTATAACTAGCATGGAGTCTCCGAATGCTTCCAGCATCTGAATTCCCATGGACAGAGCAACCTGCAACCCTATTATCAGGGCTTCATATTCTGCTTCATTGTTTGTGCATTGCTTGTTTATGGAACAGGATGTATGTACCACTTCTCCTTCTGGGGATTTCAGGACTATGCCTGCTCCTGCTCTGACCCTAGCTGACCCGGTGGCAGAGGTGTCAATTCTGGACGTGCCATCAAAGTATAGTTGCCATAAGGAGGGCTGTACTTGCGCGGCTTCTAGGGTTTCATCTTCAGGAAGTTCTGGCTCCATCGGGCAATTCCCGGGCACTGGGTGCTCAACGAAGAAGTCTGCAATAGCTTGGCCCTTGACGGCCTTGCACGGCACGTAGGAGATATCAAACTCCATAAGGATTACCGCCCATTTGCCTAGGCGGCCTTTGAGTGCCGGTTGAGACATAACGTACTTTAGGGGATCCTCTTTGGATACCAAGCTGATTTCATGCGACAACATATAGTGTCGGAGCTTTTTAACTGCGAAGACCAGTGTAGATCGGATTAAAATCCACACTTTGGGAAATTAAATGTAACAATGGGAGAAAACAATGCAAAAGAATGCAATAAAAATAGCACGAGGTGCTAAAGTGGAGATGATGTGATCGCCAAAGACACGAGGGCCTCAAAGAGGAGATGAATATGGGGAAAGGATCGCAAATACCTCATAGACGCGGGGATGTGAGTACTCCTTTTCTCTTCAAATCGGCCGGCCGATGAAGAGAGTCCTTCACTTGGTTACCCTTGCAAAAAGACACACAACAATAATAAAAGGAATTAGAAATAATGTGTGTGTAGCATCAATTCAATAAAAATATGTATGAGCATGATATCATATAAAAGAACACACCTTTAAGGGTATTGCCCTTAAACCCTATGCAAAGAGGGTGTGGGAGATGATGATATGAATGAAACTAATAAACAAAGGAGGTGTGCAAGAGTGCACTAAGGGGAGATCTCAATGTGGTGATTGAGAGAAAATCAACAAAATAATGATCTATGATGCATGTATGTATGAATTACTAGAAATAAAAAAAAAGACAAGGGGAGAGAAAAGATAAAAATCTGTTTGGTTGCTTTGGCTTGATGTTCGATGGGGAAAACTTCAAAAGATGAAGACTTGACCATGTGGAGAAGAAGCCTCCTTCAGCCAGCACCTCCCTTCGGTTCCTGTAAAGAACAATAAGTAAAACAGAACAGAAGAAGATGAAAGAAGGAGAAGAAACAGATGGAAGAAGAATAAGGAGAAGAAGACAGCAGAGGAAAAAAGAAGAAGAAGAATAAGAAGAAAACAGAAGAAGACTCGGAGGGGAAAAGAAGAAGAAGAAGACAACGAAGGAAGAAACAGAAGAAGACTAAGAAGAAGCAGAGAAAAACACCGAAGAAGAAAAAGAATAAGAAGACAGAAGGAGAGAATAAGGACCTCTGAACCAACCTAACAGAGATGAAGAATCTCTATAAAATAGGATCGAACCTCATAGATGGAAGGATAAGAATGGGCGAGAGCCCAAGGAGGGAAGGATAAGAATGGGCAAGGGCCCAAACGAAGCAGGAGTCTCTCTGGGAAAGGCTGCGTTCGTTCGGAGCACAAAAGTGAAACACGACCTGGCTCAGGGCGTCAATTTGAGAATTGACGACCTGCCGAAGGGCGTCTTTTAAAAACACGCCCTGCACAAGGGCGTTAACTCCTGGATCAATTTTAGAAATAAATATTTCTTTTATTTGGAAATTGTGAAACACGTCTTAGTCAAAGGCGTTAATTAAAACGCGCCTTAACAAAGGACGTTAATTCAAAATATTTGAAATAGGGCCATTTTTCATTTCTCAATATTATTTTCCTATTTTTTAGGTGGAGGTGCATCACAATGCCCTGATTCCAACGACTATTTTTGCGTATTTTTCTGACACCCGGAAGGCCACCAAATCACCTCTGGAAGAGAGTGGAAAATAATATTAAAAAATCAATTTGAAAAAGTGACGGACCGTGTGTAAGGCGTGAATTCAATTTTCGATTTTTTTATTCTTTTCAAATTCAAAGTAACGTCCATGGTTAAGTCGTTAATTCTTAAAAAATTCTAAAAAATTCTCAGAAAAATTCAGAAAATTAGAAATTTGAAAGAATGGACGCCCTCCAATATAGTCGTTAATTTTTTAAGAAACGTCCATGTATAAGTCGTTATTTAAAAGACGCCCCACGTCAAGTTGTTATTTCTGAAAAATTAATAAAAATAGAGAAAAATACCTAAAAAATCCAGAAAAATCCAGAAAAATAGGGGAAAATAGGAAAAGAGAGGAAAAAGGGAGAAATCCAAGAAAAGTGAGAAAAACCACTCAAACAGAGCTAATTTGAGGGTCAAATTGGGGTATTACAAGGTAATATGAGATGTACTCATAGTAACGTCAATTTTGGCATGTCTACAGCTGCCCCGCCTTGGCGTTTGCTTTGCAAGGGAGCGTAGCAAACTGAAAAGTAGATGCCAAGGTGTGATGAGACACGCAATCAACATCACTTGATAAGAATGAAATCAAAAGTTCGAGATGAAGCAATCTCGGGAAATTCAATGAAATCAACGATGTTTGGATAAAAGAGGGAGTGTGCACGCGGTGCACGAATGAGATAAAATAAATGATCAACTTCCAGCGCGGTGGAAGTACCCCAGGTCACAAACCTGTAGGTTTCACCATTGGGGAGCGGTTACCAGCTAGTGTGGACGTGCTGCAGCCAAGGTGGATCAAAGGGAAAAGGATTAAAATAAGATGATAGAAATCCAAACAAGGAGCTTTCGGAAAACAACCCAAAACAGCGACAAAACAAACTGAGGATTCAATTCGGCAATGAAAATCTCATATCTTGGAAATTAGTGATCAATTCGACTCCTAAACAGCTCATCAGAATGATTTTTCAACAGTTGATTCAAAGTCCTACATGAATGCATGCTGGGTTTAAAGGGAAAATAACAAATAAAGATATAGTATAATCAAGGATAATATTGTTAAACTGTCAAGACTGGGTCAAGAAACTAATTTCGTGAGCTTATACTAAGCCGAAACCCGTTTATCCACGCACCAATTCGCAAAAGGGAACCATCGTCCCCAGTCTTGGATGGCTCAACGGCCTATCCGTGTGACTAAGACTCCTCTGGAATCATCATTGTTTTTGATGAAGGGGAACTCAAATCCCAGATTTACCAAAGCCATAAGGTCCTTGATATAATCTAGTAGCGTATGTAACATATAGTAAAAATGCATACAGGGAGAGATGGTGGAGCAATAAGTATGGGGGAACTGAGAGATGAGGTGCGGGCACCGTGGGGCTTGGATGATGATGCCCGGACGGTGGGACCAAGAGCTTCTTATCCTGCGCTCAAAATTTCATTAGCCAAGATATAATGAAGATAACAAGCAATGAATGAGGCATTTAAGCATAGCAACAATAACATGTATATGGCATGAATAGCACAAGTTAAATCATGATTGCAAATCATCATTATTTGTTGTTTCGTCATGAGGATGACAACTTGGCTAATCAAGGTTTGGAGTTGAATGATCAAGAATGATATAATACCCAGTGGCAGAATTAAGAGAAATCAGCAGGAGTTGATTGAAAGATCTGGAGTTGAATAATCAGAATGATAATCAGGAGATGTGATAACGAGAATGATATAGGGAGATGATAATCAAAAGTGCCCAGGGTGGCACGTCATGAGAATATAGGGAAGAATCAATAGATTGATAGCAATGAGTAGAGAGAGGACTCATCCCGTGCTCTTGGTTCTTGCAAAATTATTCCTGCAAAACACCATCAGACAATACAATGCAGTTCTTTTATGGATTTTTTTTTTTGAAATATGCAAATTTTTATGGAGTTTTGAAAAAGATATTCAAATTTTTATGAATTTTATCAATATGCAAATTTTTGTGGGTTTTAGGAAAAGATATTCAAATTTTTATGAATTTTGGGAAAGATATTCAAATTTTTATGAATTTTGGACAAGAAATATTCAATTTTTTGTTTGATTTTGGTTAGACATTGCTAAAGCAGCATCAAATGGTGTCTTAAACCACTGGCTAGGGGCCCTCGTTCCTTCCCCTTTCGCTAAAAATTGCCCAAAGCTGGGCGTGCATTGAAAGGTGGCGCCCTATAACCGACCGTCTTTGATCAACGGTGCCCCTACCAAGGCCATACCCGAGAAACATTCGGTCTTGGAGGGAGAAGAGAAGAATAATTGGAGATAAGCTTTATACAGGATGGGAGATGTCGGGACTTGAATTCCTTCCAAGGTGTTAACCCTCAAAGAGGTAGTCTGTTGCGCTGGGGCTTTGTGCCTTTGATTTTTAGACCCTTGACATGCATACGACCAGGGTTTTCCCTGCGGGGACTTTACCACTCTTGACATGCCATAATTCATAATTTTGCTTTATCATTTTGACTTGATTTTCATAATAGCCCTTTTGGCGAGATGTATATCATGAAACTCATATGAAAACTCATATTGATTTTGGGTCAAGACTGCCCCTATTTGAGACTCCTCTCGTATTGGGGATTACCCGGATTGGTCATCTCATCCGTCAACCTCTTGCCCCTGCACGTGGCCGAGTAAAGAAGAGAAAAGACTTCCAGGAATTCTCATGGCATGGCCAAAGTAGGGACGGTGTTTAACCAAAGGAGCCGGCTAAGGACGCCGTGAAGTGTGTGGAATGCCCAGCTAAGGGTTGCTCTTAACAAGCGGGGAGAGAATGTCGAATTCCCAGCGCGGGGTTCTTGTTACCAAATGTGCTGCAAAAGCAAGCCTAAAGACTCTTTTAATGATGATTCAATTAAACAAAACCTAAGATAAAGGTCTAAAAACACCACTTTTAATCATGTTAAGAAGCACTTTATTTTGAAAATCATGCGTGAAGCAATGAGATAATGATATCAAAAAATGTGTACTTACGCCAATATATTACCTTGCGACCTTTCTTGAAGCAATTGCCGCGAGAGGCGATCTTGATCATCGTGGAATAGTTCTCTTTGGCAGATAAAGGATTGGAAGCAAAGGATTGAAAGTGGCTTAACAAGAAGGAGTGGTGCCAAGACCAGACTCAGACGAATAAGGAAAAAAAAGGAAGAGAGGCGAGGGCTAGAACTCCCTCACTAAGGCGCGGAGACCCTGATCACATGGAACAATCTACAGAAGAAGCGGAAAATCAAGAAGAGGGGTGAGGACTAAAGCCTCGAAAGCAGTGGGAGAAAGGGCAGATGCCCAAGGCAGTGGATGTGGAAGAAGTTGGGTCAGACCCATGATCAGGAGGAATTAGAAGAAGAAATTGATAGATGGAAAGAGGCGGATCCGGAGGGTCCGGAGGCAGTGGAGGAGAATCATGATAGGAGGACTCATCCGGAGGCTCCGGAGGGATAACGAAAGAAGGGACGCGATGCCCTCAGAAGAAATATGGAAAAAGATGATGGAAAAGGAAGAAGAAAATGAAGGATGTGATATCCCGGAGGAGCAGAAAGATGAATCGGAAGAAAGATGGATGGTCCGGAGGTTCCGGAGGAATGAGATGGAAAGGGGCGTGATGCCCTGGAAAATGATAGAGAGAATAAGACGGAGAATCCGGAGGTTCCGGAGGAATGATGAAAGGAGGGGGAAGATACCAAGGGGCACGATGCCCAAGGATTATAGAAAGATCCGGAGGTTCCGGAGGAATGAGGTGGAAAGGGGCGCGACGCCCGAAGGACAAAGAGAGGGGTGAAAGATCCGGAGGTTCCGGAGGAAGAGGATGGAAAGGGGCGTGATGCCCAAGGAAAAGACTGAGACAATCAGATGGGGAATCCGGAGGTTCCGGGGGAATAAAATGGAAAGGGGCGCGATGCCCGAGGAACAGAGAAAGGAATGAAGGAGGATTAGGAGGAAAATCCGGAGGTTCCGGAGGAAGAGGATGGAAAGGGGCGTGATGCCCGAGGGGAAAGTCCGGAGGTTCCGGAGGGATAACGAAATCAGAAAGGGCACGATGCCCAAAGAGGAGGGATAAAATTCCTGGAGGTTCTAAGGAGATAGCAGGAAAGGGGATGCGATGCCCCAAGGGGAGTGAATTAAAGAAAGATGAAGATGAATAGGATGAGAAGTGCGGAATATTCGGAGGCGCCGGAAGGTGAGGAAGATACGGGTTTGGAAACCCGGGAAGAAGAAGATGCAAATGCATGCGAATGCAGTAGAACGGATGTGATGAATGCACAAATGCGACAGAATGCATGGAATGTGAAGAACATGAAGGGCGAGAGAATGAGATCCTCCTCTTCACCCTTGGAATGGCCCATGAAGCGAAAGATGAGAATAGGGATGAAGTTGAATGGGAGGTGGGTAAAGGAGTGGAAGGCCCCTTAGCATCAAGATAACTGTCCCTCCACGGTAGTGAAAGTGTATAGTCAATTGGCCCAATAAAAGGAGCTTCAATAAGTGGCAACCCCCTTGGAAGGCAAATATCAACAATGTGAGGGAGTTGGAGAGTTGGAACGGGAAGCATCGTGTTGCCCATTGAATGTGGTATATATGGAATGTTGAGCAAAATGGGCATTCGCCCCTTGTAAGGAATAATGAATTTGGAATTCGAAAGTAGGAACAAGGGGTGCCCTGCCTGGCCCTTAGACGACATCAACGCCCGGCATTCTCCTCTGAGTAAGGGCAGCGACTTAGCCTCTTCAATCGTGCTCGGCACAATAACCCGGATTGGCATCCGGCAAATGAATTCCTGTATCTTGAACGGCATAGCCACGGCCAAATCCTTCTTGCCCGGCTCTTGATCATCCTTGGCGCAAGTACTTATAGCGGTGCTCCCCTTCCGAGTAGTAAAGGGAGGTGAGGCGGAGGCGGAAGGCTTCATGAATGGTGGAGGTATAATGGAAGGTGTTGGAGAAAGGATAAGTGGAAGTGGAGGTTCAAACACGTCGAGCTTTTCCTTTTGCTTGGAAGCAGTCGGGATTGGCTCGAGTGCAAAAAGGGGTGAATCCTGCTCAGGATTAGCCATGGGTGGGGGTGAAAGGTTAAGTGGTGGAATAGGCAAAACGGGTTTTGGGTTTAAAGAGATAATGGAGAGTTGAGGTGGTGGTAATGGGAAGTTAATTGGGGAAGGTTCAATGGTGGATTCAATGGAGGCTGGCGTTGTGAAGGTTAATGGTATAACTGGTGGGAGTGTAATTGGTGGGGGTTTAGTGGAAGCGGTGTTAGGGATAGGAGGAGACTCAAGGGGTGTCGGTGTGGGTGATTGGAGTATCGACCCATCATCGTAACACCAATTAGTCTCATAAACGGGGGTTGGATCGGGTATGGTGGTTTCATCCTGAGCAGGGGGTTCATCAAATAATGGGGGGAAAGGAAAGTTAAGGAAACTCGGAAGGGGTGCCCGCATAACTTCATCATCATATACCGGCTCGGATTCTTCAATTGCCGGTTCTTGCTCGCTTGGAATGTCGATGCCGCAGTCATCCATCCTGTCTTTCCATTCATTCTCCATCTTCGTAATATCATCCAGGAAAGCATGAAGAGGATTGATTGGAGTAGGAGGAGCCGTGACCCTCTTTAATTGTTCCTCCATCAGAGTGATTTTATCAAGGAGAGTTTGCTGGAGGGGTGTAACCTGAGCAACAGAAGGTTCGCAAGGTCTTGAAGGAGGAGGGGCCGCATAAAAAGGCCGTGGAGGGGAATTAATGAGCCGACCCATGGAAGAACCTGGATGGGCCGGATTGCAAGGAATAAATGGGCCTTGGTGCCGTGATGGAGAAATAGAAGGAGGCGGGTGATGGACCACCCGAGGAGGAGGATGAATAAGAGGAGATGGGTGATAGGCCACCCGAGTATGAATAGAAGAGGGAGGAGGAATAGGGTGCTGGGCCACCCGAATAAGATTAGAAGGAGGATGGGATGAAGGAAATGCACCCTCAACGGCCGCCTTAAGGGCTTGGATCTGTTGAGGGGTAAGATGATCTAATGCATGGATGATTCGGGAGACCTTCTCGTCATTGGGAGGAGACGGTCCCGAGGGAATAGTGGCCTGAAATTGAGTAGGAGGACCATGAGAATGGACATTGCCCATGGGCCGGACATGACCATAAAAATGAGGACGTGGTCCTTTAAAAGAATGGTGAGAATTATGTTGAACATGTTGAAATTGAGGATTATAAGATGTGCTAGGTTGATCATCCTCATGAATTGAATTAAACATGTTGTTTTGTTTATCAAAGTAAGCCATTATGCAATCTAAATAATATGCAAACAATTTGCAAAGAAACACACAAGTTGGAATGGTTACCTTGATTTTTATTTGTTTAAACCTTGGTGAATTAATGAATTTTAGCAAAGTTTGGAATGATTCACACAAGGGGGGAACCTAGTTTCAATATGAGTTGAACTCCAATGCCAACTAGGGATCCTCTCTCACCACGCATAGGCCAACTAACTCGGGACTTCAAAAGGGTACAACCTGCCCGGCGTCCGTGAGGGAATCCACGGGTGCGGGGACTTACGGAGGCTTGGAAAAGGGATTTCCGGTCCAAAGAGACGGAATGCTCAATGGAGGGTCGTCCCGATTCCAAGAGGGTGTGTGGAATCCTAATGAAGGGAGAGGAGGTCTCTCAAACCAATGCAAATGAATGAATGCAACAGATATAGTCAAATCACAATGGTAAACAAGAGCAATCAATATGATAATCAATGGAGCACGGCTCTGAAAAACACAGGAAGAAGACGACCGGGGGAATGTCACTACCAACAAAAGAGACGCTCTGGGGCAGGGCGTGAATCATTGTCGGGGGCCCACAGGCAGCGTAAAACGCGCCCTGATTCAAGGCACTAAAAAAAGGAGAAACGCCTCTGGTGAGGGCGTCAACTCGCAAGGGGTGCACGGCCAAATCAAGAAACGCCCAGGGGTGAGGCGCTATGCAATAAAAAGACGCCCTGGGGAAGGGTGTTAATTCACAAACGACGCCCTTACAGGAGGCGTTAAACAAACAAGAGACGCCCTGCGTAAAGGCGTAACAATAAAAAGACGCCCTTGACAGGGGCGTGAATTCCTTCAAAGCTCCACGGCCGACACTCACAGTCACATAAATAAGGCAATCAATAACAGGATAACATGCTCATCAATTTTTTTGGATAAGTGGAATTTCTAAAGAAAAACCTATCAAACTAACAAATCACAAGTGGGAGAGTGCAAAGCACATTGGAGGGTGCCCGAGGGGCACAAAAGGAGGGGTACACGTGGGTACCAATAGGAAAGGGCACACGTGGGTGCCAAGGGGAAAGGGGTAATCAACAAAGAACACAAAGGGTCCCACCGTGATCGCCAATTTGTAGATCGGATTAAAATCCACACTTTGGAAAATTAAATGTAACAATGGGATAAAATAATGTAAAAGAATGCAATAAAAATAGCATGAGGTGCTAAAGTGGAGATGATGTGATCGCCAGAGACACGAGGGCCTCAAAGAGGAGATGAATATGGGGAAAGGATCGCAAATACCTCATAGACGCGGGCATGTGAGTACTCCTTTTCTTTTCAAATCGGCCGGCCGATGAAGAGAGTCCTTCACTTGGTTACCCTTGCAAAAAGACACACAACAATAATAAAAGGAATTAGAAATAATGTGTGTGTAGCATCAATTCAATAAAAATATGTATGAGCATGATATCATATAAAAGAACACACCTTTAAGGGTATTGCCCTTAAACCCCTATGCAAAGAGGGTGTGGGAGATGATGGTATGAATGAAAATAATAAACAAAGGAGGTGTGCAAGAGTGCACTAAGGGGAGATCTCAATGTGGTGATTGAGAGAAAATCAACAAAATAATGATCTATGATGCATGTATGTATGAATTACTAGAAATAAAAAAAAAGACAAGGGGAGAGAAAAGATAAAAATCTGTTTGGTTGCTTTGGCTTGATGTTCGATGGGGAAAACTTCAAAAGATGAAGACTTGACCATGTGGAGAAGAAGCCTCCTTCAGCCAGCACCTCCCTTCGGTTCCTGTAAAGAACAATAAATAAAACAGAACAGAAGAAGATGGAAGAAGGAGAAGAAACAGATGGAAGAAGAATAAGGAGAAGAAGACAGCAGAGGAAAAAAG
The DNA here is from genome assembly GCA_022559845.1 of Amorphophallus konjac. Taxonomy (NCBI): domain Eukaryota; kingdom Viridiplantae; phylum Streptophyta; class Magnoliopsida; order Alismatales; family Araceae; genus Amorphophallus; species Amorphophallus konjac. Next base: position 20,961,147 of record CM040124.1, read on the forward strand.
AAGAAGAAGAATAAGAAGAAAACAGAAGAAGACTCGGAGGGGAAAAGAAGAAGAAGAAGACAACGAAGGAAGAAACAGAAGAAGACGGAAGAAGAAGCAGAGAAAAACACCGAAGAAGAAAAAGAATAAGAAGACAGAAGGAGAGAATAAGGACCTCTGAACCAACCTAACAGAGATGAAGAATCTCTATAAAATAGGATCGAACCTCATAGATGGAAGGATAAGAATGGGCAAGAGCCCAAGGAGGGAAGGATAAGAATGGGCAAGGGCCCAAACGAAGCAGGAGTCTCTCTGGGAAAGGCTGCGTTCGTTCGGAGCACAAAAGTGAAACACGACCTGGCTCAGGGCGTCAATTCGAGAATTGACGACCTGCCGAAGGGCGTCTTTTAAAAACACACCCTGCACAAGGGCGTTAACTCCTGGATCAATTTTGGAAATAAATATTTCTTTTATTTAGAAATTGTGAAACACGTCTGAGTCAAAGGCGTTAATTAAAACGCGCCTTAACAAAGGACGTTAATTCAAAATATTCGAAATAGGGCTATTTTTCATTTCTCAATATTATTTTCCCATTTTTTAGGTGGAGGTGCATCACAATGCCCTGATTCCAACGACTATTTTTGCGTATTTTTCTGACACCCGGAAAGCCACCAAATCACCTCTGAAAGAGAGTGGAAAATAATATTAAAAAATCAATTTGAAAAAGTGACGACCGTGTGTAAGGCGTGAATTCAATTTCTGATTTTTTTATTCTTTTCAAATTCAAAATAACATCCATGGTTAAGTCGTTAATTCTCAAAAAGTTCTGAAAAATTCTCAGAAAAATCCAGAAAATTAGAAATTTGAAAGAATGGACGCCCTTCAATATAGTCGTTAATTTTTTAAGAAACGCCCATGTATAAGTCGTTATTTAAAAGACGCCCCACGTCAAGTCGTTATTTGTGAAAAATTAATAAAAATAGAGAAAAAAACCCAAAAAATCTAGAAAAATCCAGAAAAATAGGGGAAATAGGAAAAGAGAGGAAAAAGGGAGAAATCCAAGAAAAGTGAGAAAAACCACTCAAACAGAGCTAATTTGAGGGTCAAATTGGGGTATTACAAGGTAATATGAGATGTACTCATAGTAACGTCAATTTTGGCGTGTCTACAACCAGCGCCAGACAGATCTTCTCAATATAAGTATATTTCTCTTCAGTTCTGACCAGTCTCCGACTGAGGTAATAGAGGGCTTGTTCTTTCCCTTCTTCATTATTCTGGGCCAGCATTGCCCCCAGAGAATTATGTGTCGCTGCTATATACAGTATCAGTGGTCATCCTTTCACCGGTGCGCCCAACACTGGAGGAGTTTTCAGGTAGTCTTTTAGCTTGTCGAAGGCTGCCTGGCAATCTGCATCCCAATAAAAAGGGACATCTTTCATCATCAACTTGTGAAAAGGCTGGCATCGCCCTGACAAATTGGAAATGAAGCGTCGGATATAAGCCAAACTGCCCTGTAGTGATCTCAGCTCGGAGATGTTCCTTGGCAGAGGTAACCCCTGAATCGCCTTGATCTTTACGGGGTCTATCTCGATTCCCCGGTGTCGGACGATGAAGCCCAAGAATTTTCCGCTCGACACTCCGAACGCACATTTCATAGGGTTCATTTTTAGCTCATGCTGCCTCAGCCTCTGATAAACAATCCGGAGGTCTTGTAGATGATCTTCTTTTCTTTTGGTTTTGACCACCAGGTCATCTATGTAGCACTCGACCTTGTGGTAGAGCAGTTCATCAAAAATTTTGGTCATTACGCGCTGATAGGTTGCGCCAGCATTCTTTAGTCCGAACGGCATTCTCTTGTAATGATAAATGCCTTTAGGAGTTCGGAAAGCAGTATGGACTCGGTCATGCTCCGCAATCCAAATCTGATTGTAGCCGGAAGACCCATCCATGAATGACAGGGCTTCATGGCCGGTTGTAGCATCAATCATGACCTCGGTTATTGGCACCGGGAAGTCATCTTTGGGACAGACTTTATTTAGATCTCGGAAGTCGACACATATCCGTATCTGTCCATTCTTCTTCTTCATGGGGATGATATTTGCCAGCCATGTAGTGTACTGGTTTTCTTCGACGAATCCCACGTCAATGAGCTTGTCGACTTCAGCACAAATTTGGGTGATGAGCTCTGGCCTCATGCGCCGTGGTGGTTGCTTCACCGGCTCGGCTTCAGGGTTGATTGCCAGTTCATGGTGTGAGACAGCGGGGCTTAGACCTGGCATCTCTTTATAAGTCCAGGCGAAGCAATCCCGGTATTCTAGCAGTAGTTGAATGTACAGCTCCCGTTCTTCTGGGGATAGTTGGACACTGAGGAAGGTAGGCCTAGGGTCCTCCTCATTTCCCAAGTTGACTTCTATCAGTTCATCGACTATGGCTTGGCCTCCGTCTTCTATCTCCGGAGGTGCCGGTTGGAGGTCAACGAAGTCTGGAACGCCATCCTGAGGGTCGAGCGCTTCAACTTCCTCGTCAGACACCGCCAGAGCTTCTTGAAGTTTCTTGATCTCTTGTGCCAGCGGCTGAGTGGATTGTTCTATTAGCAAATCCATTGCCGTCGTAGCTTCCAAGGATGAGAGAGCAGCCTTGATGTTTGTGGATGAGGTTGCAGCCATGATGGGCTGGTGACTGTTCACTGCCAGGCCCAGATAGCGTGCTGATTTTGTAGCAAAAGTTGAGGAAGCTTCACCTTCTGGGACGGTTGTATCTTCCGCAGAAGTGGATTTTTCTTCCCTGGTAGCTGGCTCCCCTTGATTGGAGTTGACCAAGGCCTCCCTGACTAACAGAAAGGGTGTTGAAGTTGTCATTAGTAGGACCCCTGTAGAGGGAGAGATTCCTACTTCTTGAATGTCTTCAGCTTCGCTGCTGCTAGCCGTATCAAATTCGGCTTGAAAGGCCGCTTCTTCAGGATGAACTTGCTTCCAGCATCGGCAAGTGGCTGAGGTTTCTACTTCTTGGTTTTCGGACTGAGCCAGTTCAAGATATTCGACTTCCGCCGGATACTCATCAAAGGTTGCCCCCAGAGGGCTATCTTCAGTAGGATAGAAGGTGGAGATAGTATCCACCTCGTACCGCCCACTGTAATAATATTCCTCCAGGGTGAAGTCCAACCCTGGATGTTGAGAGACACGTCTCATTTCCTTATCCAGATCTGCAGGATACCACATCTTCTGAAAAACTTCCTTGCGTCTTTGAGACTGATCGGGAGGGATGTGTTGCTATTGAAACATCCTGGCCGTTCGATCAGTTGTAAATGCCAGGCCCTGAACAGGAACCCACGGGTTGGCTAGATCCTCAGGGAGGCTGCAGTCTGTGTCTTCCTGAGTGGGATGCTCCTCAGCTGTATAGAATAAGCTGCTGGGCCCATCTTCCTGTGTCACCTCCCAAGCTTTGAAAGGTTCGACAGTGGGGTTGTTGAGGCCGGAGACTGGCTTGGTGAGGCCGGCCGGGACTTCGATGCAGTCGTACTGTCGATCGACCTGCACTTCCTTAGCTTTGGGGTATAATGCTGGGGGTGTTACCCTGCCGACATCTCCAGAAGCTGTGATGTGGGAGACCACATTTGGCTTGACATATCCGCGCGGCGGTGGCGGATACCAACCGTCACCCGATTTATTCTTCGAGGCCCCTACGGGGGCTTCAGCTTCAGAAACCTTCCGGGGAGACCCCGTATACAAGTTGGCGTCTACCAAGTGACATTCAAACACCTCGAATGGGTGGATATCAGCAAATATTCTCTCCTCCTTCCCCTGGAGGCTGTATTTGATGCACTGGTGGAGTGTGGAGGGCACCACCATATTTTCATGCAGCCATGGACGGCCGAGCAGTGCTTTGTAGGAGGTGCGAGAGTCAATGACAAGAAACTGCACCATTGTAGTGAAATCTGCCAGGGTCAGTGTGAACTCTGCCACTCCCATAGATACTTCACATTTTTGGTTGAAGCCAGCGATACTCATATCCCTGACTTTTTCGAGATGCACATTAAAGTGGTACCTCTCGTATATTCTGTATGGCAGGATGTTGACTGCTGCACCAGGATCGACAAGAATCCGGTTCAGTTCTCTTCCATTCAGATGCCCTTTCATATATAGCGGCCTGTTGTGGCTGGCAGTAGGTAGTAGCATGTCTTCTGGAGAGAAGGTCATACTGGCTTCTGGTATAGCCTCAGCTATGCAGGTTTCAAAATGAGCAGGCGTCTGGAGAGCAGTGATGATCGCTTGTCGAGTTTCTTCACTCAAGGAGAGAATTTCCCAGATCGTAAATCGAGCGGGAGCTTCTTGAGCAACTTCATTATTCGGCTCCTAGCCCGGACATTGGAGAGCTTCATCTCTTCAGCCCATCTGGGCTTGGGGGGGTTTTGATCTGTAGGTCCAGACGACCTGCTTCATCTCTCTCGGACTCGGCACCCTCTTGGCTAGCACCGGCTGTCGGGTCTTCTTTACTAGCTGCTGTAGGGCAAGCTCCATCTGCATTCGCATCCTCAATAGATTGCGCTGGCTGCGGATGAATGGCCCCGGGTGTAGGGTTAGCATCTTGGCAGGGTTGCTTCCCATTTGACATCTTCATAAATTCAAGGAATGAAGGGACCGCCTTGCCCCCACTCTTTTTGTATAGGCCTGACGGAGGAGGGATTTGGACTCCCTTAACTTCCGGCGGAGGTGTCGTGTAGGGTTGCTCCTCTCTGAACATAATGTTGTGATTGGGTGGTGGCTGGTGCCCCCATTTTCGGCCCGACCGAGTGGCATGCGCAGCAGTTACAGCCTCGGCTTTGCCTCCCCCAGCATGGGGTGTGAAGCAAATTTCTTCTTCTTCCTCTTCTCCGGGTAGGTTGAAGAGTGCTGACAGGGTATTATAGGAGACAACCTGTGTTTTATGGGCCCCAGCGGCCTTTCTTTTCTTCTTCTTTTGCTTTTTCTTCTTTTTGGTTTCTACAGGTGCCTGCCCCCAGAACAGGCCGCCCTCTTCAGGGGGTGCTGCTTCAGCTTCCTCCACCTGTTTGAGTGAGAGTTGTTCCAGCTCTTGCCATGGGACGTGGTCCCGTACCAACAGAGGTTTCAATTCGGGCTGCACATATTCATCTAGCCCTTCAATCAGGTGCTGCAGTCGAAGGACTCCAGGATTGGTTTCCTTGATTACTGGCAGTGGAGTCTATCTCCTCCTGTTAGGTGTATGTATTCTGATAGCTGTAGGTAGAGTGACCCATATGGGTGCTACCACTGGCGGAGCAGGCCGGGATGTAATGCCACGGATATGTGCCCCCTCTTTTGGGCGGGGTGCCCTCTTCTTCTTGTGCTTCACAGGGATCTGCTGCCACCCCTGCTGTTCTTTCACGGGCTCCAGAAAATGGATTTCGTAGGTGCTCCGTGTGCTTGCTTCAGAGATCTCTTCAGGTAATGACTGGTAGAGGGAGATCATGTTGATTGCTGCCTTCCTGAAAGGGGCTTCATGTGGCTGAGCAGGGTCCACTTTGTACTCTCCCAGTTCTATCTCATTCTTCTTCACCATCCCTTCGATGACGTCTTTGAAAACATAATGGTCTTCGATTGGATGTCCCAACATCTGGTGGTAGGGGCAGAATCTTGGACTGTCTTTTCTTTTCAGGTCCTCCGGCCTCCTTGGCTCGGGCAGAGTGACCATGCTGTATTTTGTTACCCAGTCAAACAGGACTCGGGTCTTGTCTTTAGGAAAGGAATAAGCTTTCTTCATTTTTCCCCTCAGCGAAGGACCTTCTTTATCATCTGGAGCTTTTGCAGGTTGCGGGGGAGCCGCTTTCTTGCCTTTCTCCTTCTGTTGTTCGAACGCCTTGATATCAAGCGCATTCGCTTCTTTAGGTGTGGGGCGCCGTTCCGCAGCCTTTCCTTTCTGGGCTGTGCTGGCAGTTGACGCCGGGACAGGCTTGGCTAGAAAAGCCTCCACCTCAGCCACCACATTATTCAGCCGGTCGAACGACTGTATTTCCATACCAATCATTTTTTCCAGGACCTCCCTCCTGAGGTTTTGTTTACATATTTGCACAGCGTCCTCCTGATGCGGAGGCTGCTTGCACCTCATTCCGAGGTTCCTCCACCTCTTGATGTAATCAAGGGCCGTTTCATCTGCCCTTTGTTTTGTTGAGTAGAGTTCGGCCACTGTGACCTCCCTCTCTGTGACATGGAATCTTTCTCTGAATTTTCTCTGCATATCCGACCAATCATTGATTGACCCGGCCGAGAGGCTGGAGTACCATTCAAATGCGAGCCCCATCAGCGAGGACCCAAAGAACTTTAGCAGATATGACTCGTTGGTGGCCAGATCACCCATAACGGTCATATAATATGCAATATGCTCTTTAGGGGACCCCTTCCCGTTGAATTTGTCGAATTTGGGCGGCTTGTTGATCCCTGGGGGGAGTCGTTTAGCCGCATGGTGTTGCGGGTAGGGCACCCGATAGGCATCGAATGCGACGTAGTCGCCTTCACTTTTCTCCGCGAGCTTTAGCTCGATCATCCTTTCCACCATCATCCGGTTCACGACCGTGCGGTCGATTGGCTCCGGGTAGAAGTGCGCTGGCTGAAGGTATGGGGTGACCAGGGTGGTCGCCTGTGGAGGATGCAGCAGCGGGGTTGTCGGATGCACCTGGGGGAGCACCGGAGGCAGCAGCTGCTGAGGGTGTGGCGGTCGCTGTTGTGCTGTCGCCATGCTTGGATCTGATGGCTGGGACAGTGTATAAAAGGGTGGAGGGTCGTCATGACGAACCGCTCCCCGGGATGATTCACCCTGGACTTCGGGTGGTTTAGAAGCTGATGAATGCTCAGTCTTTTCCATCAGCTGTTTCTTCAGAGAATCTATGTCCCGTTGATATTTTTGCAGCAGCATCAGGACTGACGGATCTATAGTGGGGGGAATACCTTCTGTCGTTTCCCCGGACGTACCCTCAGGAAGGATGTCGAGGAGGACGTCGTCTTCTTCTTCCGTCGTCACCACATTAGCGGTCAAGATGGGGGCCTTATCATCCCAGCAGGGATGGACCTGGGGTTGTTTCCCTCTCATGGTTGCCAGAAGCTCTCTTGCCGCTTCTGTTCTGCGGGTAGCTGGCCCGGGCCGTACGGCCAATTGAGCCAGTTCTTGGGAGTCTTCAGGAAGCTCCCCATATCGGCTGGATATACCAGCCATGTTGCAAGTAAAGACCTGCATCCTTCTTCTCTGTCGATGGACCCTCCGTCTGGCTCGTTGTGGAAAGGTCAGCCTCTCGAACATAGAAACTCTTCTTTTTTCTTCCCGCTCGGGGAAGGCTTCATCGGCTTCGATCTCGAAGCCGTCGTTGTATCTGTTGTCGTCGACTGACGACACCATCATTCTATCTTCCATATCTTCTTCATCCGCCACTGATGGTAAATAGTCTCCGTCAGTGGCGATTGTCTGCATCAGTCGTTGCTGACCCAGCGAGGGGTTGCCCAGCCCTCGAAAGTAGTTCCTGATCAGACAGGTTACTTCCTCTTGACCCCACTCTTGATAGAGTACGGGGGATAGTTGTTGACCTCCGACAGGAGGGATATAGGCCAGCCGAGCTCTGTCGGCCGGACGTTGGAATCTTCATCCTGTGACGGGGACGTTGGCTTGGCAGGCAGCAGCCTGGAAACTTCTGTGGCGCAGAGGATCCACAACCACTTCTTCTTCATTCTTCGGGGGCAAGCCCCTTTCTCTTCTCATTCCTGCCTCGTCGTTCATAGGACGGCGGCGGATGGGTGTTAGATGGTAGGCAGGTCGGGTCCGCTTGGGAACCCACACCTGTTTGAACTTTTTCGGCTTGAGTGCCGAGCTTCCTTGGCCATAGGGGCCGGCTTCTTCTCTTTCTGCCCTCCTTCTAGCAAGAGCTTGATAGGTATTGCGGACAGGGATGTTGGGGATGACTCAGTCTGGGGTCACCCGGGCCGGGCGTCCGTCGAGAAAGACGTGCATGCCTCCAACAAGCATAGATTTCCCGGACTGCGATAGGGTTCCGGTGATTGTAGCAGCATTCTGGCGGACCTGGCGACGCTGGCGTCCTCCAGGGTGCTTATTGATGACATTGGGGTGGGTCCCACGTATGACGTGGTGCACCAAGCAGCTAGCGGCCGGGGCCGGGCTTTCAAGCAAGTCTTCGCAGCAGGGAACCTTCAGAGGCTCCATCTTCTCTGCGACTTCCTTGGCAGGTTCTGGGGCTTCAACCTCCAGGATATCGACGAAGGCTAACCCCAAAAAGTTGGGGAAGCCTACAGCGGCAGGGAAGCTGCCGAATTCCATGGGTACCGCCAGGTACCCTTGCGCGTGTCCAGCAACGATCGAATGATCGAAATCGATGCCAGTTATCCCGTGGCTCGTCATTGATCTGCTTGCAAAGACAAACAGGGAAATAATCAGTAGCCTTTGAGAGGGCTTCAAAGCCCGGATATCTTGGCAAAGAGATGAAAGGTGACACTGGTCCCACCGGGCGTGCCAGACTTGTTTGCGACGGTTTTTTTTATTTTTTATTTATTTATTTTTGACCGTCTTGTTGTTTTAATTTCATGTATATATATATATATATATATATATATATATATATGCATATGTACATGTATACATGTCTTATTTCACGTATCGATCAGCCATTTGACTAACTGGTAGTCAACTGACCGATTGACGACGCGGGCGTGCCAGTCACATGAGTGACGATTTTATTGTGCGCTCATTCTGACCCGTGTCGGGCGAATGTGAGGTTCGATCGGGACCAGCAGTCCGCCATACCATAAAGGCTATGGCGTTAATTACATCCCCCACGAGGAGGGAACACCTTTGATTAATTGCCGAGATAGCGGGCTGTCAAAGCCAGAATGAAAAGAGCTACGTAATGATCGTGACGAAGGCATGCAAGATGCATTTGTTTATCATACAGGGGATGCATAGTTCATCGAATTATGGACCCTTGGTACGTGGCGGAGGACGTGGGTCAGAGGACCACCATCGCGCATAGTGGAGACTTCTGGTTGGGCATAACCCGACCTTTCGTCAACACCATTTAACATACCCGAGGGTCGATGCAGGCATGCACGAGGAACCGCGATATGCGAGGTGCAGTAACGATGTTATAGCACAAATTCGGCAGCATGCCCCCTCCCTTTGGACTATGCCAAATGGGAATATAGGACATCCATCCACGGAGAGCCAGAGTGGAAACCAAAAAGAGAATCGGGCGTAGCCCGGGGTCCAAGAAGGATCCAAATCTGACGGGGCAGTGTGCACCATTGCGCCGTTCATTGATATTCCCCTTAAAGGACCATTGGAGGACATGCAACGGCAGAACTCCGAGGGTCAGCGGGGTGACCGAAGAAATGTTGGGTTCGGTATGATGTAGGGGGGGTGAAACCTCCCATTAATATATCTCCCATGGACCTGGGTGAAGAACCATAGTTTCCTCTTAAGGTAATGAAGACCGGCCCGAAGGTTGATAGTGATGGAATAATGAATTTAGGTTATGTTTGGGTTTGATGAAGTGGGGAAGGCATCATACACTCAGATGATAACTATCCTTGAGGTGAAATGGCACGGCATTGGAGTTGGCGCCAAGATCAAACGGCACGGCATGCTCCCGGCACCATGAAAAGGAGAGGGGCAGTCGGCACAACCGGCTGGTGTAGCGTTGGCGCGCCAATCACTCGGCGCGGGCTGGTCTCGGCGCGCCCCCCACCCGGCGCGAGTTTGGCGCCGGAAGGCAGTGGCGCCGGGAGGCCTTGGCGCCGGGAGAATTGTGCCGCCGAGAGGGGTTTTATTAATTTTAAAAGAGGGTATTATGAGGGTTTCTTCGTTCAATGGGGACTTCAGGGTGATGAACGGATGAAAATGGAGGATGAGGGTGGTTCCACTCGCAAAGGGGGTCCAAGGAGATCGCCAATTACGTGGTATATACCCTGTGATGGCAAGATGCCATGAGATGATATAGCTCACGCTCTTGTCATGCAATTAAGGGGTTGAATGCGCGATTCCGTTGAAACATCATGCAGTATGATAGAGTAGAGTTCTAAGAAAATTTTGACAACATCTCCCCTTATTTGGGAGTGTGCCAAGAGAATATAATGGGCTATCTACTCACGAATGCCGGAGTAGAAACCGAAATGAAAGCCGGGCGTGGCCCGAAATAAGGGGACCCAGATCTTGTGGGACCTTGTCCCTTATGTTGTGATATCCCCGGTGCAGTCATCGGAGAGCCTGCACTGGCAGGGCTCCATGACTTAATGGGTTATAGCATGTGGGGGGAATTACACCCTTTAATATAGCTCCTGTGAGGCCAGAGAAGAAAACAATGCATGCCCGTGGGACATGGTATAGTAGGCAAGGTCTGCATGGCTCGAATGCCTCAAGGTATCCAGAGGATGGCATCAAGACGTTCAGAAGATGTGAAGGTATTGATGTGTAGCAGAGGGATAAGCTTCGGCACAACAACAGGATGGGCTCTCGGCGCGATGGGGGAAACCCAACCGGCGTGGCAAGCCCTCGGCGTGAAACTCGCGCCGGGAGGTGCCTACGCCGGGAGACCCTCAGAAGAGGTTTTGAAGAGGTTCTAGAATAGGGTTTATGGAGCTTGAATGAAAGGGGTTTATTCATCGATCTCGACAGTTTTGGGATGATCGGAGAGATGACTTCGAGGGGGAGACGAACTCTCCTCTGGGGCCTAACTGGGAGCAGAGCCGTGAACCAGAACTCCCGAAGATATTCCTCTCCATTCCACATACGAGGAGCCATGAGATGGACTGTCTCAGGCCCTCGAAATGTGGCTGGGGTAGTGATGAAGAATGATGGCAAAGAAGCCTGAACAGATAACAAAAATTAAACATAAGACATTTGCAGTTGGCGATAGCCGTATCTAGATTAAAACCTCGGATACAGAGGGAAGCGGAAGAGAGTGATCCAGCATATCGGAATTCAACCAAGACTTTTTATTAACAACTTCAGCCAAATGGCTTACACATATGCGATTTAAGAGAAAGAAATCTAACCCAAAAGGAAAAGAAATCCAAACTTCATCCCTATAAACAGGGTTACATTAGCATTCGATGCTATTAAAGCAAAGATGCTCGTAAGCGAAAGAAAAAAAACAACAGAGGAATACTCAAACAGACGGAGGAGAGAAAGAGAGAGCAGAGGAGTTGCAGTTGCACGGCCCTCACACCTGGACTCTCTCTCCTCGGACCCCTCTCCCTTCCCCCAGCTTCTACGAAGGGCGCTCGAGCTCTCCTCTTTCCTTTTGATGGCTAAGCCCCCTCTTCCTTCTGCTTTCTTCTTTTTCTTCCGCGCTCCTTTTTTGTTATGTCCCCCCTTCTCATCTTTTTTCCTTTTGTTCGAAGGGCAGGCCTCTTATAGAGGCCAGGCCCTCATCCCTTCGGCATGCACTTCCCGGCGCGCCAAGATCATCCTCCCGGTGCGGCAGTCATCGGTGCGTCAGGTCTCATATTTGGGCTTGGCCCATTCTCTTGTCGTTCGGCCCATTCGGTCCAGCATCCACTTGGTGGACTCCTTTCGACAGTGGGGCTTGGCATATGTATATTAAGACTCCGTGGGGCTTGTTTGCACCTTGCATTCACAGCACGTGCGAGGCATTGTGCATCCCTTCTTCGAAGAATCAGAGATGTCTGAACATCTGTTTCAGCAGGCGGATGGTTGCCTGAATGTTGGCATAGTTTTATCAGCCTGACTATCTGAATGACAGCAGTACTGGACAGCGACCTAGCCAAAGACGGCTTTAGTCGAACAACATGATAGGGGTAGTGGGTTTCTTCTATTCAGACTCTCAGATCTCCCAGGGATGGCACGTGAGCTGTGCCCTCGATTGATCTTCAGAACTGTGAATCTGCTATGATCTCTTCTGACCTATTTTAGGTGTCAACAACCCTGTACGCCCAGGTTCGGGTGACCTATACGAGTCTACCTCTTTACACATGTTGATTCTAAATTTGATTGATTGATGGATCTTTTCTTGTGTTTCCAGATCTCGGGGTACACTCGGTTTCCTCTAGGTCGCGGTAAGATCTCGCGAGCCCTGATGCAGGTGGTCCCTCTCATGGGTAGATGGGAGATTGTTCGGGACCGGTGCTTGGTGGCCACTAGACTCTCTGATCTGAGGATGGCCCTGGATGAGTTCCCTCCCCACCAGGTGAGCATTTAGGCTAAAGAGTTGTGATCTTGTTCTTCGACATTTGTTATATTTACTCGAATTAACCAAAACATTCATTTTTTATGTGGTAGGTGATCTGGACTCCCTATGCGATGGAGGACATCACCCCCCAGCCGTGGGTGAGGGAGGGGCGAGCTTGGTTCCACAGAGACACAGTGTTATTTTGCATGAACCTGAGGGAGCCGCTCTTCCTTCACCTAGTGCAGAGGACGCTGGGGTGGCATCAACCGCCAGTGGCTATTCAAGCCGACCACGAGTCGGAACGGAGACGCCGACGGACCTCGGCGAGCGATCAGGATTGGGTCTCCCCGCTATCCCAGAGAGGCAGAGGCACTACAGAGAGGACCCTCACTTGAGCATGACCGGACCGTGAGGAGTAGTGAGACTTACCTGGCGGATTACCATGACCGGTATGCCGGACGGCTTCGTCTCGACACCCGAGCGGTGAGTTACTCTTTAGCTTTCAAATGTAATGTTTTCATTTAAGGACTGAAGCTAAGTGAGTTTGTGGATTTAATGTGCAGATGTCTGAGACTGAGGCCTTGAAAATACTCAAGGATCGGATGGTCATCCTTAACCAGACGATCGTGAACTTGCGACACGAGATCTGAGAGATGGTGAGCAAACATTAACTTGATTGATTTGAACTTGGAATTTGTTGCACTTGACTGACCATTTGCCCCTTGTCTTGTCAACGAGGGGAGTTGGCCTATGTGCGAGTGAGGGTAAGAGCGGGTGGAGAGGCCGGCCCTTCGTCCCGAGTTGATGCCCGAGAGGAGCTGGAGGATCGCCTGGCGGGGGCCATTGACCGAGTCGAGGAGCGAGAGGCCGAGCTGGCCGAGGCGGTGAGAACCTAACACTCAACTTGGAGGCAACTCTCCCTTTCTACACCTCTGTCTGACATTACCTGATGATTCATTTTCTGTAGAGGAAGGAGTTGGCGGCCACCCTGGCCGTTCGTCGGGAGCAGGATGTCCGTATAGAGGAGTTGACACGTCGCCTTGGAGAGATGAGCTCCATTGAGAGGGTCGAGGGTTACATTGCCGAGGTGAAGGAGAGAGAAGCCGAGGCATGTGCCCGAGAGATGGCGATGGTAGTTCGGGAGCAACGAGCCCTTGACCAGTTAGAGGCTTTGTGACGGCAAGTGCTGCGGAGATACCAGGGCAAAGGTGCCCCAGGAGATGGAGCTAGGCTTGCGACTCCTTCTGAGTCACTACAGACCATAGGAGATGTGCATTTCACGATGGAGGAGCTTATGGGCATGACACGGTCTCCTGCAAAGTAGGGAGCAATCCAGCCGGCTGCGTCAGGGTCGAGGGCTTCTCGGCCATCGAGACTGCGAGACAAAGGGAGCGGAGACGGAGATGAGGCTGATAGCCGATAGAGCCGACCTCGCACCGACGCAGATTAGGAGGAGAGATAGAGAGAGAGCGAGACGCAGTTGGGTAGCAGCTGCCCCTTTTGTACACTAGGGTATGCCCCGAGAATACTGTATCACTAGAGTATAATGGACATATTTTAGAAATGGAATGAACTATCTTCAGTGTACTTGACTTGGCTTGGCTTTTGACGCCGTCTTCCTTTTCACCTGTTTCAACCACATTAACAAAGAAAAGGTTAGTGTAGTATGATTTTAGGCCCCCGCCGAAAGCAGACAATGCCTTTCTTGATGCAGGGTCAGAGGGATAAACCTTATTTAACAAGATTGAAACAAAGAAAAGTAAACGTGATATGCACATGCAAGCAAGCAGAATGCAAACAAAAGGGAAATATGATCATGCGTATGCACATGCAGATGCAGGACATATTTTTGGTGTTTTGCAATTTTATGCATTTTTGTTGTTTTTGTTTGGAGAAATATATTTGAATTTTTTTGATTATATAAGTTTTTTATTTTTTTGTGCTTTTATGTTATATTTTATTTTTATGAACGCCTGGTGACCACCCATGGGGGCACCTGACCTATATGGAGACAGGGGTTTTCTAAATCACCTCCCAGGTATCCTGAACGCACATCTAGGTTGATTTGGGCCTCTAGACTCCTCGAATGATACTCCCGCCGATTAAGTCTTATCCTGATGATAATGCCGTCATGCCACACTTAGGCTCCCAGTTACTTCCGACCACAGTGATACACCCAAAAAGCGTTCGAGGTAAACGATTTGCTCGACCCGGGTCTATTTCCTCACAACTTTAGATGGTATATAATGGAACACCTTGGAACCCTACCGGTCAACCGCACGATGCTGACCCGGAATCAGACGCCGTCGCACCCATAGGTGACGCGCTTGCATTGACCTAAGCCCGAGGTAACATGAGAAAGTGTTAAGGGTGGTAAATAGAGGTCTTGACCAGCCAGAAAGACAGAGACCCCTTCACAGCAATGGCTTCTATTTTTTGAAGTGGACAACCATATATGTATTTTTGATAAATAAGGTTGCAACCTTGACAGGGTTCACCCTTCAAGACCTCCATCGAGCTTTCATCTTTTGATGGGAGAAGGAAGAACGTACGAGATAAACCTCCTAAGAGGACCGGCAAAGCCGTTAACCCGGTGAGCTGGTTAAGGGCCTACTCGACTTTCCCCTTTCTGGCAATTTCGGACCACTCCCAGAGCATTATGACGTTAGATGCCCCTTCTGTAGAAAACTTTGATTTTTGAATGGTAAGGGTTTCATGTGATGGTGTCAGGCACAGTCACGACCAGGCCTTTCATGTGACTTTGTCACATATACATGCATACATAATTTTTCTTTCTTTTTCTTCTTCCCTTTTTTTTTCTTGGGGAAAAGAATATTGCCATTTTATTTTTTGAATTCCCCTTTTCGTGCATGCGGGGACACTGCCCTCTTCTCGTGCTCTGACCCGGGCTCGATGGGATGGATCCTACTCTTGCCTTAAGGATCTTGTGCTTCGGTCCGCTGATGCTCAACATTTTAAGGGCGCCGACTGTCTCATTCGGCGGATGAGAAGAAGAACAAAAGAGTGATAGCTTTTTTGGAGACCTTCGGGAGAGGCCTTATCGTAGGTGATGCTACCTATTTGATGTAAAATACGTGAGTGTATGCATGTTGTTTTCCTTCTAATAAGCATAGGCCGACATGGCTGGACAGGGATCTCCACGGTTCTTGCAGACCAAGACCCGATACTTACCACATCTTGACGGTCCTTGTCTGGCATGAAGGGTAGATGCAATGAATTTGGACTGCATGATGGTCACCAAGCGTTGACTTTTTTTTCTTTTGTACAAGAAATAAAAGGACACTTTTTTGTTTATTTTTGTTTTCTCTCTTTTTTTTGAATAGTTATGTACAAGGTCTCATGAATAGAATTTCTTAAGGTATACCCCATTCCATGGATACGTGAGTTCTACCCATCTGGAGTCCGCTAATTTGTAGGCATTACCTGAGTAGACTTCTTTGATGACAAAAGGGCGTTCCCAATTTTCTTGAAAATTTGCTTTTAAACCAGTGGTTGTAGTAATTTTCCTCTTTAAGACCAGTTCACCTACCCTGAATTTTCTCTCCAGAACTTTCTTGGCATAATAACGTGCAATCCTCTTGCGATATACTTGAGCATGATCGGCTGTGATCATTCGTTTCTCATCTAATAGTTCCAGCAGGGCCAACATGTTTTCTCGGCATTGCTCGGGATCGAGCTCGGGGTCCAGCTGCACTCTTAGTGAGGAAACGAATATTTCATATGGGAGTACCGCTTCTGTCCGAAAGGTGAGTGCGTACGGGGTTTGACCCGTGGGAGTGCGAACAGAAGTGTGGTAAGCCCAGAGGGCCTCAATGAGGTGATCTGGCCAGTCTGAATAATGGTGAGATTTGCAGGTTTTCTTGATAATTCTGATGAGAGTTTTGTTTATAGCTTCAGCTTGTCCGTTTCCTTGTGGGTAGTATAGAGATGAATGATGCAAATTAATACCATATTTACCACACATGTCGCGGAGTTCCTGGGATGTGAACTGTGGTCCGTTATAGTTGATGACGTCACGAGGGACGCCGAACCTGGCGAGGATGTTGTGCTTGATAAACTTCACCACCGTTGATGCTTTGACTTCCGTGAATGCCTCAGCTTCTACCCACTTCGTGAAATATTCTGTAGCGGTGAGGATGAAGGATTTTCTTTGAATTTCTTCGGTTCTATCCTCCAAGGGACCGACTACGTCAAATGCCCACATGGCGAAAGGCTAGGGAGCTATAAGAGGGTGGAGTGAAGATGAGGGAGCGTGAACCTTGTCCTCATGGAGTTGACACTTAGCGCAATGGCGGGCATACCGGGCACAATCCTCATGCATGGTAGGCCAATAGTATTGACGAAGAAGTTTCTGAGCAAGCATGCGGCCATTCACATGTCCACCGCATTCACCGGAATGTGCAGCTTCGACAATCGCACGGGATTCGGTCTCGTCGAGACAGCGGAGGTAAACTCCACTGAGAGATTTATGATGCAAGACACCACCTATGATGGCAAAGCATTTCGTGGCTCAGCGAATGGCTCGTCGATCAGGGGAGGTAGCATAATCAGGGAAAAAACCATCCCGGAGATAATTCTTGATATCGAAGAACCAGGGATTGCCATCTTCGAGGTCGATCTCAGGTTCATGAGAGATGACATGAACTTGAAGAGAAGACTCAAAGAACTGTTGGAACCAGGGATCTGAATGCGAAGGAATGTGCATTCTCTGCACGATGACAGTTGCTAAAGACCTTTTGCTAGGAATTGGAAGAGAGGATGCCAAGGACGCCAAAGCGTCGGCTAGAATGTTCTAAGCCCTAGGGGTGTGTACAAGGGTGAGCTTCCTAAACTGCTGGACTACCTTGCCGACCAGGTCTTGATAGGGTTTCAGCTTCGAGTCCCGAGTTTGATACTTGCTGAGGGATTGCTGGAGTATAAGCTGGGAATCTTCGATGATCCAGAGCTCCTTAACTCCGAGGGCCAGCGCCAGTTTCAAGCCCACGAGGAGTGCTTCATACTCAGCCACGTTGTTCGTGGCAGGGAAGGTTAATTGACAAGCACGAGGGATGATGACACCTTCTGGGGATTGGATAACGGCTCCGACTCCGCAACCCTTGGAATTGAATGCACCATCGAAGTAGAGGATCCATGAAGGTTCACCATCTATGATGGCTCCTAACTCTTCGTTTGGGAAACTCTCATCGACAGGGGAGAATGTAGGGAGTGGATGATGGGCAAGGTGCTCGGTGATGGCGTGCCCCTTGACTGCCTTCTGACTGACGTAGGTGATGTCGAATTGGTTAAGAAAACTTTGCCATCTCACTAAACAATCAGTTAGAGCAGGCTTTTCCAACAAGTATTTGATTGGGTCCATTCGCCCCAGGAGCTTTACTTCATGTGCGAGGAAATAGTGCTTTAGCTTTTGGGCGACCCAGACGACGGCCGCGCAAGTCTTTTCCATGGCAGTATACCTCTGCTCAACATTGTTGGTTTTTTTATGTGTCCCTTCTTTTGCAAGATGGGTTATGATGCCGGCTGAATAGAAATATGAGCCAAGTGATAAAGTTAATCAACCTATGAACATGTGAACCATGAACCTAGGCAACCAGCATAACCCTAGCATGGGCATGCTATCTCAATCAAGACTAAGCTAAGCAAACAAAGAAAAACACACGTCGGGGCGTGGAATAAAGAATAAAGAAAAACACACCGTAGAGGTGGAGCAAGCAAGAGTAAATAAGAGATATGAGAGAGAGAAAGCTAATGCCTAATACTAAGAAAGAACGTGATCGCCACCAAGGTAAATACAAGCCAAAGACCTGATAAATACCTTGGAATAGGAGGATGATGCACCCGCCCACGGAAGAGAGAAACCAATAGGAATCTGCAGCTCTGTTGAATGTGACGGTCCAGAACCTACGCGTCATAGAGAGTGTGACGGTCGCCCGATAAACCGCTAGAGGAACCTGACGCGTTTGATGAAGACCGTCAGAGTGTATGCAGAACAAGCTTGTGGATCCTTCAAACTCCAAACTTTCCAGCCGGCCAGAAAGCTCGGGCCTCGCCTTATGAACCCTGTAAACCTGCCAAAAAATGTGGAACACGAGAAAAATGACCCCAAATTAGCCTTTCAATCAAGCGTAGTATCAATAACCCAATGAACTTAATAGCATGCAAAGGGAAAGGGGAATATCGGGAGTTAGTTTTTTAACCCCTCTGGGTGTTTTAAAATATAGGAAGGATGTTTAAATGATTGAAATAAGGGGAAGAACGTGGAAGAAGGAGTGGGACAATGCTATGATGAAAAGGAAAAGGAAGAACACAAGTATGCCAATGATTGAACTTAAACACTTGAAAAACCAAATACTCCCTTGACTGTGATGCAGATGGACGTGAGAATCAATGCTCCTTGGTAGGATGTAGCTCCATAATGCGGCAGCACTTCGACGCAAACTCCAAATTTCTCCTCTTCAAGCCATGAAGTCAAGGGTTCTATTTATAGGCCCTCAAAGTCTAGGTTCGAATTGAGGATAATCCAGCTAGAAAGGAGGATGATTCTTAGCAAACTCTTGAAGATAATACTTCCAAGAGTCCATAGAAACAAACAAAAGGTTCTGAGGATCAGATTTGGAAGAGAAATCACAAGATCAAACTCTTAATTCGACCACGGAGTAGCAAAAGAAGAGCAGACCTGTCAGGACTCTCTGCTTGATGTAACGGCTGCACGATAGACCGCCACAAGCATGTAACGCTCCATTAAGAGACCGTCACACAACCTTATCCCTCAAGAAGATAAGATCAACGGGAGAAGTTTTCAACAATTGGACTCTTGAAGGATGTAACGGTCAAATGAAGATGCGTCACAATGAGCTTAACGGTCGCACGATAAACCGTCACATTCAACGGATACCAAAAGGATAAGCATTGGAAAGAAAGCCTTAGCTTTAGGACTCTTCAAGATGTAACGGTCGTGGACCAATGCGTCAGAGAAGCGTAACGCGCCTACATAGGACCGTTAGAGACAATAAGGATTCAAATGAAATGAAAGCTTGCTAAGCTTCATCCTACGAAAAGCCACAAGGAATTAGGGCTAACCAAGGAGTCAAGATAAAAATAAGCCTTAAATTGATCAAGAAGGCTCAATGATAGAGAATAACCCGGAGCATCATATAGAATGAACAAGGAGATGACTCAACTTATTAGTCATAAAACGGGTGTCAACAGATGTCCCTCCTTAATGTCCTCTTTGTAGGGGAGCGAATGGAGGTGAAGCGGAGGTGAAATAGAACATGGAAATGAAGCGGAAATGAAACGGAGTGGATCGAAAAGCGGGCGTTAAGGTAAACAACACCCGTTCTCAACCAATAAGCGGCAGGAATTTTCCGGAAAACTTCGAACTACTCACAAGGAAATAGCCAACCAAATGACGCATGTCTGGAGAATTAACTATCAACTAAGGCAAGGAAAACACGGCTAGCCGCCGGAAGCAACGGAAAGGAAAGAGACGATTAACTAAACTCCAGACATGAATCTTCAGCTAACCAAATCAAGTGAGCAGACCGAAGGAAACCTTCTAATTCAGAGTGGAAATGACTCTCCTTACTCGAGATCAACAACACAGCTATTCACCATCATTGAGACATCTTGAACAGATAGAGATTCATGACAGCTCAAAGAATGCGCATGATGCATGCTGGGCTAAAATAAAAGGAATCATCAAAACGAATGCAAAGAAAGATAAAATAACAAGAAACTCGAGAATAATATTGCTAGACTGGAGAAATCAGGGTCAGGACACCATCTGCAACCACGGCGTGCAAGATAGAATCATCGTCCCCAAACTTTTCCAACCTAACGGCCTATCCAACGATTAAACATGTGCACTTAGATCATCATCATTTTTGTTTAAGGGGAACATCAGATCCCAGAACACATGAATGACCAGCCGGTTCTTGAGATAATATATCATAGATAACATATAGTAATGCATTAAAGGGACAAGGGATCGGGATACTGTACCTTTCTTACCTGCCTGGCGAACTGCAAAGCATGATAATGTTCATAACTTCATTCATGAGCAAAAGAGGTTAGCCAATGATAATTAATATGAGCATGAAACGAGGCATAACCATTTGTACGCATGAATTGCATTAATAATATACACCAAGAAAAAAAATGCAATCATTCAGGCATCAAATAGACCATTTTCTTCATCAAGCAACCTGCAAACTGTGACGGTCTACAGAGGGTGCGTCATAGATATGACGGTGCAACACTGGGCCGTCAGAGCTTTGGCGGTTCACATCCTTCAATGCACTTATTCAAACTGACCTAACGGTCTAAGGTACACGCGTCAGAGAATGTAACGGCCTGACGATAGACCGTCATATTTTCTGAGCACTCAAAAAAAAACAACCGAATGGTCACACTCATCATTCGTTCAACACACTCACGCCCTAACACCCCAAAAAACCCTAGCCAAGAACCACCGGCGACTATCGGTGACGACCAACGGAAATGGCCGGCGACGAGGCCCCACGGCCACTGGGAAGGGAGAAAGGAAAGAAACAAAAGGTGATACGCCATTTTAGGGTCCGTGTGGATATTAAGGAGGTCCCACCGGCCGAGGAGCAATGAACGGTGATGAGGGAGCCAAGAGAGGAGGAGGAGCCTCCAACGACCGGGGAGCAACATGCATCACCCCCCATAGACGAGGGAGAAGCCATAGTAACAGAGAAGAAGAAAAAATGAGGGCAAGACCGAGAGGTAAGCCATTCGCCCTAAAAACCCCAATTTTGATTTTTTTGTGCATTTTTATGTTCATGTATGATGATTTGGGGGGTAGAAAAATGGGTCTGAGAACCCATTAGGACCATATGTAGGCCATTTGGCCAATCTGGGAAGCCAAAGGAATCAAAAGGGAAACCACCCCTTTGCGGAGGATGTGACGGTCATACCAGTGACCCTCACAACTCTAACGCACCACCCCTGGTGCGTTAGAGCCCTGTAACGCGCCATCTCAGGGTCGTCACAGCAACCAGAGACCAGAACTGATTTTTTTAAGTTTTTCAATTATTCAATTTTTTGTTTGTTTTCATTATATGAATGTTATGCAATGTTTTTATGATGCAAATGACCGACTTATGCTCTACATGTATGCAGGGAAAAAGGCGGACCAGGATTTCATGGCTCCAGATCCGGGCAGTCTACCAGGCATTGCCCGAGTACCAGAGAGAGAGATTGGCCGCGATGGGCTTCGCCGAGGTGCTGAGCATCGAGGTGATCAGGATGGACACGCCATTGCTCTACGCGCTGCATGAGCGGTGGGACCCGGTGAGCAGAGCTTTCATCTTCCCATGGGGCCACATGATTCCCACGCTGGAAGACATAGCAAGGATTACGGGATTGAGGGTCCACAGAGCAGCGGTGACCGGGTGGACCTACGGAAACTACAGGGAGTTCGCCCAGGAGTTGCTGGGCTTGGACTTGATCAGACCAGGCCACACTTCGTTCCAGCTTTCGAGATCGAGACTGCAGGACAGTCTGGGATTGAGAGGAGCTGCTATTGCCGTCGGGGAGCTGCCTGAGGAGCATATCGGGCGAGTGATTGAGCAGGTGCGCCCACATGTGGTGGCAGAGGCAGGACCGGAGGGAGATCGCGTGCTGAGGCGGTCCTCATGCTGCTATTCGGGAAGCTGCTATTCGCGACTCGAGCGGACATGATCAGTTGCAGACTACTACCATTGCTCGAGGACTTAGGTAGAGTAGGAAAGTACGCATGGGGAGCAGCAGTCCTGGCCTTCCTATTCGAATCGCTCAGCACGACGGACCGGCAGACGATGCTGGGCGGCTTCTCGCCTTTCCTACAGGTAAATTTG
The DNA here is from genome assembly GCA_022559845.1 of Amorphophallus konjac. Classification (NCBI taxonomy): domain Eukaryota; kingdom Viridiplantae; phylum Streptophyta; class Magnoliopsida; order Alismatales; family Araceae; genus Amorphophallus; species Amorphophallus konjac. Next base: position 20,983,185 of record CM040124.1, read on the forward strand.
ACTTAAATGCTTTCTATATGATTATGCAAATGATTATGCGACTGACTAACATTGACTTATAAATGTAGATCTGGAGCTTCGTGTACCTCCCTAGTATTGGGCGAGGTACGCTACGATATCCCGGGCGGTTCCCGATCGCGAGGCGATGGGTTGTCGCCAGGGACTCAGGGTCGATCACCAGACTGACCCGGGCGATCCAGGATGACATGGACTCCTTCCCGCATACGGTGGTAAGCCCAGAACTCAAAATTCTTTCTAAATGCTTTTAAATGCTTCTATATGCTTATAAATGTTCTATGAATGTTTATGAATGGATCAATCATGATTTTCAGGTGAGATGGACCCCATACCAGGACGAGGGTTCTGAGGGACAGCCATGGGTCCAGACATCCCTATCATACCGCGGGCGGGACGTGTGGTTGCATTGCATCAACGTCATCGAGCCACTTCACTACCGCCTGATCCTGCTGACCCGTGGACTACACCAACCGGAGGTGACGTTCCCGCGCCGAAATGACGAGCGCCCGGGCAAGTCATCAAAAGGCATCAGCGGCGACGTGGACTGGTGCGCCCGAAAGGCCAAGTACATGCATGATTGGAACAGGAGGGGTCGAGCAGTAAAGGAGCGGGCTGAGAGCGATGAGGCGTATTTGAAAGCCTTCGCCCGTCGGTACGGGGACCAGGTGTACCGAGGTACCCAACGACCGGTATGAACTTCTAAACCCTAGTTCTGAATGCTTTTATATGAAAATTTTCTATATGCACTGACTCATATGCTTTCTAAATGTAGCTAGATCCTGAGGGACGGATAGCCGAGCTTGAGGGGCTACTCCATGCCACCATCCAGCAGCGGGATGACTACCGGACCGCTCTGGAGCTTCTGGTAAGATTCGAAACCTGAGACTTAAATGATTATGCTCATGATGCAAACAATGCAATTGACTAATTTAACTTCTAAATGCAGCGGGCTGAGGGAGCCAAAGAGCTGGACGGACGCACCGTCCTCGTCGTCACAGCTTGCCGAGGGTAGAGCCAGCGCGATGCCGACTTCGCTCGAGCGGTTGCTCGGGCTGAGGAGGCGGAGGCCACCCTCGCAGAGCGGGTAACATGCTAAATGCCTTGACTTAAATGTTTATGCAAAATAAAATGCTTATTTGATTAATCATGATTAAATGCAAACTACAGGCGAGAGAGCTAGCCGCAGCAGTGGCTGAGGCGAGGAAGGCTCGGACGGAGGCAGAGAGGAACCGGGCTGAGACTGAGCGAGCCCGAGCAGAGATAGAACTGCTGCAGGCGGAGGTGGCCCGATTGAGAGGAGAACTTGAGCGGACGGCTATGCAGACAGCGGACCTAGAGAGATACCGGTCCGAGGCACGGGCAGCGCGGCTCCAGGCACATGACTTGAAGATCAAGCTGCGAGCCATAGAGCAGACTGTACAGACAATCAGTCGCGGGCCGGGCCTGAGTGGATCCCGCAGCTTTGCAGTCGGGGGCACACGGAGCGGAGTGCCGAGTGGATCGATAGGAAATTACTTGGCTAGCTCCTCCGGTCGGCGGAGGAATGAGGAGGCGGATCGGAGATGACCCCGAGAGGATCATAGTACCATGGAGCCGCCAGCCCAACGCCAAGAGGGTGCCGGTGATAGCGAGGGCCCGGGGGACAAGCCGGCCGAGTGATGCATTCTGTTCCTCCTTTTGACATCCACACCTGTACATGACTCATGCGAATAATGTATTTTAGAAAATGAATGAGAAATCCTTCTTTTGTGTTTTTGTTTATTTCTATGGATGAATGAAATGAATGTGAGTATGAATGAATGGAATGACTGCAATGAATGAATGAATGATTGATAAACTATGAGAATGGGCAATGAGTGTGTGGATAGTGTGAATGAAATGCATGAATAATGGAATGACCGAAAATGTATGGAATTTATGAAATGTACAGAATGTGGATGGATGTACGTATATAGGGAATGAATGGAATGTGTGCAAATGTTCAAATGTATGTAAATGAATGGAAGTGTGATCCGAGGATGAAAATGTGTAAGATCGGCAGGTCAAACCATAGGCAGAAAGGAAAAGATGAAAAAATAGCAGCAGAAGATGTGACGGTCTAGAAAAATGCGTCAGACCAATGTAACGCACCATGAAGAGGCCGTCAGCAACAACAGAGACCAGACTGCAAACTGGCCAGCAGAAAATGTGACGGTCCACATGGGAGCGTCAGAAGGACTTAACGGTCAAACACCAGATCGTTAGGGATGACAGAACAAAGCTGGATTGACGTGGGTTGCAGAAAATGTGATGGCCCATATGTGGAGCGTCAGAGTGAATTAACGGTCCTAAACCAGACCGTCAGGAATTATTGAACAATGAAGGAGTCCAGACCGAACGGCAGGATATGTGACGGCTCAAGGATAACGCGTCACAATACGTAACGGTCTAAGATTAGACCGTTAGACCTGACAGAACAAGAGTGGGCTTAAAAGAAACGCACAAGAAATGTGATGGCCCAGCTACGGCGCGTCACAGATAAATGACGGTTCTACGATAGACCGTCAGAGAACAAAGTGTACTCTGAGACGGATTGTGCCGTGAGAGTCCAAACTCGAAGGTTAACCATCTAAGCCCCCACTAGAACACTCCTAAACTCGAGATAAGGCCTTCTAACCCAAATCTTATCATTCTAGAGCCAAAAGCCAGCCTTTAAAACCTGGAAACTACCCCAAAACGCAGCTTTCCTGAATTCTCTGCTATAAGGGCTGAAAAACCTCCCTCAAGAGTATGAAACACCATGAAAAGAAGCTTTGAAGTGATGAGCATGGAGGAGAAGGTCTACACCGGACCTAAAGCTGCTAGGAAAGGGCATGGGGAGTTGCAAAGGCTGACATCAATCCCCAAGCGTCTGAGCTCAAGTGCTCAAAGAGTGGTGAGTTCTATTTCCTTCAACGAAGCTTTACTAATTCTGCATCTCAACTTCTTATGATCTCTCCTTCTTCTCCCTTTCTTCTTTCCTAGCCCCTTCATGGTCCAAGATGTTACTCCAACTTGAAGTGGGTGGCTCCCATGATCAAAGAACTCCCTTTAGAAGTCTTAGCAATCCTTAGGGCATGGCACCTCCAACCTCTATTGGTTTTAGGCAAGAATTTTCAGAAATTGACTTTAGATTGGCCAAGCATTTCAGCCCTTATAGAATTGTGGCATCCACAAACACATACCTTCATCTTCCCGTCCTTTGAAGCTATAGTCCTATTGGAGGAGGTAGAAACCTACCTAGCCATTCCTAAGACTAAGGCGGGGGATGAAGATCTAGTGTGCTATACGGTTGAACCAATTGACCCGGCTCTGATCTTAAGCGATTTCATACACAACCCAAAGGACGTGAGGACCATGATTAGCCCACACCACATTCATTTGATCCCTATGGCTCAATGGATAGTCTCTCATTGTAAGAACAAGTGGAGAGACATGAAGCAATAGCCAAAGCCGTGTCGGTTTGCTTATGCGGAGTCTTCCTTTTCACAACTACCGACCATCTCTTAGATATCTGAAATCTTACCATCATCAGCGGGTTGTGGCAGGGTTTGTCCATATCTCAAGCAATCCTCTCATACCTTTATGAAGGACTTAGCTCAGCTTGCTTAGGAGGACCTCCATTCGGCTCCACGATACTCCTCGAGTGTTGGGCGGGCGTAAGAATTAAGTTTCAACCCAAGGAGGACATAACTTCAAATAGCCGAATCTTTGGGAGCCACCCTTTATTCTTCATTGGAGGTGCCTTTGGATTCTCTTCACAGGTTGAATGCAAGACGGCGGACAAGAAAACGCGAGATGAATGGCGTCTCTTCCTCAACACTTTATCAATAGAGAAATTCACAATGCGTCCAAGAGTTCTACGGAGCACTCTGCTTAAAATACCACGGCGACCAGGCCTTGATCTTTAGCTAGTGGGGAACACTACCATGGAGATCTACAATCCATACCGGTGCTATCTTCAAATTGGGCTACCCCGAACCGAAGTTCCTGCACTATCACACTACCCTCCTCTTCTAGCTAGGAAGATGGGGACCGAGGAAGATGAAAGAGCGGTTCGGAACACAATGACCATGTGGGAGATCAGCAAAGTGCGTCCGTGGCAAGAAGGAGTGGACGAAAACGACGAGGAATGTCGTAGCTACGTGAAGGACTTAAGGAAGATCCGCCCTCTTGCGGATAGGAATTTGAATGTAGTTTGATTTTCTTGTTTAACAATGGTTGGCAATTTGGAGTTGAAGTTTTATCAAACGTATGTTTCATTAAGTTCATTGAATGAGATGATAATGCCTTAATTGTATGAGCATGAGTTCTTGATCCTTGTCTTGGCTAGAATGATCTGAAAACAGAGCCTCTGGAGAGTGTAACGGTCCTCTATTGGGCTGTTAGAAGGACGTGACGGTCTTACAACAGGCCGTCGGAGGGTATGAACTGAGAATTTGTTCTCTGGAGAGTGTGACGGTCTAACGACAGACCGTTAGAATTATGTGACGGTCTAAGTTCAGACTGTTAAAGAAAGCTTGCTGAGAGAATGAAAGCCAACACTCTGAAGAATGTGACGGTCAATGGGTGAGCCGTTAAATGACTGTGGCGGTCTGATGCTGGCGCGTTACAGACATAAACCTACGAACTTGTGAACTTTCCATCTTGGGCTTGAACCTGCGCCCTGCACACACTTAGACAAAAAACAAGTCAGATCTATTCTTAGACTCAACCCCTTGCCTTAAAGCAAGTTAGAGAATGACCACTTCTTGATATTTGGTCAAGGGGTGGAGCCTTATTAAATATGCGGAAAACATAATGGAAATAATGCAACGCATGCAATGCATATGATGAAATTTTTTTGAGTTTTGGAAAATATCTAAATTTTTGTGAGATTTTGGAAATATCTGATGTATTTGAATTTTAAAATATATGATTTTTCTCTTGGATTTTGAAATATTCGATTTTTTTTATTTTAAAATATTTGACTTTTTTTGGATTTGGAAATATATGATTTGTTTTTGGATTTGGAAATATTTGACTTTTTTAGATTTTAAAATATATGATTTTTTTGGATTTTGGAAATATTTGACTTTTTTTGGATTTTGGAAATATTTGACTTTTTTTGGATTTTGGAAATATTTGACTTTTTTTGGATTTTGAAAACCAGTGCCTCCCCTAGCAACGTGAGCCCTCCTTATTACATCGAGAGTTCCCGAGATTGGCGTGCAACAAGGTGACAACCCCTGGCCAAGGCCCAACTTGCATGACGGTGTCTCTACCAGGGCCATACCCAGGGTACTAGTCTTAGTCTTAAAAAGGAAAATAGAACACGGGGGTAAGCTTAGGCCAGATATAGAAGTTTTTAGGACTTGAGTTCCTTTCCATACAACCCATTAGAGATTTGGTCTGTTGCGCCGGGGCTTTGTGTCCGTCATCAAACCTTGGTCCACTCTTAGGCACGCATACGACCGGGCTCATGACGTCCCGCGGGGAAACTGTACTGCCACTCTTGCCATGCCTAGTTACATTTCTCTTCCCCCCCCCCTTTTTTTGGAGCCTGGGAATATTGATAGATAGACTTTTGAGATAATACTTTTGCTTTTGTCACAAAGATTGCTCCTTTGCTTTCTTCTTTTTCTTTGTTTTGTGGCGTCAGGTCATAACGGACTGCCCCTATTTGAGACCTCCTCTCGTTAGGGTGCCTAGATTAGTCATCGCCTCCTTATTCACCTCTATCCCCTAGATTCAGCCGAAGAAAGAAACAGACAGGGACTTTGACTTTCTCCCAAAGCATGGCCAAGAAGAAACTGTGTCTACAATGCGGAAAACCCGATCAGGGATGTCGTGTAGTGTGTGATTGCCGCATTCGGGATCTCTTTCATGGTGAAAGGGAAGATTACCTCGTTATTGGGGTGGCACTGGTTAGACTCTAAGGAAAGAAACACTTAAGATACAACCCATTCCAAGCGTGAGAGAGCTCCTCACCTTCGGCGTTCACTAAGCGGTAAGCATTCCCTGGATAAGCTTCTTTTACAACAAACGACCCTTCCCAGTTAGGTTGCAATTTAGTCTTGGGACCTGCAGATCGAATGAATTTGCGTTTCAAAACCATATCACCTTTTTGAAATTTACGTTCAATTACCTTCTTTTGAAAATAACGTGAAACTCTCTTTTGATAAACAGATACATAATCGGCCGCGTTCATCCTCTTCTCGTCTAAGAGTTCCAGCTGGACGAGCAACGTCTCTCGACGTTCATCGAGATTAAGTTCCTGGTCGAGCTGTACTCGTAGGGAGGGAATCAGGATCTCATATGGGAGCACCGCCTCCATCCCATAGGTAAGAGCATAGGGAGTTTGTCCCGTGGGAGTACGGACGGAGGTGCGGTAAGCCCATAGAGCCTCCACTAATCTTTCTGGCCAATCGAAAAACTTATGAGATTCACATGTTTTCTTTATGATTTTAAGAAGGGTTTTGTTAGTGGCTTCAGCTTGACCGTTGCCTTGAGGATAATATGGAGATGAATGATGCAATGCAATATTGAACTTCTTACATAGGTCCTTGAGCTCTTGAGAGACGAACTGGGGTCCGTTGTCGGTGACGATGCTGCTTGGCATTCCGAACCGCGAGATGATATTCTTCATGATGAAGCGGCACACCGTGGTAGCTTTGATCTCCGCATACGCCACTACTTCAGCCCACTTGGTGAAATACTCAGTGGCGGTAAGGATAAAGGATTTCTGCTTGATCTGAGAGTTGGGATCACCGAGTGGGCCGACGACGTTGAAAGCCCACATAGAGAATGGCCAAGGAGCGGAAAGAGGATGTAAGGATGAAGCTGGAGTATGAATTTTATCAGCGTGGAGTTGGCACTTAAGACACCTCCGGACGTAGAGGGAACAATCTTCCTCTAGAGTGGGCCAATAGTAGCACTGCCTAAGGATTTTCCTCGCTAGAGCCTGGCCATTAACATGACCTCCGCACTCGCTAGAATGGGCTGCTTCGGCCACCTTCCAAGCTTCATCATCATCCAAACATCTCATGAGCATCCCATTAGTAGCGCGCCTGTATAGTTCTCCTGCGACAATAGTATACCTCGAGGCGGCTCTCCTTATTGACTTGCGCTGCTCAACATTTGCCCCTTCTGGGAACAATCCATCTTTACAAAAGAACTCAATCTCATGATACCAGGGCAATTCTTCTTCCTCCAGGATCTCTTCTAATTCCATCAAAGATACTTCCTTTAACTCTTCTTTCTCAGCCCTCGCCTCCACAGTCTTCCTAAGGTTGTCATACCAAGGATCTTGAAGAGAGGGTGCGTCCAATCTCTGAACGATGATAGTCTCAGTATTCCGACTGAGAGGGAAGGATAAAGAGGAAGCAAGTGAAGCTAAAGCATCAGCTAGAATGTTCTGAGACCTAGGAGTGTGGATGTAGATCAACTTACGAAATTGCCTAGCAAGGAGCGTGACCAAATCTTGATATGGCTTAAGCTTGGGGTCACGAGTGCGGTAAGTGGATAGAACTTGCCGCAAGATGAGCTGAGAGTCCCCTATGATATTCAAATAACGCGCGCCTAGAAGGTAGGCATGCTTCAATCCGGCTAGGAGAGCCTCATACTCGGCGATATTGTTGGTAGCAGGAAATCTGAGTTGATAGGCAAAGGGAATCGTCACTCCCTCTGGAGTGAGCAGAACAGCGCCTACCCCTCGGCCCTGAGAGTTGAGTGCACCATCAAAGTGCAGAGACCAGAAGGGATGATGAGTGAGGGCAGAGAGATGCTCATCAGGGAAGTCGTCCTGAATCGAATCAGTGTAAGGAACGGGGAGATGGGCAAGATGCTCAGCAATGGCATATCCTTTGACTGCCTTCTGAATGACAAATGTGATATCGAACTGAGAGAGGAAGCTATGCCAGCGAGCTAACCTACTAGAAAGGATGGGTTTTTCTAAGAGATAGCGAATCGGGTCCATTCTAGAGATCAACCTAACCGGATGGGCAAGAAAGTAGTGTTTGAGCTTCTGAGCTACCCACACTAAGGCGGCACAAGTCTTCTCCATAGCGGTGTATCTAGCCTCGGCTGGGTTGAACAACCTGGAGAGGTAATAAGCTGCCCGCTCTTTCCCTTCATCATCTACTTGTGCTAAGACCGCCCCTAGGGAATCCTCAATGATCGAGATGTATAGGATTAGGGGTTTTCCAGGGACAGGAGGTTACAGAATCGGGGGATTGGATAAATAAACCTTTAGGTCCTCATAGGCCTTTTGACAATCTTGATTCCATTCAAATTTGACCACCGCCTTTAGCAGTTCATAAAACGGGTGGCACCTCTGAGAATGTTGGGATATGAATCTTCTGATGAATTGCAATCTTCCAATCAGTCCTCGAAGTTCTGTGATGTTCTTTGGCGGAGGCATGTCCATGAGGGCCATTGCTTTGTTAGGATCAATCTGGATCCCCCGTTTGCTAACTATAAAGCCTAGCAGCTTCCCTGAAGAGACTCCGAAAACACACTTCTTCGGATTCATTTTAAGCTTGTACTCCCTAGCTCTTTGCAGCACTTTAGCCAGAATAGTGGGGTGTTCTTCTTTAGTTCTTGACTTCACCAAGATGTCATCCACGTAAGCTTCCATATAGATATGCATCATGTCGTGGAAAATAGCCATCATCGCCCTTTGATAAGTGGCACCTGCGTTCTTCAGACTGAACGGCATAACCACGTAACAGTACGTGCCCCAGGGCGTGGTAAAGGAGGTTTTCTCTTGATCTTCCGGAGCGAGACGAATCTGATTATAACCTGAGTAACCGTCCATGAATGATAAAGCTTCGTACCCGGCGGTGTTATCTACCAGGACATCTATGTGAGGCAGCAGGAAGTCATCTTTGGGACATGCTTTGTTCAGATCCCTGAAATCAATGCAAATACGCACCTTTCCATCCTTCTTGATAACAGGGACTATATTTGCCACCCACTGAGGATATAGGACAACTCTAATGAACTTGGCCTTATATAACTTGTCGACCTCTTCCTTAATTCTCAAGGCCATGTGGGGGTGAAATCTTCTCGACCGTTGTTTCACAGGTGTTGCCCTTGGTTTAAGCATGAGTCGGTGTTCCACTAAAGAGGGGTCAAGACCTGGCATGTCCTCATAAGACCAGGCGAAGTTATAGCTATACTCCTTCAAAACCTTAATCAAATCTTCTTCTACTTGCGGAGGGAGATTAGCGGTAATAATGATGGGCCTTGGGTCTTCTTCAATTCCCAAGTTTATTTCATTCGTAGGTTCATCCACTGCCGACGACGGCTCGTCGAATCTCTTTAGTCCTTGCGCGTATAGATCGGCAGTGTCATCTACATTGCTGTCCTCATCATCAATCGGGTCCTTCTCATCCAGGATTTCATAAATGCCCAATCCGTTGTCGCTCCACATCCCTTCTACTTCCTCCTCATCTTCAATCATGATTGCTGTAGCAACAAATTCTGGACATTTCAAAAGAGCATGACATCGCTGAGTTAGATCCTGCAAGAACCTATCAGGGATGGATTGACGCGCGAGCAAGTGCGACTCAGACTTGGAAGGATTGGACGACCTAGGAGAGGACCCTAGTTCTCTAGTTCTAACTGACTCTACTTCCCTAGACTTGACGGACCCTACGCCTAACCTAGGAGAAAGAAAATCTAGTGGAAAGGAAGGAGTAGGGGACTCGTGCCCCTGGGAGGAGGATGGAGACAAGGTAGCATAATCTTCCACCGAAATCTCCATTTCAAATTTGACATTTTTTTTGGAGAATAGTGGAGATTATACAGCATGAGGGAGGAGGCAGGAGTTGCATGGGGAACAACTCGGGGAAGATACAATCGAAGAATGGATCAGAGGATCGAAACCACATCTCGTGGAGTGGGGTGGTGGAGGACGGAGGAGTGAATAGAGTTGAGAGATTAATGGGTGGGCAGCGCCCACATGCACATGGAACAAACAAGATTTCAGGTGGTCCCTCCGTAAAGTACGGGTCGACCATCACAGGGGGAGAACGAGGAATGGGTTCCAATAATTGAAAAAGAGATGTGAGACAGGAGGGAGACCAAGAAATGATAGCGGGTGAGCTCCCCTTTTCTTGCAGATAATCAGCTGGTTTCTTCGGCCTCCACTGGACGAGCCGGGTCTCTTGATTTCTCCTCTGACCATGGCCATCCGATTCGCTAAACATTCTGGAAAATGACCGGCTGAGATCTATCATATCATCAATAGGCCCTTTTGGTAGGAGAGGTGGCCCGGTAATTGTGCACGCTGCATCCTTTCTTTCTGACTGTGCTGGCTGTGAGTTCAGGGTACCTGGCTGAAGAGGACCTTTAACAAAGTGTTGACGATAGTCCCAGGTAAGTGGCCCTGAGTCGCCCAAAATTGATAACGCAGACTCTCGGTAACCGAGGCCCCACTTATTCATCTTTATCCCTTTGGGCACTGGCTTAGTACGCCCCTGTAATTGTGCACCGAGGCCTCTCCCCGGTTGGTAACCCAGCTTTAATATGATGTCCCAGCCTTTGGAATATCGTATCTGGGGTTTCACCTTGACATTAACGGGGGTAGAGACGGCCTTGCGAGGTGCATATGCCCAAGGGAAATCTAGATCCAGCACAGAAATGACGGGCCGGCTGCTGGGCCACAATGTGGGCATAATTTTCTTTGAAATGGCTTTCACAGACTGGATCGTGGATAAGCTCTTAACCTTGACCACCCTCCCTTGAAAATGAAATTTAAGACATTGATGTGCGGTGGACGGTACGGCACTGAGAGTGTCAATCCATGGACGACCCAAGATAGCCTTTAACATAGGGTCAATGTCTAGTACATAAAATTCAACAGGCATAGTAAGAGGCCCCAACTCAGCTTGTATGGTGATCATCCTGTGACATGCTCTTCTTGAATTATCATATGCAGCTATAGTCGTGGGGGTCGGGCGTAGAAGTTCTTCTGATATACTACAAGCCCTGAGAGTGCTGAGTGGACATACATTGATAGATGCTCCTGTATCAACTAATGCCACGTCAATACTGACCTTGTTCAAAGTAATAGTGATGCAAAGCGGCATTTGCTGAGCTTCTGGAGGTGCTAGCTCGGTTTCAGAGAAGGTAATAGCGGGCCCCTTGGAGATTGTTGCCAGTGCGGTAGGTAAGCTATCAACTGCCATATCTTCACTAACCATCACCTTCTGAAGAAAATTTCTTAGTGCATCCTGGTGAAGGGTAGATCTCTTAATAAGCTCCAGTACAGACATCTTGGCGGGTACCCTATCCAAATGATGTAGCAGATCATATTGGGTTCCCGGCAGTGGCTCGGTCTCTTCCTGCTCGGCAGCCGGCTGGGAAGACTGGGGATTAGAAGTGGATGGATAGTTACGATGGAACAAACGCCCGCTCCTTAAGGCAAGGTTTTGTGCCGGCCCGGCATCGGCAGGCGGTAAGATTGGCCCGGTGGGTTGGATGAGTGGAGTGGATTGTGTGGGAGAAAGGATCGGGTGAGAAATGGCGTTGGTGGAGATGATGAGCGACGGTGGATGGATAATGGATGGGGGATTAATGGTAGGCAGGGAAGTGATGATGGGTGCCGATATAGGTGGAGGGAAAGCTAGCGAAGGCGCGGTGATGAGTGAAGAGGTGGATGAAGGGGTAATGATGGTAGCGGGGGTAACCGATGATGGAGGTGTAGATAGTGGTGCATTTACTGGAGCGGGGGTAAATGGAATAACAAAGGAAGGGGTTTGACGTGTAGGTAAGATGATAGGGAAGGCGGAGGGATTGCGGGGGCTGTGGTGAAGGGCCATTACTTGAGGTGTGGTGCTGTCGTCGTTAAAGGACCACCCGACATTAGGGGCCGGGGGTTGGACAACATTGACCTGAGCTGGTGCCGGCAGCTGAGGCTGCGGAGCGGGAGGATGGTTCAGCATCGTGTTTTGGTGAATTCTCAAGTCTTGAACCGACTGCGGTTGCTGTTGCTGTGGCTGTGGCTGCTACTGCGGCTGCGGTGCTTGTTGCTGCTGCACTTGCTGCCTCGACGACTGCCTTCTCTTCTCTTTAATTTATGTGATGGCCCTATGCATTTCGGCCCAATCAATCCTCTGTCCTTCATGGAGGTCATACACCAAGTCTCAGAATTGGAAGCAACCTTCAATAGTATGTCCCGGCTGCCTGTGGAACATACAGTACTTTGTCTGATCAACGGCCGGGTTCCAGTTGGGCCGTTCCGGAGGGAGTTGTATAGCATTAATTGACATGAGAGCTGAGAAGATATCCGTGAGGGTTTCTGGCAAGGGTGGGTAATGTGCCCTTTTAGGAGCCGGGCGCTTGTTGTTGTTGTTGTAGCCGTTGGGTGGAGGGACATTATGGTATTGAGAGGGCTGCGGAGGTTGCTGCGGAGCGGCAAAGGTGTTTTGTAGAGTAGTGAAGGAAGGCGGAGGGTTTTGAAAGTTCTGTGGATTGGGTTGAAAGTTTTGTGGCGCGGGGTTTTGAGGAGTGCAGGGGTTTTACGGAAAGCAGAAGGGTGCAGCTTGGAAGGGAAAGGTAACGGCTTGGACTTGTTCATTGGTCTGAACTCCCTCGGTAACAGGCCCTTGAGGTTTCTTGTGGTATTTTGGCTTTTGGTTTTCAAAGAGCGAGTGTATGGGGGAATCTTTGAACTGAGTCTGAATGAAGCGTGCTCGGCTATAAAGTTGATGCATGTTGGCTATATCATTCATAGCTAGAATGTTGCGGAAGGTCAGAGTGGCATTAGAAATAAGTAGCTTGACCTTCTCTTCCTCCGGTGTAACGACCCAAGAATCTGATTACCGGGAAGGCCCGATAACCTGAGACTCGCACCGCCACCCATGAGCCCGAAGACTGGGAAGGGTTAAAAGGATGGTGTGGAAACTACACAAGCATCACAAATAATTACAGAAATTAAACAGTTATAATATTAAGCAGAAAATAAATTAACATTTTTCATGGTCCACAATCAAAAAAAAACAACAGTAACAGTAGTCCACGACTAGTACAGTGACAAGAAAGAAAAGTACAGCTACACGGGACATACCCCGGCTCTAACCTCTGGCACTACCTCTGGGCACCCGCACCACGCTGCACTCCTGACGCGCTCTCCGAAGGTGGCGCCTCACCTGAAACACGGTGAAAACACACAGGGAATGAGTCTCAGAACAAGACTCAGTAGGGATCACTCGAACCCTACCTCGTAAAACGAGAAACCACTACACTAGCGGTAGGAAAGTACCTCAGAAAGGAAAGCCCTGTACTCTACAGAACCAGGCCCTACAGCACGCAAACCGACACACGTGCCACGGTACGAGACCGAAACTCAACGGTCAAATCGCAAAACCCGAAGGTCAGAAACACACGACTGACAGTCTGTCACTCCGTACTCGACAGGAGTACCACCCACTAGAAGCACAGCCGGTAGCGTCCCCTGACATCTTACACCGCACCGCAGGTGAACCGCCTGACGTGGTAGGTCCTACCCGAGGTGCAGACACCGTACAAGTAACCACAAACAAGTAACTAGCTGGGGTCACGCCCGTCGACGTGGGTCCAACCGCCCCCAACCACGTGTGCACACACAGACCTTGCGTCACTAGGTCTGGTCCTCTGACCGGTTTTCCCCCGTAGCCGGACTCTGGCTACCGACGAGGGGCCTACGGTAACCGGTCCACAAACCGTCTCAAAGGTGAATGCCCGTACACCACTCCCAGGTGAGACCAGCACCTCGTACTGGTGGGCTACGACTAGTGGAGGGTCACTGAAGGAGTAGACTCTCAAGACCACGGAAAACAACATCCGAACCTGACGAAGTACGGGGGCCGTCCCACGTACCATCACCATCGCACGGTGACCACGGTCGGAGAAGAAACGGATGCACCGCCCACAGCCAAACGCATGACCAAGGCAAACAGAACCTCCAGACACCCAAAGGCACGGTCCCGGAACTCCACGGGGTGTCCAGGACACACACACGGCCCAAGAGGAACACCCGACAACAGGACAGATCGCGCTAGGAACCCCTAGCGCGACAAGGAAGAACGCGCTAGGACCCCCTAGCGCGACAGGGAAGATCGCGCTAGGGCTTCCTAGCGCGACAAGGCAGGTCGCGCTAGGGACCCCTAGCGCGACAAGGCAGATCGCGCTAGGGACCCCTAGCGCGACCAGAACCGCCTCCTGTTCATATTCTCCGATGAATGCGCCCCGTCGGGGCAGCGCGACCATCAAAAACGCGCTACTGGAGTATAGCGCGTTCTCAGTCCGCGCCCGAAAACGGCGGAAACGCCCAAAAACTCCAACCACGCCCCCATGCCTCCACCGGAGAGGGGGAAAACAAGGGGAATGACCCCTAAGGACCCCTAGCATGCTTCTAAGCCACCAAAACATGAAATAGCGGGATAAAACCATAGATCGGGCGAGCTCTCCCCAAATCATGGAAAACCCCAAACCCACTCAAACAAGCCTCTCTCGGCCTCCCCGCGGCCTACAATTCACGGAAACGAATGGCAAGAGGCTAAGGAACGTCACCCTACCTCAATGGAGCGAATGCTCCGCCGGATCGTCCACAAACCACGAAGAACGCTTTTAGAAACCTCGCCTCCCCACGCTTCCCACGCTTGCCGCACGCCCACGAGCTCGCCTCGCCGCCACCCACACGTCCGCGCCGTCGCCCTGCCGCCGTCCACAGCCGGGGAGGGGCTCACCGCGTCCGAATGGGAGAGAGAGGGAGAGAGGAGGGCGGCCACGGTTGGGGAAGGAAGGAGGAAGAAGAAGAAAGAGAAAGAAGAAAAGAAAAAGAAAAGAAATAGGGTTATATAGAAAATCCAATTTTTTGAAAAAATACCAAAAAATAGAAAAATACATTTCCGGAATCCTCGGAACGCACCGATCGCAACGGTACCACTCGTGCCCGGGTGAACCGCCCGGTTCGCCCGCAGCGAGATTCCGAAGAAAAACCCGAAACACACACCGGGAATCGGAAAACACACGCGGAAAAGCCGCGGAACGCCTCCGGGCCTCCGAAATGACTCCGGATCGCGTCGATCCGAACACGAAAGATGTCCGAAATGAAATTTCAGACACAACAGAGCCAGACGCTCCGAAAACCAGATCCGGGACCCATGAAGAAGGATCCGAAAGGTCCGGGATATTACAGCCGGGATGTGGCCGGGCACTCTGGCGACCATTTGCCTCCATCTATCTATGTAAGTAGCGAACTCCTCATCTTGTTTCATTTTCTCGGCCACCAGATCTGTAAATGAATATTCCGGGCCGACTCTATATTGGAACCGCTGGATGAACTTATCTTTCACTGTCTTGAAACTTTCAGCATCTTCTAGTGGCAGAGAGTGCAACACCATCTAGCGATCGGCGGAACAGATATGCCATAAGGCGATCATCATATTGAAACTGCGCCGACTCGTATAAGAAGTCCCTCACATGAATAAAGGGATTGCCGTTCCCATCATACTTTCTATAGTTGGGGAGCTCGGACTGTGGAGGGAACCGGATGTTTTGGAAGCTGGGAACTGGAACGTCTGCCAAAGATTGAGGGCCAACCCGCTTTTGAAGGAAGTCGAGTTGCTGCTGCATGGCGGCCCACTTATCAAGTAACTCCTGCTCTCGGGAGGGAGTAGGGATAGTGAAAGATGTATTTTGAGGAACGGAAGGGTAAGTAGATGGAAGGGGCGGCCCATAGGAAGGATACTGGATCGAAGGATGACCCATATTGGCGGGGACTTGGGCTACCCCTTGCTGATGGCACATGAAATCGTTCGGGCTAACTAGAATCTGTGGCATAGCTGGGCCTGACATGTGATGATCTGATGGGAAAGAAGGAGGAACAATGGCGTTACCTTTATCAAAAGCTTGCTGGGCCGAACCCGAAGACTGGCCCATCTCGAGATTGGAGAACCTGAGGGTCCTAGGTTGGACCGGAGTGAGATCAATGGGCTGGACAGCGGGCCCATCGGCTCTAGGCTGAGCAACGGAACGATTGGACTGGCCTTGCATAATTGGGGAAGGTGGGGAGTTGGACCCCTGCATAGCCTGATAGACCGCCTGAAGCTGGGCCGGGTCTAATTGAGCCATCATCCGAAGGACAGAATTGGCGGAAGGAAGAAGAGGATTTT
The DNA here is from genome assembly GCA_022559845.1 of Amorphophallus konjac. NCBI lineage: Eukaryota > Viridiplantae > Streptophyta > Magnoliopsida > Alismatales > Araceae > Amorphophallus > Amorphophallus konjac. Next base: position 20,999,363 of record CM040124.1, read on the forward strand.
GAGTGGATGGAGCACTCTGGATAGGGATGGAAGATGAGGGAGGAATGGGCCCCTCCCTGGGCTGGAACGAGACAACCCTAGAGGGATCCTCTAGAAGCCCTTGAGGGAGAGACTCCTCTTGGGAACGGGGAGGATCAAAGGAAGCCATAGTAGATTCGAAGAGTGGGTTGAAATAGGATGAGGAGAGGGACTTGCCCCCGGGTGATGAAGCTTCTAACGGATGGAGGTGACTCCACATGCAACGGACAACCTTAACAAGATGCAAACAACACACCACAATCACACAATAAGTGACCAAACTAAGATGACTTTCAAAGATGTGAGCGAAAAAAGAATGAAAATACTCAAAGTCAACCAAGTTGTTTTAAGATGATGGAACAAGATTTTATGGTTTTCTCCTTTGGAACTTTAGTGAATTGATTAAAATGTGCTCTCAACAATAGGTTCCTAATAGGAGAGGGGTATAAGGCTTGGTTTGACTTTCAATGTTCACTCCTTCACTTATGCTACCCTAGACACGGGGTGGGAAAGGTACAATCGGCCCGACGTCCGTGTGGGAATCCACGGCTCGCGGGGACTTATGGAGGTCCCTGGTGTGATTTCCTGGTCGTCCCCAAAGAATATGGAGACGAGAGGTCCGCACACAAAGGTAGGAAAATGCAATCTAATGTATGAAGATATGCATGAACCTATGTGCACCAGAGTGCATGCAAGTTCTAGCCTAAAATCTAACAATCAACTATGCAGACCATGATGTGAATAAATGGACCAACCAGGGAGGAGACCAGATAACACCCAAGTACAAAGATCACAGCAGAAACTGGGGTAATAAAATGCACCTCGAGATGCGTACCTATCTGGAGTATGTAACGGCCTATAACCCTTGCGTCAGAAGAATATGACGGTCGAAGGCCAAGCCGTCAGAAGCAGTGTAACGTAGGAACGCAGGACCGTCAGAGGAGCCAGGGAACCAGAAACAACAGGAAATAAAAGGAAAATCCGAGGAAAATCGAAGCAAGGAAATGATGGCAGATTTAACAGAGATCAAAACACGATTGGCACAAGCTGTCCCACCGTGATCGCCAAAAAATTATCTGTTGGTTTTTTTATATCTCCCTTCTTTTGCAAGATGGGTTATGATGCCGGCTGAATAGAAATATGAGCCAAGTGATAAAGTTAATCAACCTATGAACATGTGAACCATGAACCTAGGCAACCAGCATAAGCTCTAGCATGGGCATGCTATCTCAATCAAGACTAAGCTAAGCAAACAAAGAAAAACACACGTCAGGGCGTGGAATAAAGAAAAAAGAAAAGCACACCGTAGAGGTGGAGCAAGCAAGAGTAAATAAGAGATATGAGAGAGAGAAAGTTAATGCCCAATACTAAGAAAGAACGTGATCGCCACCAAGGTAAATACAAGCCAAAGACCTGATAAATACCTTGGAATAGGAGGATGATGCACCCACCCACGGGAGAGAGAAACCAATAGGAAACTGTAGCTCTGTTGAATGTGACGGTCCAGAACCTACGCGTCACAGAGAGTGTGACGGTCGCCCGATAAACCGCTAGAGGAACCTGACGCATCTGATGAAGACCGTCAGAGTGTCTGCAGAACAAGCTTGTGGATCCTTCAAACTCCAAACTTTTCAACCGGCCAGAAAGCTTGGGCCTCGCCTTATGAACCCTGTAAACCTGCCAAAAAATACGGAACACGAGAAAAACGACCCCAAATTAGCCTTTCAATCAAGCGTAGTATCAATAACCCAATGAACTTAATAGCATGCAAAAGGAAAGGGGAATACCTGGAGTTGGTTTTTTAACCCCTCTGGGCGTTTTAAAATATAGGAAGGGTGTTTAAATGATTGAAATAAGGGGAAGAACCTGGAAGAAGGAGTGGGACAATGCTATGATGAAAAGGAAAAGGAAGAACACAAGTATGCCAATGATTGAACTTAAACTCTTGAAAAACCAAATACTCCCTTGACTGTGATGCAGATGGACGTGAGAATCAATGCTCCTTGGTAGGATGTAGCTCCATAATGCGGCAGCACTTCGACGCAAACTCCAAATTTCTCCTCTTCAAGTCATGAAGTCAAGGGTTCTATTTATAGGCCCTCAAAGTCTAGGTTCGAATTGAGGATAATCCAGCTAGAAAGGAGGATGATTCTTAGCAAACTCTTGAAGATAATACTTCCAAGAGTCCATAAAAACAAATAGAAGGTTCTGAGGATCAGATTTGGAAGAGAAATCACAAGATCAAACTCTTAATTCGACCACGGAGTAGCAAAAGAAGAGCAGACCTGTCAGGACTCTCTGCTTGATGTAACGGCTACACGATAGACCGCCACAAGCATGTAACACTCCATTAAGAGACTGTCACACAACCTTATCCCTCAAGAAGATAAGATCAACGGGAGAAGTTTTCAACAATTGGACTCTTGAAGAATGTAACGGTCAAATGAAGATGCGTCACAATGAGCTTAACGGTTGCACAATAAACCATCACATTCAACGAATACCAAAAGGATAAGCATTGGAAAGTAAGCCTTAGCTTTAGGACTCTTCAAGATGTAACGGTCGTGGACCAATGCGTCAGAGAAGCGTAACGCGCCTACGTAGGACCGTTAGAGACAATAAGGATTCAAATGAAATGAAAGCTTGCTAAGCTTCATCCAATGAAAAGCCACAAGGAATTAGGCCCAACCAAGGAGTCAAGACAAAAATAATCCTTAAATTGATCAAGAAGGCTCAATGATAGAGAATAACTCGGAGCATCATATAGAATGAACAAGAAGATGACTCAACTTATTAGTCATAAAACGGGTGTCAACAAGCATCATTGAACAGTTTGGACAAATAGTAGACCGCACGTTCCCTCTTGGCCTCGTCATATTGGGCCAATAATGCTCCAACAGATTCATCAGTGGTAGAAACATAGAGTAGTAAAGGTTGACCAGGGACCGGGGGTGCCAGAACGGGAGCTTTCAAAAGGTAACTCTTCAGATCATCGAAGGCCTTTTGACATTTGTCGTTCCAATCAAATTTAGCGTCTCCTTTTAACATGTCGTAGAAGGGCTTGCATCGCTGAGAGTGGTGAGATCTAAATCTCCTAATGAATTGTAAATGCCCGATTAGACCACGGACTTCATTGATGTTATTGGGAGGAGACATCTCAGCAATGGCCTTAGCTTTATTGGGGTCGATCTCAATTCTTCTCTTGCTAACAATGAACCCTAAAAGCTTCCCTGAAGAAACCCCGAATACACATTTCTTGGGGTTCATTTTGATTTGGTGCTCCCGTGACCGTTGGAGAACTGCTCGGAGGATATCTGCATGGCCACTCCTGGTTTTGGATTTAACCAGAATGTCATCCACGTAAACTTCCATATGAACGTGCATCATGTCATGGAAGATGGCCATCATCGCCCTTTGATATGTTGCCCCTGCGTTCTTTAATCCGAAGGGCATGACGACGTAGCAGTAAGTCCCCCACTGAGTGGTGAAGGAAGTTTTCTCCTAGTCTTCCTTTGCTAGGCGGATCTGGTTGTACCCCGAGAAGCCATCCATGAAAGAGAGCATCTTGTAGCCGGCGGTGTTGTCTACCTAGACATCTATGTGTGGAAGTGGAAAATCATCCTTTGGGCAAGCACGATTAACGTCACAAAAATCTATGCAGATACGGACCCTACCGTCCTTCTTCATAACAAGGACGATGTTAGCTACCCATTGCGGATATAGCACTACCCTGATAAACTTGGCTTTATGGAGCTTGTCCACTTCTTCTTTGACTTTGAGTGTGAGCTTCGGGTGAAGTCACCTTAGCTTTGTTTGACAGCTCAAGCATCGGGTTTCAGGACCAAACGATGTTCAACCAAAGACGGGTCCAGACCCGGCATGTCCTCGTAGGACCAAGCGAAAGCATCGGGAAATTCTCTAAGAACTGCCACAAGAGCAGCTTCCTCCTCATCAGTCAAATTGGCACTCATCAATATATTCGTTGGATCATCCATGGTGCCACGGTTGATTTCTTTGGTAGATTTATCAACGGAAACATTAGGCTCGTCAAATTTCTTGGTTCCATCGACGAAGGAAGCTATAGGATCACTACCATCTTCTAATGGCTCTTCTTCTTCTTCTTCCGCATCATCGGCCTCTTCTAAGACATACACCCCTAGACCGTCATCTACTGAAGATCCTTCTAGTTCAACTTCCCCTAGGGGAATGGGAGAAGATGCAATTCAGAGACCTGATAGAGCTGCGCGTATTTACCAGCCAACTGACTGATGTATCGCGCGGGAACCTAACGAACACTAGACTTTCTGAAAGGAAAGGATGCTATGTACAAACCTTGACTCGATCTAGACTTTACCTTACTATGTACAAGGGGAGTTTGTGGAAGGGAGTTCAAGGTGGAAAGTGTCGGCCCTTGGTCGAGGGATCCATTTTCCAAGGAGGCCGCTTCTTCAGTAGTGAGCTCGCAGGCCCATGTTTGAGAATCGGCGTTTTATGTGTGGTCATGGGTGAATGTGTAAACCCTATGGGTGGGTTGCCCCATAGCAGGATAAGTGAGGAGCAGAGGGAACGGTGGGTGGAAGAAGAAGGGGATAAAAAGGACAGGCGTAGGCCTATTTAAAGCAAGGAAGATACCCGGGGGGGAAACCTTGTCGGGGGGTTTATCCAGATGAAAGAGGGAGAGGAGACCAAAGTCCTCCTCGAGTGATAAATCGGGTGAGATTTCTTTTCTTGGCTCCGGCCGAGTTCCTGGCTGAACTGGTCCTATGACAAAGCGACCGTAGAACAAACCCTTGCCTTGAGTAGCCTTAGACGGTTCTTCTGAAGAGTAACCCAAACCTGCCCAACCCTTAGCCACTTTAAGCTTTCTTCTGTGCGTGGGACCTTGTTCAAGCTGACCTAAAGCCTTACCCATGGTAAAAACCATTCAGGCCATGATCTCCCATCCTTTACCGGGAGGGACATTAGAATGTGTGATTGGCCAAGGAAGGACGGGGGACTCGAGTGGACTTAAGGCGGAGGGCCCTACGGCACCCTCTATGGAGAGGATGGGTTTCTTGCCCTTATCTGGAATGGTCATAAATGGGATCTGCTCGGAAGTGATAGCATTGAGAGTTTCCACCCGTGGGATACTCTTGATTTTGATCACCCTACCATTGTAAGGAAACTTGAAGCATTGATGGACAGTTAATGGGATTCCGAGGGTTTGTTCAATCCCTGGCCGTCCTAGGATGGCCTTGTATGCGGGATCGACATCAAGGACAAAGAAGTCAGATGTCATGACCATTGGACCTAAACCAAGTTGCAAGGTCACCTTTCCTTTTGCACATCTCTTTGAGTTGTCATAAGCTGAGATGGTAGTGCACACCTCCTCTAAGTTCTCTTCTTGGATGCCAATTTTTGAATGATCTTCATGGGACACACATTGATTGAAGCTCCCGTGTCAATGAGGGTAGAGTCGACCTTGATTCCGTTGAGAGTGACTGTGAGGCACAATGGGAGTGACCTACTTTCTGGCAAAGCGAGGTCCTTATCAGAGAATGAGATGGATGGTCCACATGTAAGGGCCATGATGGCCTCGGTCACACCACTTCTCGAAAAGTTTTCATTGACCATGATACTTTGGAGAAATTGAAGCAGAGTGGCTTGGTGTGATAGGGACTTATTAATGAGCTCCAAGATGGAAATCTTAGCAGGGGAGCTGGAGATCCGAAGATGCATGAGAGGGAGGCTAAATCATCTCCAAAATCGACAGGAGAAGGGGAAGGGACTGACTTTGGCTGAGGTGGCTTAAGGAGGACCAAAGGGCGCTCCTACACTGACTGAGCCTTCGAAAAGACATGAGGTTCTTGACATGGTATCTGAGGGGGGTTTATCAAAGTGAGTGGTTTTTGGGTAGCATTTGTAAACTGACTGGGAGGTGAGATCAGACTTCGAGATTGGGTGAACATGTTGACGTCCGCCCATGGTTCATTAGCTTCCACTTCAAACTTCCCGTACCAGCTTGAGAATCCTTTGATGCCCCACATCTGGGTCCTTTTAAGCATTCGTGGTTCCATTCCAATTATGGTGTTCACCCGCTCATTCTGCCTCGAGCTCGAGGGATCTTTGGTTGACTGATGAGTTGGTAGAGGGTTTTGCACGATACCAAGGTCCCGGTTGGGCTTCTTGAGGTTGGCAATGGCTAGCTTCACATCCGCCCAATTGATTCTCCCCTCGTCGTTCATGTCATACACCCAGTCTCGGAATTGGAAGCAGTTGAATATATCATGCCCGTGAGTTCGGTGATAAGGGCAATACCTAGAGGTATCGGCATTGGGATGGACCCGATCCGGTTGAGGGGGAAGCTGAATGGATTCGGAGGACATAATGGCAAAGAAAATGTCACCCAAAGTTTCAGGCAACGGAGGATAAGAAGCCCTTTTTGGCCTAGTGCGGTTGTAGTTCTGAGGTGGAGGGACCTTTGCATAAGGCTTGGGATTGCTTTGCCCCTGGTTTGCACTAGCGTGAGTAGGATGGGAGACTTGGCGATTGCTAGGCTTGAAAGGTTGGTCGACCACATTGACTTGCTCGTTTACCGTGATGCCCTCTGTTGTGGGGACGGATGGATTCTTTTTTTAACTAAAGTTGATACTTGCAAGGGGGGAGACGGGAGAGGGGGTTCATCTCTTCATTACGGAAGACGATGAAGCCACTATCCCGGCCACTATGCAAGCGATTTTCATATATGAAAGCATTAAAGAGAAAGGGGTACAGATAGGGGGGGGGAACGCCCAAAGAGGGCCAAGAGGCGTACAAGGCCAAAGGCCCAAGAAAGCAAGGAAGGCCAAGGGGACCCAGGTGAGGGCCAAAAACAAACGGCCAAGAACCCACAGAAGATACAAAGCCCCTACAAATAGGAATCTTCGTCGAAGACCCCTTCAGAGTCGGACGAGAACACAGAACGGACACCGCGCTGACGACCCGGAGAGAAATCAAGAGGATCAACCTCCGAACTGTCGGGATCAAGCACCTCCGTGTAAAGGAGGTAAGGTGGAATCCCTTACCTGGGCTTGAACTATCCGAGCTCGATTATATAGTTGGTGAAAGGTGTGGAGCTCGCTGAGCATTAAGATGGCCCTAAGCTGAGGGGTGGCATTGTTCACCAACATGGTGACAGCCTGAGACTCGGGGATGGGAAATTCCATCCTAGAAGCCATGATCCTCCAACGATTTGCAAAAGTAATGAAGTCCTCGTCGGGCTTCATTTTCTCCATGACTAGATCAAACAATGTAGGAGAAATGGAAGACATATGACCAAAGTGAGCAAGGAATCGCTCGGAGACTGTATCAAAGTTGATGAGATCAATAGCTGGTAGGGAGGAAAACCAACGCAGGGCCTGGCCCTCAAGGGATTTTTGAAATAGATGGACCGATAGGACCCGATCGTAGAGCCATTGATGTGAATCTATAAGGAAACCTGAAAGGTGATGATGGGGGTTGGTGGTACCATAATATCTCCTATACTTAGGAGCCTTAAAACTAGGCGGGAAATGAGCATTAGGGGGTTTGCAGTATTGGGCTAGCGAGTGGAGACGTGAGTTTGGCATACTCTCAGCCACTGCCTATCGAATGTAGCTTTGAATCTCTTTCCGGAATGATGGGTCCATCCCTCTCAATGGGACACCCTTGGTTGATGGAATTGGGGGTGAATAGACCCTTTGCGGAGCCATTGGATAGCTGAATTAGAGTGGATTTTCGGGAATGGGTCGGCTCGCAGACCCTTGAAAGGGGGTTTGAGCACGAGGGGGTGTGATATGGGGAGACATGTGTGGAATGGCCGGAGTCTTCCCACGGGAAGCCATCGTGGCCAAGTCTGCAGGAGTGTAGCGGGATAGCACGCTGATCAACTCTTGATCCTCGTGCGGGGAGAGTGTAGGAGCCCTCGGGCTATCACGGTCATGATCACTCAGTGAAGAAGCCGAATCGGCGTGGATGGCCTCATTTGGTGTGGCTGAGAACATGCCTATAAAGGCATTCGGATAATCATCCTCTATTTCAAATAGAGGATTGCCCCTAATCTCGGATTCATATTGGGGAGGGAATTCCTCCTCATAACCCAGATTTGTGAAAATTCGCTCCATCCTAAACCAATTTTAATCAGTTTAGAAAAGAGAGAATGAAACTTATGGGGGAGGGCTAAGTGTTTCCAAGCACACCAAAGTAGGTGACCACAAGCAACGTCCCAGAATTTTCTTTCCCTTTTTTTTTGTTCACTCAGAGGAAAGAAGGGAACTAAGTGGGCGAAGGGTGGACTCTGGGGAACGTAGCAGAAACCTCACTCCAAGCCCAGGGTCACTATAGGTTCTTCCTGTGATACAACCTGCTTGGCGACTGTGTGGGAACCCACGGTTTGCGAGGACTCACGGAGGTTCCCGGTTGGACCGAACCAATTGCACCCGAGTGGGAATCCTCAAGCCAAGGGTTCAATTCCAACAGAAGGGATTCCTAATAGAGGGTAATGCCGGATCTGCCTAAACCCAACCACGATTCAACCCTGTGGACAGAGGTCACACCATACACAAGCAAAACACAAGGAAAATAACTAGCTACGGGAAAGCACAAGGAGAGCAGAGTGCGGCCAAGACCTTGGCCGCTCAAAGACCTGGGCGGCCAGGTCGAGGGACGCTCAGGAAAGGAAGGCGGCCAAAGTGTTGGCCTCATAGAAGGGGAGAGGGCGGCCAGGTCGAGGGCTGTCCAGTGATCGGGGGGGCCAGACTCCTGGTCGCCCAGAGGATGGCCTAGGCGGCCACTGGGTTGGTCGCCCAAGGGCCTAGGCGGCCAGGGAGTTGGCCTCCTTCTGTCTAACTTTCAGAAAATAGAAAACAAAGTTTTGTAAATTAAACTAATGTAAACACATGCTTCATTTATCTTGGACTTCAAGCATTCAAGAACTCACAGTAGGCATTGGAGGGTCCCACCATGATCGCCACTTCTTTGGTTGTAGGCGGCATGGGTTGTCGGGCGTGTTGGTGGTGGAGGTGAGTTGGTTTGGAGAATGAACCTAGCAGGGTTATCTCCTCAACATTCCTGGACCATGAGTACCTACAAAAGAACAAATCAAAGGTCAAATAATTATGATCGCCAGAGGTGTTTACCTGAACCTCACAGGCATGATGATCGCGGGGAGATTTTTAAAATAGGGAGAAGGTAGGGTCCCTCTTCCTCATCCTCAGCCGGCCAAGGGCAAGGAGCCCTATGTAGTTCCTTGATGCTGAAGTCCTGTAAGCAGTAAAACTCAAAGAAGAAAATAGAAGAAGACCATTAATAACGAGAAGTGCAGTGTCTACTCTAATGAAAGTTAATGTAACGAGAATATTATCGGCGTGATTACCTGGGGGTGGTGGGAAGGAGGGATGGCTGAGACTTTCGACCACCCACCTTCCCATTTGTTTTTTAAAAAAAACCTCTTAAGTATGGGAGCTAAGAAGATCACGATATGCAGAATGTTCTTACCAGGAAGCCATGATGCGAGAAGTAAAGGGTCGGAAGTTTCGAAGTTCAAACCTGGATCGAGGATGAAGGAGGAAGGAGAGTAGGTACCACTCTCCCTTCACCGTCCGAGAGATCCTCCGTTTCTCAATCCCTCGACTCCCGACTCCCCGAGTTGCCAAAATCCCAAAATCCCCCCCTCTATCTGGAGATTGGTTGTTTTGTCATCTAGGTAGGAGTCCATGAAATCGTGGGGAAAATCGTGCAAGATGGGGGGAAGAACGTGCTCGCAAACTGTGCCATGTTCTCTGACCAAGTAAAACCAGGAGGGCGGGCATCTACTTGGCCTTCTTGAAATGGAGGGCAGCTAGCGTTGTGGCCACCCAACAGATGATGGCAGCCATCGATTTGGCCGCCCAGGATCAGGGGTGGCCAGGTCCTTGGCCGCCCAGACCATGGTCCTTGGGCCCCTCCAATGGAGGAGGCCCAATATCTCTATGGCCGTGGGCTGGGCTTTAAAGCTTGGAACAATGATAAACCAAGTATAGCGATTGTGCATCATTCACACGAAGGTCCACTGGGGATCTGCGGAATGTCCGAAATTAGGCGTCTACAACAGGTACTGGATGAAGACTCGTGCTTCAGGCTTCAAGGTTCGCAATAGCTTGCTCCACGGGCTCTCTTTCTTTTTCTATCTCTTTCTCTCAACTTCTTCTTCTCCATTCTTATCTTCGAACTAGCTTGCCTCTTCGAACCTTCTATTCTCTCTACTTGTGCGCCAACTTCCGTCAAAGCATGTCCCCCTTTACTATTCTTTATGCTCCAACATATCTTCTCTTTTTACATACAAAGTATAGGGTATGTAGTCCCTGATTCGGTAGGAAGACATCTGGACTGTTCATCTCCGCAGGATACTACCAGATGCTAAGAAGGGTATGTAGATGTAAAAAATATGTATGTGTATCAGCGTGCTGACCCCACAAATCACATGAATAAGCATGAAGGCAGATGTCCACCAATCAAGTGAATAGCATAAATATGTGACTATGTGAACATGGTAGCATGATCATATAGGAATGAAAAGGTGACAAAAGATATAGAAAAATACCGTGATCGCCACCAAGGAATAACAACGCCAAAGAATGTGAAAGGAAAAACTAAGTGTGTGTTGTGTACCTTGGAAAAGAGGATGACCGCGCTAAATATAAGGATGCGGGAATCAATGTACATTACCTCTTCTCACCTTCAATCCGGCAAGAAGGTAAGGGCCTCACTTTCCATGTTTTCTTGTGAAACAAACACAAAACAAGAGGAAAAACCCAATAGAAAATGCTAAGTGTAAAAATCTGCCCAAGTGTATAAAGTAGCATGAAAGATTGAGGGCAAACTTACCGGGGGAGGATTTTTAACCCCTATGGAAGGGTGCAAACAATAGGTGTGTATATTGTGATGAGATTAACATGAAGAGATTGATTTAATATGCCATGATGAATATAGATAAACAAGGTGCAAAAGTGCAAGTCACAAGAATAACTGTGCAAACAATGTAAATTGGGTACAAAGACTGATGCAAACAGTAGGGCAAACGATGTCCAAATAGGGTGAAAATTGGTATGACAAAAGACTTGAGTGTTGTGAAGACGTAGGAACAAGAATCACTCCAAAATGAGGTCGGGATAGAAAGTTATGATGCTGGAGATTTGGGGGGAAATATAGACTGTGCAGAAAATACAGAACGGTGCACAAAATGGACTCAAAGAATGATGAATATCTCACAAGATAGAACACTAAAAAAGGAAAGAGAGGATGCTATGGAAATGTGGGAATATTGTGGTGAAACTAGGCCAAAAAGGAGGGTTTAAAACGGGGAAGAAATTAGTGAAAATGGGGTGGAAAACATAAGAAAATAGAAGGGTGCAGAACATGACAGAAAAATGACCAAGTGTGAAAATAGAATGAAAGTGCAAAACTCATGGACAAAAATATGTATGAAGATGACAAGATAATGAGCCCAAAACCAAGGAAAACAAAGATTATACTTCCCTCTAGAGCCTGGAGTTGAAAGGACAGATCAAGAGTGCCCCATGGCCTCGCTCCAACGATGCAAATATGCCCCCGTCGCAAGAAATCTGAGCTTCAGAAAAGTGTAGAACAGAGTGGTGAAACCTCAAAAGTTGGGGCTTGGAAGAAGGGGAAATGATACGAGAAATAAGGCACACATATAATGAAAATAAAGCTAATACTCCCCTCTTCAAGATGGAGTCAAAGGAGGATGAAAAGGATGAAGCATGACTCTGCCCCGGCTTGATGAACAGGCCCCCGTCGCGGAGTTGTAGCAGAAAACCAGCAAACTGTGATGATTTGCCAAAAGTAGGGGCAAAGTTGAGTGGGCAAACGTTGATGAAATTGAGCAAATAAGGAATCAAAACGAAGTTAATATTTCCCTTTCAGGCTATGGTCGAAGGAAGATGAAGACAGTTTGGCATGGCTTCGCCGTTGCCTTGGAAACGCGCCCCCGTCGCAAGGTTCGCATAGGGCACTTTATATAGGAAACTGCTTAAATCCCCAACTTTCCTCCACGAGTTTAAGAGATAGAGTCAACCAAATCCCGAGATCTATGGATCAATCTTGAGATAATAGTCAAGATAAGATGTAGGAGAAAATGGGACTCTATTTGGATGAAAGATCTGGAAGATATGGCTTCTAGAAGGAGGCCCCATCGCCCAAAAAATAGAGTTTTAGTTGTAGCAGGAGACCTAAACCCCCAACTTCCGAGCAGGATTCTGAGCAAGATAGCCCACGAAAATTGGAGTTCTTTGAACCAAGTTCGAGATAAATCCATGGAGAAACCATAGGAACAAACGGGGACTGATTTGGATAAGAATCAGAAGAGATAGGGGCTTTCAAAGAAGGCCACGACGGACAAAAAACTGAGAGTCCAGCAGAAGCTAGACTCTCGGGTGGGCTAGCGGTCACGCGACTGACCGCTTGGCCCACCAAGTGGTCGGTCGAACGACCGCTAGGCAAAAAAATATTTATTTCTATTTTTAAGCCCCCGGGTGCCCGTTTGACCTCTGAATCGACCCCGAACAGATTCGAAAGTTGGGAAATTGAAAATAGAAGCTTCCAAGGCTAAATGGGCTTGAAAAATGATAAGAAAATGGGCTCAAGATGACTTCAAAACAATGGTTAATTTCGGGCATCATGGAGATAAATAAGAGAAATAACGCGACCTATGGGTCGAAAACGGGTGTCAACAGATGCCCCTCCTTGATGTCTACTTTGCAAGGGAATGAGCGAAAGCGACGCGGAGATGAAATGGAAAGGAGATCAAGTGAAAGCGAAAGCGATGAGTAATGGAGATGAAGTAGAGATGAAGCGGAGAGAACTGAAAAGGAGGCATCAAGGCAAAAGACACCCGTCACAACCAACAAGCGACATGAATTCTCCCGAAAATGCCGAACTAACCACAAGGAATGGATGACGCGGATGAGACATGCCTGGAGAGCTAAACTAAGGGAAAAAGAAACACGGCCAACCTCATCGGGGACACAATCCACAGACAATGAGGGGGTCGGAAGGAACACAGCATAAGAGCTGGAAAAGGAAATTAAAACTGAGATAAAATCCAGATAGGAATCACGCTGGCCAACCAGACCAAGCGGGCAGATCAGAGAGAATGTTCAAATTCAGAGTGGAATGAGAATCTCTTATTCAAGGGAATTGAAGTGCAATCAACCATTGCCGAGGAGAAACTCTTGAATGGATCACGAGACGTGAATGCTCAAAATGACATGATGCATGCTGGGCTAAAATACAGAAATCATCCAAACGAATGTAAAGAAAGAATAAAATAGAAAGTATCCAAGAATAATATTGCTAGACCAAGCCAAGACAGGGTCAAGAGTCTTCTTGCAACTACGACGTGAAAGACAGAGTCCATCGTCCCCTACCCGACTAAATCGAGCGGCCTATCCAATGATTAACCATATGCTACTAGATCATCATTGTTTTTGTTAAAGAGGAACATCAGATCCCAGAACACACGAGCAACCAGCCGGTCCTTGAGAGGCTATAATATTGTAGATACCATATAATAATGTAATTATATGGAGGGATAGAGAGCCATAACTGACTTACCTGTGCAGGTGAAACGAAATTTTTTTTTATTTTTTTTATTTTTGAAGTATTTGATTTCTTTGGATTTTGAAATATTTCATTTTTCTAGAATTTTGAAGTATTTCATTTTTTTTGGAATTTTGAAGTATTTCATATTTTTTTAAATTTTTGAAGTATTTCAATTTTTTTAGATTTTTAGATTTTTTTGATTTTTATGGGATTTCATGTATAAGACAAACATGAACATAACAAGCATGAACATAACAAAGATAACATAACGATTAACTGAACCACTGACAACACCACATAACATAACAATCAAACGAATGGAAAACAATGCAACATAACATAACAAAGACAAACAAGCACATATGCAATGACATGAACAAACAACATGCATGCATGAACATGGTGGGACAAAACAACAACGCGGTTGGACAACATACGGTTGGGACAAGAATATGAGGGAAAAGATAAGATTGAAGAGAAAGAGAACAAATCAGAAAATGTGAACAAGGGACATAGCAAAAGATATAGCAAAGAAGTTTGAACACTTGCAACCTGCACACTTAACAAACAGATCATATCCGTCCTCAAAACAAATAGATAGAAAGGAACAAAAAGACAAATACTTTTAGATTTTTCAATTTTCTTGATTTTTTGGATTTTTAAAAATATTTGATTTTTTTTATTTTTGAAGTATATGATTTCTTTGCATTTTGAAATATTTCATTTTTTTAGAATTTTGAAGTATTTCATTTTTTGGAATTTTGAAGTATTTCATTTTTTTTATTTTTACAAAGCTATCTGCAACACCCAAAGACGGGCTTAAACTATTGGCCAGGGATCGTCGTTCCCACCCCTCTTATAAAAAGTTTCCCTTACGCAGGGCGTGCATGTGAGGGTGGCTCGCCACAACCAACCGTCGCTAAAGAACGGTGCCCCTACTAAGGCCATACCCAGGATACAACCCAGCCTAAGAGGGAGAAGCAGAAGAAAAATTAGAGACAAGCTTTGTGCAGGATGGGAGACATTATGACTTGAATTCCTTCCAGGGCACTACTCCTCAAAGATACAGTCTGTTGCGCTGGGGCTTTGTGTCTTTGATTTTCGGACCCAAATTTTTTAGGCATGCATGCGACCGGACTCATGACGTCCCACGGGAAACTGTACTGCCACTCTTGCCATGTCTTTGATTTCCATAATTTTGCTTTGATCAGATCATTGATTTATTTTTGACAGCCCTTATTGGCTAGATTTTACATGAACGCTCATTTTTATAAGGGTCAAGACTGCCCCTATTTGAGACCTCTCTCGTATTGGGGAGCACCTAGGTTGGTCATCTCATCTATCAATCTCTTGCCCATGCACTTGGCTGAGCAGAGATGAGAAAAGACCTTTGTGCATTCCCAAAGTATGGCCAAAGCAGCAACTGTGTGTCTTAGAGAGATCGGTTATGGCTTGCTGTGTGGTGTGTGAAAAATCCATGCTCAATGGTCACCCTCAACGATCGGGGAAAGAAACTAGACTCCCAGCACGGAGCTATCACCAGCCTAAGGATGTTGCAGAAGTGAACTTGACTCTTTTGACAAAACTAAGCAAACTTTCTAAATCCACTCAAACCATGTGAGGAACCAACATTTATCTTAACAATGCACAGGAATAACAATGATAAGAATAGCATGTTCTTTGCACAAAATAAAGATACCTTGCAAATCCATGGAACGAAAACTAGCATCCTAAAGCAATCTTGATCATCGAGCTTCGTGCAGCACGAGCTTCATATTCCTTGCTTGACAGGATGAAAGGGAGAGAATAGCAAGGATGAAAGATTCCTCTACACGGAGGAGCGGCAGACACCAAACTAGACGAAGAAGGATAAAAAGGAAGAGAGACGAGGGCTAGAACTCCATTGTTAAGGCGCGGAGACCCTGATAACAGGGAACCAGATACAGAATAAGCAAAGGTTAGCTGGGATCAAGGTGGGCTAAAGCCTCGAAAATAATAAGAAAAAGGGTGATGACCCCGAAAGGGTGAAGAGGAGGGAATAGATAAATCATGAGAAGATTGTGGCAAAGATAAGGGGGAAGAGGAGTGATCATCCGACGTGGTCGAAGAAAAGGAATTAGAATCACCCGACAGGGTCGGGGAAGGAGAAGCATAAACACCCGACAAGGTCGGGGAAGACGAACGAGAACCCGGAGATACTGGAGGAGAAGGATCAGAAGAAGAAATCCCTAGATCGGGATGAAAGGATGACATGGGCCGAGGCCTAAGACAGTAAGAATAAGGGGAATCCAGAGAAATAGGATGAGAAGAGTGGGGGTTTGCGGACCCGAGAAGGGAGGAGAAGATCATGGAGGTGGGATTAGAATAAGGAAGGTACACCACCCAAGGGTGGGAGCTAAGCAGAAGGAAAGATGAATGAACAGACGGGGAAGAGGGAGTGGACCCTTGCGTGCACAATCGACAGCCCTTGAACTTGCGTTGTCGTCTCTTCTTAGCTGAAATTGGCTTGAAATGGACCTGCTTGGCGCGGGCTTGGACCTTCAGGCCTCTTATTTTGTAGTGTCTCCTTAAATAATGGGCCCATCTGGCAGAGGACCTGACCTGGCTATGAATATGCAGCTTCATCGGGGCGGTTGCCCCTAGACACCCGGCGCTAACAACAGTAGACGAACATTCTTGAACAACTAACTCCTCATAATGCTGAATATGATAGAACCATGGAGTCTTGTTACTTGGCACAAGTAGCATGAGATTTGGTAGCTCCACTCGGCAATCAGACTTGAAGTGTAACTCCCTTGCTAGTAGAGAAGGATGAAACTGAGGGAGAGCAATACACGGCGTTGATGTGGTTGGTGTTCTGACAAACTGAGAGAGGTTGCATATAATGTGCAAAATGTCCTTCGAAAGCGTAGAAAATACGGCCAACTGCCCCTTGAACATGGAATTCACCAATCCTTTGGCAGCCGTATGAGTTAGCAAAATACGGGTGGAGAACCCTTCTTGGCTAGTGAACTGAACAGAAATGGAGCAAGAAGTAACAACAACATCAATGGTGAACTTTCCGGTGAGCAATGAGATTTCCACTGGTCTCGCTCTTGAAGACATTGACATCAGTGCAAGGGAGCTCTTTTTAGCAACTATCACCAGGAGTGCAGGCACATCATCCCCAAAATGGCCAGGGCCCAGGATGCGGATCGACATCCGACAGATAAAATCCTGAATCTTAAAATGCAGAACTGGTAATGCATCATCCTGATTCAGCTCATCATCTCCATGGGGACCAGACCCAAGAGGCATCAGAGATAATGCACACCCGCTCCATGGGGTGTAAGTGGATGGAGAGGTGGAGGTGGTAGGCTTGGAAGGCGTGGGTAAAGGCTCGGAAGGCGTAAGTGGGGGTCAAGGCGAAAGTGGAGGTGTAAGTGAGGGTAAAGGCGAAGGTGGAGGTGTGGGTATAGGTATAGCCTGCTCAGGCTCGGGCAACGATGGCGAAGGGGAGGGTAAAGGTGGTGGAGATGGTGGAAGTGATGGTAGAGGGGTCGCTGGGAGAGGAAGCGGTGAAGACGATGGTGATGGGTTAGGCAATGGTGAGGATGGTGGAGATGGAGAGGGTGAAGAGGAGGGTCGCGGCACCCGCCATCGACGTATCGAAACGACGCATCGAGCGACGTTAGGAGTGGAAATGGAGGAGGAAAGGGTGGCACTTGCCTGAGCAGAGGCTTGGATTGGTGGAGGTTGTGGAGGTTGAGTAGAAGATGGTGAAGGTGAGGGGGTAGGTGGAGATGAAGAGGGTGGTGAGGTAGGCAACGAGGTAGGCAAAAGCATAAGTGAGGGAACATGTGATGGGGTAGGTGACGGAGCAGGTGCAATGCCAGATAAAGAATCACAGGGGTGCCCCTGGTCTTGTAGTGGAGACGGCTGCCTGTGCGGTGACTGCTGCTGCTGCTTATTACGGAGATTTAAAATAACTTCATGCATGGCGGCCCAATCGATCATCTTCTTAGCTTCCAGATCATAAACATAATCCCGGAACTCGGGGTAATCCTCGACCATATGCCCCTGTTGACGATGAAAATCACAAAATTGGAGCAAATCTCCGATCGCGGGTCGGCAAGGCACAACTGGAGAGAGCGGCAACGCGTGAGTGGCCATCAAAGCCCCAAAAATGTCGATAAAGCACTCCGGCAACGGAGGACATGGAGCCCACTTCGGGCACGGTGGATGCCGAGGGATATGGGAAGGTGATGGGGATGGGAGTGGAGGTTGCGTAGGCAAGAGTGCGTGGCTAGTGGTGGAGGGCTTCGGTGATGGCATATGTGGAGCGGGATGAGGGGGTATATAGACGGCATCTACTTGCTCGGGGTGTGATGTTCCCTTGACCAGAGGTGGAAATGGAGCCGGGTATGTAGGTGAGGGAGGCTGACTCGTGGAGGGTTGATATGTGGGAGTATACAGATATGTAGAGGCGGGAGGTTGGCTCATGGAAGGATATGCGGCGGAAGGCTGACTCATGGCGGGTTGACTCATGGGAGGATAGGGTTGGCTTATGGAGGGCGAGGTGTAGGTGGATGGGGATGGTGGTGACTCGAGGTCAAGGGAACCTTGAAGTTGTTGGCGAACGAAGCAGGCTCGGCTATAAAGTTGTTGCCAGGAGGTGATGTCGTTGAGGGCTAAGATAAATCGATACTCGGGCGTTGCATTGGGTATAAGCAACTTGATTTGTTCTCCCTCTGGAATGTGCCCCGGGACTTACACGATGAGGCGACGCCAATGACTGGCAAAGGTGTAGAAATCCTCATCGGGCTTCATCTTCTCGTGGGCCAGATCCACAACAGAGAACTTGGGCCCAACCTGGTCTTGATACTACTAAATAAACTTTTCTTAAACGACTTGAAAACTCACAACTTGCTCTTGCGGAAGAGAGAAGAACCAATTTCGAGCCAGGCCTTCCAATGACAGATCAAATAGATAGGCCATCAAGCGTTGGTCATGTCGAAACTGGGCCGACTCATAAATGAACTCCTTCAAGTGCACATATGGGTCACCGACTCCACCATAACGACGATATGCAGGAATTTGTGAAGATGGCGGAAGCCGAAGACCTTGAAATATGAATGGAATATTTAAGGAGGACTTAGGATCAATTCGGCGTTGTAGTTCATCAAATTGACGCTAGGTTTGAGCAATAATCTCCTGTGTAGGGAGAGATCGAGAGTAATACGGGCCAACTTGAGCAAGAGGTTGTGAATTCGGACCAGGATGATAATGGGCCGGATAAGAGGATCCGGGCTAAGAAGAAGAAGGGCCCATTCCGGGAATGGAAGGATATGCGGGCCTGGAGGAAACATTGGCATATGGATTGAATGGGCCAGCAGCAACATGGGAGGAAGAATGAGGCCCCTTAAGAGAATAAGGCCCATTAGAAATTGGGCCAGCGGCATATGAAGGAGAAGAAAGAGGCCCGTGAAGGGTAGAGGGCCCATTATGAGAAGAAGACCCATTAAGATGAAATGAAATGAGACGTTGGGCCTAGGCCGGGTACATTTGGTGAACAAGGCTTGATAAGTGGGCCATGATATTAGCCTGTTCCTCGGATGGATCAGGACAACGAGAAGATGGGCCCACGTGAGAAGAGGATTCCACGCGGGAATAGGAGGAATATTGGGAAAAAGAATGATACAAGGGGTTGGAATGATGCTCCATGAGGGCAAATGGATACTTAATACAAGAATATCAAGGAGAATACAAGTGAGGAAGCAGTGGCTTAATGGGCTTGAGGACAAGAGGGGACTGACCCACTAATGCAAAGACGAATGGAGAACGGAACTGGACAATAGACCAGACAATGAACACACGAAATGGGCTAGCTAAATGGGCCTAACAACAAATAATATGTGAATGCAACACAAAACACCACTAATGGGCTTGGACAAGCCCAAACAACACAATCAATGCAATGTGAGAGTTTTCTCCTAAGTCAAACAAGTTGATATGATGGGAAATATTTTAGGAGTTTTAATAGACCTTTTAATGATTTAAGTTAATAACAATTCCCTCAAGATAGGAATCTTATGAGAATAAGGTCCAAACTTTGGGTTGACTGAGGTTAACTCCCTCACACGGATGCAAATGTAAGCCTAAACGGTGGAAAAGGTACAACCGGCCTGGCGTCCGTGTGGGAATCCACGGCTCGCGGGGACTTACGGAGGTCCCGGATAAGATCACCTAGTCGACCCCAAGGAATATGGAGGTGAGAGAATCACTTACCAAGGTAGGAAATGTAACTATGATATGCAATGTATGACCCTATGTGTACCGGAGTGCATGTAATTTCTAGCCTAAATCTAACAAATCAAGATATGATGAACATATGCAAACATAACAATATGGATGCAAACAAGGTGAACAAGATGAACATGAAATGCTATCTAAACATGGATATACACACCAAAATCGTAGCAAAGCATAAGCAAAGTGATGGACACTAGAGGTCCCACCGTGATCGCCAAAAAAGGGGTGTAGATGTGAAAAATATGTATGTGTATAAGCGTGCTGACCCCACAAATCACATGAATAAGCATGAAGGCATATGTCCACCAATCAAGTGAATAGCATGAATATGTGACTATGTGAACATGGTAGCATGATCATATAGGAATGAAAAGGCGACAAAAGATATAGAAAAATACCATGATCGCCACCAAGGAATAACAACGCCAAAGAATGTGAAAGGGGAAACTAAGTGCGCATTGTGTACCTTGGAAAAGAGGATGATCGCGCTAAATATAAGGATGCAGGAACCAATGTAGATTACCTCTCCTCACCTTCCAGCCAGCTAGAAGGTAAGGGCCTCATTTTCCATGCTTTCCTGCGAAACAAACATAAAACAAGAGGAAAAACCCAATAGAAAATGCTAAGTGTAGAAATCTGCCCAAGTGTATAAAGTAGCATGAAAGATTGAGGGCAAACTTACCGGGGGAGGGTTTTTAACCCCTATGGAAGGGTGTAAATAATAGGTGTGTATATTGTGATGAGATTAACATAAAGAGATTAATTTAATATGCCATGATGAACATAGATAAACAAGGTGTAAAAGTGCAAGTCACAAGAAAAATTATGCAAACAATATAAATTAGGTGCAAAGACTGATGCAAACAGTAGGGCAAACGATGTCCAAATAGGGTGAAAATTGATATGACAGAAGACTTGAGTGTTGTGAAGAAGTCGGAACAAGAAACACTCCAAAAGGAGGTTGGGACAGAAAATTATGATGTCGGAGATTTGGGGAAAAACATAGACTGTGCAGAAAATGTAGAACAGTGCACAAAATGGACTCAAAGAATGATGAATATCTCACAAGATAGAACACCAAAAAAGGAAAGAGAGGATGCTATGGAAAGGTGAGAATATTGTGGTAAAACTAGGGCAAAAAGGAGGGTTTAAAATGGGGAAGAAATCAGTGAAAAATGGGGTGGAAAACACAAGAAAATAGAAGGGTGCAGAACATAACAGAAAAATGACTAAGTGTGAAAATAGAATGAAAGTGCAAAACTCATGGACAAAAATATGTATGAAGATGACAAGATAATGAGCCCAAAACCAAGGAAAATAAAGATTATACTTCCCTCTAGAGCCTGGAGTTGAAAGGACAGATCAAGAGTGTCCCATGGCCTCGCTCCAGTGATGCAAACATGCCCCCGTCGCAAGAAATCTGAGCTTCAGAAAAGTGCAGAACAGAGTGGTGAAATCTCAAAAGTTGGGGCTTGGAAGAAGGGGAAAAGATAGGAGAAATAAGGCACACATATAATGAAAATGAAGCTAATACTCCCCT
This sequence comes from Amorphophallus konjac, assembly GCA_022559845.1. Classification (NCBI taxonomy): domain Eukaryota; kingdom Viridiplantae; phylum Streptophyta; class Magnoliopsida; order Alismatales; family Araceae; genus Amorphophallus; species Amorphophallus konjac. The sequence continues at coordinate 21,020,808 of CM040124.1, forward strand.
CTTCAAGATGGAGTCAATGGAGGACGAAAAGGATGAAGCATGACTCCGCCCCGGCTTGATGAACAGGCCCCCGTCGTGGAGTTGTAGCAGAAAACCAGCAAACTGATGATTTGCCAAATGTAGGGGCGAAGTTGAGTGGGCAAACGTTGATGAAATTGAGCAAATAAGGAATCAAAATGAATTTAATACTTCCCTCTTCAGGCTATGGTCGAAGGAAGATGAAGACAGTTTGGCATGGCTTCGTCGTCGCCTTGGAAACGCGCCCCCGTCGCGAGGTTCACATAGGGCACTTTATATAGAAAATTGCTTAAATCCCCAACTTTCTTCCATGAGTTTAAGAGATAGAGTCCACCAAATCCTGAGATCTATGGATCAATCTCGAGATAATAGTCAAGATAAGATGTAGGAGAAAACGGGACTCTATTTGGATGAAAGATCTAGAAGATATGGCTTCTAGAAGGAGGCCCCGTCGCTCAAAAAATAGAGTTTTAGTTGTAGCAGGAGACCTAAACGCCCAACTTTCGAGCTGGATTCTGTGCAAGATAGCCAAGGAAAATTGGAGTTCTTTGAACCAAGTTTCAGATAAATCTAAGGAGAAACCATAGGAACAAACGGGGACTGATTTGGATAAGAATCCGAAGAGATAGGGGCTTTCAAAGAAGGCCACGACGGACAAAAAACTGAGAGAGTCTAGCAGAAGTTGGACTCTCGGGTGGGTGGGCTAGCGGTCGCGCGACTCACCGCTTGGCCCACCAAGCGGTCGGTCAAACGACCGCTAGGCAGCAAATTATTTTTTTTCCATTTTTAAGCCCCCGAGTGCCTGTTTGACCTCCGAATCAACCCCGAACGAACTTGAAAGTTGGGAAATTGAAAATACAAGCTTCCTAGGCTAAATGAGCTTGAAAATGATAAGAAAATGGGCTCGAGATGACTCACAGATGACTTCAAAACAATGGTTAATTTTGGGCATCATGGAGATAAATAAGAGAAATAACGTGACTTATGGGCCGAAAACGGGTGTCAACAGGGTAGCCACTGATTGGCCTAGAAGTGTTAAGGAATGTTGGCTGCCCATTGGCTCGCCAATCCTCTTCATGTGGTAAACAGCAGACTGTTAGGTCCCTTGGGTGCAACCGGATCTAGAAGGGGGGGTTGAATAGGTTCGGTATAAGCTTAGCCCAATTAAAAACTTAGATGATTAAAACAAGAACCACTACTATAGAATAAATAAAACACTTGAGCTCATAGCACAGTGGATTCAGCGAGAGTTGTTCTAGGGCTGGAGCAAAAGCAACATATATAAACTGATGATGTCGATGCACCAGTCCAGAGAGGTCGAAGCCCCTTCAGCTTAACAAAGTAGCCGAGGTCAACGCACCATCAAGGAGTCCCTTATAAACATGCAAACAAGTGGAACACAAGTGTTCTTATTGGGTTATGTAGAACTGAATGCAGATATGCAAGAAGAAAGAACTAGATATGCAGGTGCAGGAACAAACACACAAATGTATAGTGTGGAGGCTGAGCAGAGTAAGTGTAGAATAGAAATCCTTGCATTCCTGTGAATGAAGAGAGAAGAGATGGATCAAATGCACAAGAGCACATCCACTGCACCAGATATTTTTAAGGTGGTTCGGTTGCAAACCCGCAACCTACATCCACCCCTCACCAAAACCCGGTGAGGCTTTTCTACATGAGGACGAGGTCCTCAATACACATACACACACACGCACACACGCACACACACACACGCACGCGCGCACACACACACACACACACACACACATACACACACACACACACACACACACACACACACACACACACACACACACACACACACACACACACACACACACACACACACACACACACACACACACACACACACACACACACACACAACTAAGAAAACAAGTTGCAAGTGCAACAAAAACACTTCCAGTCTCTCAAGCAGAGCACCGGACACACACTGATATCTGAATGGGAAATGAGACAGAAAAATAAAGCAACGCAGGAAGAAAACAATTGTGGCTTCCGATCAAAGTCATGAAGCACTAGCAAGCTAAGCACGGCTGAAGGAGGGCTGCACTACTTTTTACTTCTATTCCTCTCAGATTTTCTGCTGAGGAGGCTTCCTTCTTTTCTCTCAAGCTTTCTCCCTTTTCTTTCTCTCAGAGGCACTTAGTGGAAGGCTTAGTGCTGCTAACTCTTTTCTTCCTCTCTTCTTCTTTCTCTTTTCTTCTCCTTTTCTCTTCTCTCTCACAGCAATGGACTGGGTTGGCCAAAAGCTGGGCTACTCACATTCCCTTCTCTTCTTTTTTTACTGAATTGCTTAAATGCTCAAGGGCGTGACTTTCTTCAAGGGCAGCAACAACAGCTTCTTCAGTAGAAGCTTCATACTTATAGAGAGCTGGTGGAGGATTTTCCCTCCATGAAGTCTGGTTCAAATTCAAGCATCTTTCTTTGAGCACTGACCTCCATCAATAGAGCTTGACTTGATCCACCGGATATAAGGAAGCAACTACAAAGTTAAATTTCCCTCTAAAAATCATTTCTTAGCTTTGTAGAAAATATTCTGAGGATATTGTCCTGAGCTTGCAGGCCTTTTCAGACCAATCCTAGGATAGGACGGTGGTAGGTATGGAGTGAACCTTTTGCCAGAACTATGGTAGTGAGAAGTGGCTTTGTCCAGTATGCATTAGAGGGCTGACGAGTCCTTTCTTAGGACTGAAGAGACAGTTTTCCTAGCAGAGAAGACTCTTACAGATTTGGTCCCTGACATGGTCTTCTTCAAAAGGATTTTTTGAGATGTTATAAAGAGATGGCTGGACCTCGTTGACATCCGTTTTAGCCCACAAGTTGTGTCATTTCTCTTATTCAACATTTTTGATGCCCCGAATTAGCCATTATTTTAGAGCTTTCTCGGATGGATTTCAAGCCCATTTTTACCATTTTATATCTTTTGAGTCTTGAAGATCATGATTTCCTAGAGCCTTGGAGCTTGTCTTATCAACTTCTAGCTTCTAAGTCGACTTACGGCCCATTTAGGCCGGCTTCCCTCAAGTAATCGGCTCTCTCTCACTGTGCAGTCCTGAAAGTGGTCCTTTTTCATCTCCTTCTGTTCCCCTTTTTAAAAAGTTGTATTCATCAAAGTTGTTCATATTTCAAAGATCTACAATTACTTCTTCTACGCCGTTGGCCAGCTCTGCCCCTATTGTGAGCTATTCACATTTTTACGGCGTGCTGTGCTGTTCACCTATGTCTCAGAATTTTCTTCTCTGTTCTAGCCCCATTTTCTCCCTCTTATAATCATTTTCTCAACTTTCTTTTTTCATAAAAGTTGTTCCTCTCTCAGTTATCTACAATTTCTTCTTCTACCACTTTCACTAGTTCTGTCCCGTTTGAGAGATACGCTTCAATTTCCAAAGTCACGCGCAGTCTACCCAAAATCTTCCTCCATCAGTGTGACGGCCCTACCCTAGACCGCCAGGGCAGTGTGACGGTCCTACGATAGACCGTCACACCGAAACTTGCCTGAAATCGCCCTGTTCGACCCCTAGAGCGTGGCGGTCTTACCCTAGATCGTGAGAGTCCATGTGATGGTCTAGTATGGGTGCGTCACACCGAAACTTATCCGAAATCGTCCCGTTTGACCCCCAGAGTGTGACGGACCTACCCTAGTCCGTTACATAACTCTGACGGTCGTACGATAGACCGTTACACACACCTGAGAGTCCAATTCGTGCTGGATTCTGCTCCGTTTCTGTGCGTCGTGGCCCTCTTGCAGAGTCCAGAACTTCTTAAATTCTACTCCGAATTGAGCGCCGTTTGTTCCTATGGTTTCTCCTTGGTATTATCTTGAATTCAGTCGAAATAACTCTAAATTTTATTGACTATCTTGCTCAGAATCATACTCAAAAGTTGAGGGTTTAGGTGTCCTGGTTCAACTCAAACTCTGCAGATTAAGCTCCGGGGCTCCCTTCCAGAAGCCATATCTTCCAGATGCTTCATCCAAATAGAGTCTCGTTTTCTCCTATGACTTATCTTAACTATTATCTCGAGATTGATCCATAGATCTTGAGATTTGATGGACTCTATCTCTTAAACTCATGGAGGAAAGTTGGGGGTTTCACGACTTTTCTATAAAAATTGCACAGTTCGCAGTCGCGACGGGGGGCTCTTTCTTGGTTCGGGGCGAAACCATACTGCAACTCCAACTCACAACTTCGACCCTGGCTTGAAGAGGGAAGTATTAGCTTACAATTCCATCCTTCTGGGTTTGATTTCATGGTCTACACTCTTAGTTCTCCTCTCCTCAAAATCACAAATCATCACAGTTTTATGCACTTTTCTACTACACATGCACTTTTGCACATTTTGCATCAATGATTTCTCTCTATTCTTTCAATCAAATCTCGTGATTTCAAATCTCATGCATGCACAATACACACACCTATTATTTTCACCCTTCCACATGGGTTAAAAACCCTCCCCCGGTGAGTTTGCCCTTAATTTCTACCCCTATTTTATCACTGCGGGATTGATGCTACACATGCATGTTCTAATGGGTTTTTTGTCCTTGTTTTGGCTTTGTTTTGCAGGAGAGCATGAATACAACGTGAGGCCTTCTTCATCTAGCCGGCTGAAAGGAGAGGAGGTTTGAATCCATAAGTTCCCCGCACCCCGTTTCAAGCGCGATCAAGTCTTTAAGTTCCAAGGTACACGGCGCCGTTCTTTACACTTCTTCATCCTTTGGCGTTGTTGGAACCTTGGTGGCGATCACGGTTAGTATTTCTCATCCTTTCATCCCCCTTGTCTTTGATTCACATGTTTATGCATGTATGTATTTAAAGGGGGCGGGATAGGAATATAATTAAAATAAATCAACAGTTTTTTGGCGATCACGGTGGGACACCAATGCCCATCACGTTTGTTTTAATGGTCTTTTGTAAGTTGGGTGTGTGCATGTGCATGTTTAGGTGATATTTTATCCATTCTTCTATTGTTTGGGGCGTTTTAAGGGCTCAGGTAGTGTGACGGTCCTATAGTAGACTGCCACATGAATGTAACGGTCGTTTGGTAGACCGTTACATATTCTGGCAGTTCTGTACGCATGCTCACAGGGCCGTGTTCATCGGGGCATAACTTTTGATCTCGATGTCTGATTACGCTGATTTTTCTTCCGTTGGATAGCCCTTTGTATTGTTTTTCCATCCATATATCATTTGAATCATTTGGTTAACAGTTGCATATTCTAATATTATCCAACTTTTTGAGTTTTGTGCATAAGTTCTGCATGCAGGCTCAGGGACAGGTTCACAGGTACATCTTTACTCCGTGATTTGACTGCCTTTCCGGTGTCTAATTGCACTGATTTTTGTTCCATTAGATAGTCCTTTGTATTGCCTTTCCATCCATAGCTTATTTGCATCATTTGGGTCACATTTGCTTAGTTAAAAATTGTCATCATTTTAGCATTTTGTCCATAAAATCTGCATGTGGTCTGCGCACAGGTTCACAGGGGTAACTTTGCTCAGTGATTTGATTGACCTCCCGGGGTCAGATTGATCTATTTTTGGGCCCTTTGTGCAGACCTTTGTATTATCTTTCCATCCATATACTATTTGTCTTAGTTGGATCAAGTTTGCATAGTTTAATCTAGTCTTGATTTTCAAGTTTTAAGCTAGAATTTGCATGCACTCCGGTGCACATAGGGCCATACATTGCATATCATAGTTGCATTTCCTACCTTGGTAAGTGATCCTCTCACCTCCATATTCCTTGGAGTCGACTAGGTGATCTTATCCGGGACCTCCATAAGTCCCCGTGAGCCGTGGATTCCCACACGGACACCGGGCCGGTTGTACCTTTCCACCCCTTAGGCTTGCATTTGCATAAGTGTGAGAGAGTTAACCTTAGTCAACCTAAAGTTTGGACCTTATCTTGAGGGAATTATTATTAATTCAAATCATTAAAAGGTCTATTAAAATCCCTAAAATATTTCCCACCATATCAACTTGTTTGACTTGGGTGAATACTCTCACATTGCATTGTTTGTGTTGTTTGGGCTTGTCCAAGCCCATTAGTGGTGTTTTATGTTGCATCCACATGTTTCGTCGTTGTTAGGCCCACTTAAGTCAGTCCATTTTATGGGTTCATTGTCCAGTCCATCGTCCCTTGGTTCGTTGTCCATCGGTCTTTGCATTAGTGGGTCAGTCCCTCCTTGTTCTCAAGCCCATTAAGCCCTTGCTTCCCCATTTGCATTGTCCTTGATCTCCTTATATTAAGTCTCTATTTTCCCTCATGGAGTATCATTCTAACCCCTTGTATCATTCTTTTTCTCAATCTTCTTCCTATTCCCGCATAGAATCCTCTTCCCACGCGGGCCCATCTTCCCGTGGTCCCTCAGATCTCTCTGAGGAACATGCTAATCTCATGGCCCATATATCAAGTCTTGTTCGCCAAATGGACCCGGCCCAGGCCCAATGTCTTATTGCATCTCATCTTCATGGGCCTCCTTCTCTTAATGGGTCTTCTTCTCTCTTTAATAGGCCTCATCATCTTAATGGGCCCCATTCTCCTAATGGGCCTTATTTTTCTAATGGGACTCATTCTTCTTCTCCTTATGCTGCCAGCCCAATGGGTCCTTATGCTCATGCTTCTTCCAGGCCCACATATCCTTCCATTCCCGAAATGGGCCCTTCTTCTTCTCAGCCCAGATCCTCTTATCCGACCCATTATCATCATACTGGTCCGAATTCACATCCTCTTGCTCAAGCTGGCCCATATTCTTCTCGATCTCTCCCTACCCTAGAGATGATTGTTCAAACCCAACGCCAACTTGATGAGCTTCAACGTCGAATCGATCCTAAATCCTTATTAAGTGTTCCGTTCCCTTTCCAAGGTCTTCGGCTCCCACCTCCATCACAAATTCCCACATATCGCCGTTATAGTGGAGTCGGTGACCCGTATGTGCACTTGAAGGAGTTTGTTTATGAGTCGGCCCAATTTCGACATGACCAACGCTTGATGGCCTATCTATTTGGTCTGTCGTTGGAAGGCCCGGCTCGGGATTGGTTCTTCTCTCTTCCGCAAGAGCAAGTTGTGAGTTTTCATGCCGTTCAAGAAAAGTTTATTCAACAGTATGAAGACCAGGTTGGACCCAAGTATTCTATGGCGGATCTGGCCCATGAGATGATGAAGCCCGACGAGGAGTTCTGCACCTTTGCTGACCGTTGGCGTCGCCTTGCCGCGCAGGTCCCAGGGCACATTCCAGAGAAAGAGCAAATCAAGATGCTGATATCCAATGTCACGCCCGAGTATCAGTTTATCTTAGCCCTCAACGACATCACCTCCTGGCAACAACTTTACAGTCGAGCCCGCTTCATTCGCCAACAAATCCAAGATTCCCTTGACCCCGAGTCTCCACCATCCACCTCCACATATCAACCTTCACCCTCCACGTGCCAACCCTACGCTCCCATGAGTCAGCCCGCCATGAGTCAGCCTTCCGCCACATATCCCTCCACGAGCCAACCCCTCGCCTATACATACCTATACGCCTCCGCATATCAACCTTCCATGAGTCAGCCTCCTGCGTCCGCATACCCGTCTCCGTTTCCACCCCTGGTCAAGGTCACACCACATCCCGAGCAGGTGGATGCCGTCTACATACCTCCCCACTCCGTTCCACATATGCCTTCACCAAAATCCCTCCTCCGCCGGCCAAGCACTATTGCCTACGCAACATTCACTTCCGTCTCCACAACCTTCTCCACCACCTCATACCCCTCGGCATCCGCCTTACCCAAAGCGGGCTCCTTGTCCTCCGTTGCCGGAGTGCTTTACCAACATTTTTAGGGCTTTGATGGCCACTCACGCGTTGCGGCTCTCTCCGGCTGTGCCTTGCCGACCCGCGGTCGGGAATATGCTTCAATATTGTGATTTTCACCGCCAGCAGGGGCATTTGGTTGAGGATTGTCCCGAGTTCCGAGAGTATGTTTATGGCCTGGAAGGTAATAAAAGAATTGATTGGGCCGCCATGCGTAAAGTTGTTTTAGATCTCCGCAGCAAGCAGCAGCAACAAGAAGCACCGCCCAAGTAGCCGTCTCCATCTCTACAAGATCGGGGGCACCCCAATGATTCTTCATCTAGCATTGAACCTGCTCCATCACCTACTACTTCGCCTACTCTGTTACCTTCGCTATCTTCTATCCAATCTCCGCAACCTCCATAAACCCAAGCCTCTGCTCATGCTAGTGCCTCCCCTTCTTCTACTGTCGCCACTACCACTACTTCTATCCCTAACACCGCTCGACGTGTTGTGTCGACACATCGATAGTGGACACTACAACCTCCCTCTTCACCCTCTCCACCTCCATGTCCACTACCCCCATCACCTTCATCACTATCCTCACCATCTCCATTGCCATCACCACCTCCATCTCCACCCTCACCTCCATCTCTGCCATCACCTTTGCCCGAGCCAGAGCAAGCCACACCTTTTCCTTTACCTTTACCCTCAGCCACGCCTTCACCTTCACCTTTGTCGCCACCCGAGCCTATCATCGCCACATCGCCTACACCTTCACTTTCCATCACCACTCCCGTTGGAGCCTCCATGCCTTCCAAACCTTCACATGTGCCACCCAAACATATTCCCTTTACTTCTCCAACCACTTCCACCCCACGGAGCGGGTGTGCGCTTCCTTTGGTGCCCCTTGGGTCTAATCCCCAGGGAGACAATAAGCCAAGTCAGGATGATTCTGTGACGACCCGAGGATCCGAGTACCGGAAAGGAACCGGCGCGTCTCGAATCTCGGTCCGCCAACCCACGAGCCCGAAGACTCGGAAGGGTAGAAAGGAGTGGTGTGGGGGTACAAGAGAAATTGCAACGACCACAGAGATAGCACAATAATCTAAAATAAAATGCACATAATAATATAAATAAATAAACTGCTACAAGGTCCACAGTGTCTCATGTCCAAAGGAAAGTACAGTCAACGGGAAAGAAAGTACAACAACACGGGGCATCCCCCGGAGTACAACTACACGGGGCATCCCCCGGAGTACAACTACACGGGGCATCCCCCGGCTCTGGCAGACTGGCGACTAACCCTGGCTAGTAGAACCACGCTGAAACTCGGCCGCGCCTCCCGCCGACCCCGCCTCACCTGAAGAGCAGGGGTGAGCCTCATCTCATTGGCCCAGTAGGGATCCCGCAAATCCCCACCTCGCACGGAAAACGAGAAAGAAGAAGACAACCCTACCAAACAAGAGTACGGTAGAACCGACAAGCTAAAGTAAATAAACGGAAAAAAGCCGTCTACTCTAACAGTACCGCACTACGGAACCTCGGTCCCACAAAATGCGAGTCCACGCCTGCCAGTGAACAGGAGCACCACCCACTAGAAGAATGACCGGATGCGTCCCCTGACGTCTTATACCGTGTCACAAGTGTCTAGCTACTACGCCCCTGGCGTGAGACTCAGACACACTCAGTAACCAGAAGTAACCGTAAAACAAGGACTAGCTGAGGTCACACTCGTCAGCGCAGGTCCGAACCCTCAGCCTCGTGTGCACACTCAGACCGTACGCCCTAGGCCTGTCCTCTAGCTGGTATTTCCCCCTAAACCCAGACTCGGAAGTACACGGGGGCCCTGCGGTAACCAGCCTACTCACCGCCTCTCGGGTACGCCGCTCAGCCACTCCCAGGCGAGCCAGCATACGCGTGCCGTGGGAAAGCTACGACTAGTGGTAGGGTCACTGGAAGTAAGGACTTAATCCACGGAAACCATCGACCAAACACTAGCACAGACTCTCGATAACCATACGTTAGGCACGGATGCCGGGGACACGCATGAGGTCCAACCGTCCCTCAAGTCACGCGGCACCCCTACCGAGGTAACTGATTCTCCGGGGAACCCCGGGCGCCCCTGTGGCTCTCACTAGGTGCCCACGGCATCCCTTGGGCCACACGCCACAACCGGGTCCATAACTCACTCAGCCGAAGGTCACGCTACCCGCACAATGCGGTCCGGGGGAGGGGGATGGTCGCGCTAGGTGTCCCTAGCGTGACACCGAAGAACGCGCTAGCTTTGGCTAGCGAGATCTTCCATGTCGCGCTGTCCAAGGCTAGCGTGTTCAACCTGAACGCGCTAGTCTTGGCTAGCGTGATCTGGAGATCGCGCTACCCGAACCAGGCGCGTTCCCCCACCGCCTTACTATTCGTCTTCTCCGACGGACACGCTCGGACGACACGGCGCATTCATCAAGAACGCGCCACTGGACTATAGCGCGACAGCGGGCCGAGCCTGGTTCGCGAACTACGGCCGGAAATCACAAAACCACGCCCATTCACCCCCTTTGGTGAAGGGAAAACAATGGGGGATCACCCCACAACGCCCTAGCATGCATCTAGAACCCCCAAATCGATCAAAAACCTCACGGATCGACGGATCCGACGCTCAAGCCCCAAACATGGAAATAACCCTCCCGGCATGAATCTAGCCTCTCTCGGCCTCTCCACGGCCTAGAAATCACGGGAAATGATAGGAAGAGGGTAAGGATCCGTCCCCCTACCTCAAGGAAGCTCGAAATCCACCGAATCACCGCCGAAATCAAGGATGAAGCTTTTACTCCCACGAACGCCCCGCCTCTCGCCACGAAAAGCACACCACCGGGACCGCCTTGCCGCCGCCGCCGCTACCACGCCGTTGCCGGAGTGAGGGGGGCCGCGTCTCGGTCGCCCGGGGGGGGGAAGGAGATCGGCCACGGGGGAGGGGAGCTCTCACGGTTGAAGGAAGGAGGAAGAAAAAGAAAAGAAAAAGGTAAAAGGAAAAGAAAAAGAATTGATATATATAGAAAATCTGGAAAATCGGAAAAATCCCAAAAAATAGAAACATACACCTCCTCGACCGTCACGACGCGCTAATCGCAACGGTACCACTCGCGGGCTGGTGAACGACCCGGTTCACCCGCTACAGGGTTCCGAAGGACTCGCCGAAACCCATACGCGGAAATCGGAAAACGCGCACGGAAAAGCCGCGGACACACTCCGGGCCTCCGAAACGACTCCGGATCGTGCCGATCCGAACACGAAAGATGTCCGAAACGAAATTTCAGACACAACAGGGTTGAACACCCTGACAAACCAGATCCGGGACCCATAATGAAGGATCCGAAAGATCCGGGACCCATAACGAAGGATCCGAAAGATCCGGGACATTACAGCCCTCCCCCCTTAACGAATTTCATCCTCAAAATTCAAGGACAAGGCATAAGGACGGGGGAAAGACTCACACAAACAAATAAGGATACAACTCCCGCATCTCATCCTCGCGCTCCCAAGACGCCTCGCCGCTAGAATGACGCTGCCAGACCACCTTAACCAAAGGAATAACCTTGTTCCGCAGGCGCTGCTCTCACCGATCCTCAATGCGAACAGAAAACTCCGGGAGGGATAGATCTGGGGTCACCTCGGGCCAAACGGCATCCTCGAGAACATGAGAATCATCGGGCATGTACTTCCGAAGCATCGACACGTGGAACACATCATGCACGGCGGAAAGCTCCGGAGGTAGCTACAACCGATAAGCAACTTCCCCAACACGCTCAACGATGGGAAAGGGGCCAACGTAGCGGAGACTCAACTTCCCACGCCTACCGAAGCGCATCACGCCCTTCATGGGAGACACTCTCAAGAAGACTCGATCTCCCACAGCAAAGCTGAGAGGTCGCCTCCTACGATCGGCATAGCTCTTCTGCCAGCTCTGAGCCGCCAACATCTTCTGCCGAACGAGATGCACCACCTCAACGCACTGCTGCACCAAATCTGGTCCGGTCAAGGCACGCTCGCCTACCTCGAACCAATCAAGCAGAGTCCGACAAGGTCACCCATACAACGCCTCATAGGGAGCCATACCGATGCTCGAATGATAGCTGTTGTTGTAGACAAACTCCACTAATGGCAGATGGTGGGTACAACTCCCCTGCCACTCCAAGCAACACGCTCGCAACATGTCCTCTAAAGTCTGGATGGTCCGCTCAGACTGACCATCCGACTGAGGATGATAGGCCGAGCTGAATGCCAACTCAGTGCCTAGAGCCCTCTGGAAGCTCCTCCAGAATCCAGAAGTGAAATGGGGGTCACGATCCGATACAATCGAGATAGGGACTCCATGCAACGGAACTATCCGCTCCACGTACAGACAAGCCAAACGCTGCACGCTCCAACTGACCTTGACCGGCAGTAACCGCGCCGTCTTCGTCAGTCTGTCCACTAGCAACCAGGTACTATCCTCCCCACTGGACGTCCTCGGTAATCTAACAACAAAATCAGTGGTCACATGGTCCCACTTCCAAGCAGGAACATCCAAGGGCTGAAGTGTGCCTCCTGGTCGCTGGTGCTCTGCCTTCACCTGTTGACAGGTCAAACACCTGGCCACAAATTCTGCAACATCTCTCTTCATGCCAGGCCACCAAAACTACCTCTTCAGGTTCTGGTACATCTTGGCCGATCCGGGGTGCACGGCATACCGACTCCCATGAGCCTCACGCAACACATTACGCCGCACCTGCCCCTCGGCTGGGACATACAATCTACCTCTGAACCTCACAGCTCCATCCTCGCCAAACTCCACCTCGGCCATCGACAAAATACGAGGTAGCTCGGGGTCCGCTCGCTGGGCCTCAGTCACCTGTCGAAGCACCGCGGGTGTGACAGTCAGACTCGCAAGGACAGCCGAACCCTGGTCCTAAGGGACCTTGAGCCTAAAAGTCATGGCCGGGACCTGCTCCCAAAGCTTCCACTTCCTCAACAACATCAGACTGACCGTTACCCTCCTACTCAGAGCATCAGCCACGACGTTCATCCTGCCAGGCTGATAAGACAGAGTAACGTCATAATCCTTCATGTACTCCATCCACCTCCTCTGCCTGAGGTTGAGATCCTTCTGTGTAAACACATACCTCAAACTCTGATGGTCAGTGAAAAGCTCAAACCTCTTGCCGTACAGATAATGCCTCCAGATCTTCAGAGCGAAGATCACCGCTGCCAACTCAAGATCATGAGTAGGGTAGTTCACCTCATGTGGCTTCAACTACCGCGACGCATACGCCACAACTCTCCCATGCTGCATCAACACAGCACCAAGGCCTACCCCGGAAGCATCTGTACACACCACGAAACCACCCGAGCCAGATGGCAACACCAAAACCGGAGCAGTGGTAAGCAATCTCTTCAGCTCCATGAAGCTCCGCTCACACTCCTCCGTCCAGACGAACGGCACCTCCTTCCGCGTAAGCCTGGTCATCGGGGCCGCAATACCAGAGAAATCCTGAATAAACCTCTGATAGTAGCCTGCAAGCCCCAAGAAACTCCGAATCTCCGTGACAGAACTCGGCCTCGGCCACTGCACCACCGCCTCGACCTTGGCCGGGTCCACAGAAACACCATCATCAGAAATAACATGCCCTAGAAAGTGCACCTCTCGGAGCCAGAACTCGCACTTGCTGTACTTGGCATACAACTGGTGATCGCGCAGGGTCTGCAATACCGCTCTCAAATGCTGCACATGCTCCTCAGCAGACCGCGAATACACAAGGATATCGTCCACAAACACGACCACAAATCGGTCCAAGTACAGACGAAACACCCTATGCATCAAATCCATGAACGCCGCGGGGGCATTGGTGAGCCCGAACGGCATCACCAAGAACTCATAATGCCCATACCTCGACTGAAATGCCGTCTTCTCCACGTCCGACTCTCGGATCCGCAGCTGATAGTAGCCCGATGTCAAATCGATCCTCGAAAACACCTGGGCCGACTGAAGCTGATCGAACAAGTCATCAATCCGCGGCAACGGATACTTGTTCTTAACAGTCACCTGGTTCAACTGACAGTAGTCGATGCACAGCCTCAAACTACCATCCTTCTTCTTCACAAACAACACCGGCGCACCCCACGGGGAATAACTAGGACGAATATACCCCTTGGCCAGCAACTCTTGTAATTGCGCCTTCAGCTCTCGCAACTCGGCAGGCGCCATCCGATAAGGGGCCTTCGACATAGGTGCCGTACCTGGCACCACCTCAATCACAAAATCAATCTCTCGCTGCGGTGGCAACCCTGGTAGCTCCTCGGGAAAAACATCGGGGAACTCGCACACGACAGGAACATCCTCTACCTCAGGACCCTGCCGATCGACTGAAAGCACGGATGCGAGAAAGCCCTGACAACCTGCATCAAGCAAACGACGCGCACGAATAGCCGAAATAAGCAAGCGGGAAGAGGAAGACCGAATACCTTGGAAATAGAAGGTGGGTCCACGAAGCTGTCGGAAGTAGACCTTCTTCGAGCCGCAATCCACCAAGGCATGATGAGCCTCAAGCCAATCCATGCCCAAAATCACATCGAAGTCCTGAAGCGGTAACGCATAGAGTCTAGCCGGTAAACTCCGCCCTTCCACCCACACATGTACCTTCTTAAAACAGTACGGGGTGACCATGAAGTCACCGGTAGGCAACTCTACCGCCAAGTCACAGGACACCTCGGTCACTGGGTCCTCCACGCTCTGAGCAAAATCTTCCGAGATGAACGAATGGGAAGCACCTGAATCAAACAAAACACGAGCCGCACAACCCAAAATCGAAAGAGTACCTTCCACCAAATGCGATGCCTCAGCCTCTGCCCTAGTCATGTGAGTCACTCTACCTCGGGATCTCTGCCTCCCCACAGTAGCTGACCGCGATAACTGAGGAAACTGTCCCTACTGATGGTACTGCTGCGGCTGTGCTGATGACTGCTGGGGCCGAAACTGCTGCTGCTGCTGCTGAAACTCGTGCGGACAGTCACGTGCCATGTGCCCTGGCTGGTAGCACTTGAAGCAAATCACGGGCGCCGAACACGGTCTGCCTGGGTGAGAACCACCGCACTTGGGACAACCGCCCCGAGCACCTGACACCGAACCCTGACGCTGCAAAGCTACGGACTGCTGATCACTGGCTGACGACTCCTGCTGTGACTGCCCCTTCTTACCCCGGCGTCTCCCGCCGAGGCCCGCCTCCTTGAGTAACTTCTTGAGCCTAGAGCCAAAGGACGAAGATTCTGGCACAGGAGCCACAGACTGCGTCGCCACGGAACCACCTGCCGAGAGCTGGACGGTACTCCGCTGCGGCACTACTGACGGCTGGCCAAAACCTGCCTGCACCTGACTAGCACTGCCCTGCCCTCGAACCTTCTGCAAATCTCTCTCCAGTGCCGATGCTGCCTTGCACGCCGCATCCAAAGTGGTCAATCCTAATGCAAGAAGATGATGCCTCAGCTCTAGCCTCAGACCACCAACAAACTGATCAGTCTTCACCTCCTCATCTGTCATGATATGAGGAGCATAACGGCCCAACTCGATAAACCTGGCACGGTACTGCATCACCGACATGTCACCCTGAGTCAGCTCCATGAACTCACGCAACCTCTGCGACCTGACAAAGGACGGACAGAAGGCACGCTCGAAAGCCGTGACGAACTCCTGCCACGCAATCTGCCGAAGAGGACGAGACTGGAACACTGAACTCCACTCTGACGTCCACCAAGTACGGGCCGATCCCTGAAGACGATGAGTAGCCAACGCCACCTGTTCCTCCTCGGAACACTCCATCGCACTGAAAATCCACTGAACATCATCCAGCCACTCTCTGGCCACCTCAGGATCTGGCTGCCCACTGAAAGAAGGAGGCTGGAACAGCAAAAACTCCTTCAGCACGCGACCAGGACCACCACGAGCCCGGTCCTCACCACCATCGCCACCCTGCTGCTGATGATCTCCCTGCTGCCGCTGAAACACATACTCAAACATGCCTTGGAAGAAGTCGTCCATCCCTGGAGCTCTCGCATCTCCAGATACACCCTCGGAAACTGAAGCCCTGCTCTGCTCCTCTGGACCACCACTAGACTCTCCCTGCTGGGCACGAGTCCTCCTCCGTGGCGCCATAACACACCTGGCATCAAAGAAAAGCAACCGGAAATCAATAAAACACCCGACCCTAAGCCAGTCGCCGACTATACAGGACATTCATGGACCTTCTGGACCACTGCAATTCGTTCCAAGTTCCGATATACCTCCACAACCTTGCTCTGATACCAGCTGTGACGACCCGAGGATCCGAGTACCGGAAAGGAACCAGCGCGTCTCGAATCTCGGTCCGCCAACCCACGAGCCCGAAGACTCGGAAGGGTAGAAAGGAGTGGTGTGGGGGTACAAGAGAAATTGCAACGACCACAGAGATAGCACAATAATCTAAAATAAAATGCACATAATAATATAAATAAATAAACTGCTACAAGGTCCACAGTGTCTCATGTCCAAAGGAAAGTACAATCAACGGGAAAGAAAGTACAACAACACGGGGCATCCCCCGGAGTACAACTACACGGGACATCCCCCGGAGTACAACTACACGGGGCATCCCTCGGCTCTGGCAGACTGACGACTAACCCTGGCTAGTAGAACCATGCTGAAACTCGGCCGCGCCTCCCGCCGACCCCTCCTCACCTGAAGAGCAGGGGTGAGCCTCATCTCATTGGCCCAGTAGGGATCCCGCGAATCCCCACATCGCACAGAAAACGAGAAAGAAGAAGACAACCCTACCAAACAAGAGTACGGTAGAACCGACAAGCTAAAGTAAATAAACGGAAAAAAGCCGTCTACTCTAACAGTACCGCACTACGGAACCTCGGTCCCACAAAACGCGAGTCCACGCCTGCCAGTGAACAGGAGCACCACCCACTAGAAGAACAACCGGATGCGTCCCCTGACGTCTTATACCGCTTCACAAGTGTCTAGCTACTACGCCCCTGGCGTGAGACTCAGACACACTCAGTAACCAGAAGTAACCGTAAAACAAGGACTAGCTGAGGTTACGCTCGTCAGCGCAGGTCCGAACCCTCAGCCTCGTGTGCACACTCAGACCGTACACCCTAGGCCTGTCCTCTAGCTGGTATTTCCCCCTAAACCCAGACTCGGAAGTACACGGGGGCCCTGCGGTAACCAGCCTACTCACCGCCTCTCGGGTACGCCGCTCAGCCACTCCCAGGCGAGCCAGCACACGCGTGCCGTGGGAAAGCTACGACTAGTGGTAGGGTCACTGGAAGTAAGGACTTAATCCACGGAAACCACCGACCAAACACTAGCACAGACTCTCGATAACCATACGTTAGGCACGGATGCCGGGGACACGCATGAGGTCCAACCGTCCCTCAAGTCACGCGGCACCCCTACCGAGGTAACTGATTCTCCGGGGAACCCCGGGCGCCCCTGTGGCTCTCACTGGGTGCCCACGGCATCCCTTGGGCCACACGCCACAACCGGGTCCATAACTCACTCAGCCGGAGGTCACGCTACCCGCAAAACGCGGTCCGGGGGAGGGGGATGGTCGCGCTAGGTGTCCCTAGCGCGACACCGAAGAACGCGCTAGCTTTGGCTAGCGCGATCTTTTTTTTTTTAACTAAGGTTGATACTTGCAAGGGGGGAGATGGGAGAGGGGGTTCATCTCTTCATTGCGGAAGAAGATGAAACCACTATCCCGGCCACCAGGCAAGCGATTTTCATATAAGAAAGCATAAAAGAGAAAGGGGTACAGAGGGGGGAGGGGAAGCGGCCAAAGAGGGCCAAGAAGCGTACAAGGCTCAAAGCCCAAAGAAGCAACAACGAGGCCAAACAACCCAAGCGAGGGCAGCAACAAAAGGCCGAGAACCCACAGAGGAGACCAAGTCCCTACAAATAGGAGTCTTCGTCGAAGACCCCTTCAGAATCAGACGAGAACACAGAACGGACACCACGGTGAGGACCCGGAGAGCAAGGCCAGTCAAGTGGATCAACCTCCGAACTGTCGGGATCGAGTGCCTCCGAGTAGGAAGGGTCGACCGGCGGCGGGGGCACCATCGAAGAAGACTGGAGCCGGAGAGAACGACGCAGAGGGAGACCAGCGTCCTCAAACATGCACTGCCGATCACGCGAGGAAGAGGTGGAGTTGGAACGCCGAAAGGAATGCCGAGGAGCCCCGCCTGCCAACCTCGAGGGCGGCCGAGAGCGATCCAACCCAGAGGTACCCACGAAGGTCGTATGGGCCGCCGTAAGGTCACGAAACCCCGAAGCAGGCTCAAGCCCGGGGACGTGGAGAGCCTGGACGAGGTGAGGGAACCGGAGAGGTGTGCCAAGATCCGGGGGGGGCACAACACCCACGGAGTGCGCCGGAGCAGAAGGGGGGGCGGTGAAGTCGATAGGCCCGGGAGGGGCCCGATTGATCTTCTTCTTCAAAGCTTGGGCAAAGGAGAGGCGAGGAGCGGCCGTCGGAGAAGAGGAGGCCAAGGGCCCTACAACGTTGGCCGCCTGGGCAGTGGGCTGCGCCCCAGGGGACCAAGCAACCGCACAGGCATTAAGCCCCGAAGAAGGGCCGCCCAGGGGGTGGGCATCCGGCGCCAGGAGGCCGAGGACCAAAGAGGAGGTCGCCCGGGCAGCAGGAGGAACAGCCGCAGGCACATCTGAGCACGGAAAAACAAAGCCCACAGACGGCGGGGGGAGAACACCACGAGCACTTGGGTCCGGAGGAGGGGCGAGGCCAACAAATCTAGCATGTGCTGCGGGCAAGTCCGGAAAGAAAGAAATGGGCTCCAAACCAGGCACCGAGAGCAGTTGAATAGGAGGGCGCACAGAAAGGGGGAGCTCCACGGCAGGGGCGGGAGTCCCCTCAGCTCCACGGGCAGGAGGGGCTGCGTCCGAAGGGCTGGTTCCCACGGGAGAGGAGGCCCGAATGCCAGGGGCCTGCATGGGAGAGGCAGCAACTGGCCGAGGAGGGAGGCCGTCAGGGGGGGTGTCGACACCCATGGAGTGGGTGTCGACTCCCACGGTGCCAGCGGCTGGCCGCAGAGGGAGGCCATCAGGGGGGGTGTCGACACCCACGAGGCCAGCTTCTGCCGGCGGAGGGAGACCCACGGTGGTAGCCACCCGGTGCGGGGCAGAGCAGAGCGCGTGCCCTTCAAAGGGCAGGGGGGACTGGTCCGCAGCAGAGGGCGGCAAGGGCGCAGCAGGCGGGTGGCAGATCCCCTCAAGAGGTAGGTCCACCAGGAGAGAAGCTCCAGATGCACCACTGCCGATGGAAAGAACCGAGGGAAGGAGCACCACGGCCGGAGGCGCGGTAGGATATCCTGTCGGAGCAGAGTCCAAAAAGCGCTCCCCTTCCACGGACGAAGCAGAGGGCGAAGCAGTCCCAATGGTGACCTGGGGCACGTCCCCAAGCGGCTGAGAGGGACGCAGCTATGGAGAGGCAGCCCTGGAGATCGCGAGCAAGGGGGGTGGGGCAACCTGTGAGGCAACTGGTGGTAGAGGGGCCAGGGCGCTCTGCAGACAGAGAGAGCCATGCAGAACCCCAATCCCCGCAGCAGAGAGAGGCTGGCAGGGAGGGGGAAGGAGGGGGCCGACAGCAGCCACCGAGGAGGTGAGGGCCCGAGCAGCCGCTTCCACCGCGAGGCAAGCTGGCTGGGAGGGGTTGCCGATGCCGGCAGGCGCTGAGGAAACCAGGCCGCCGCTGAGATGAGCAAGCTGGCGGTCAGGCTCACGCAAAGGAGGCGCAACCAGTGGAGCCCCACAGGCGTTCACCGCGGGAGAGGGGGGGCCAACAATGGATTGGATGAGCTTGGAGGCAGGCTTCGGGGGCACCACCACCGTCGGTCGAGCAGGAGGCTTGTTGCACTTGAGGGAGTCATGGCCAAGGCGTCTACAGGTGCAGCAGAAGCTTGGCGGGTTTGGGTACTCCAGCGGTTGCCAGAAGCCACTCCCTCCATAGCCGACCCAAGCCCGTGGGGGGAGCTTCTTGGAGAGGTCAGCAAGAACACAGACTCTGGCCGCATGGGAACGGGTGCGGCACAATGTGTTACGATCCACCTTTAACGGAGAGCCAATCCCACCTACAATGGAGTTGAGCATAGCTTCCTGGTAGAAGTTGGCTGGGAGTCCCGGCAGCTCCACCCAGACGGGGAGCATGGGTGAATCTTCGTCGACGGAGAAGTTTAGAGACCACTTGAAGAAGGTAAACGGCCTGCCCTTAACGCGAAGGGAGTCCTTGAGGAGGACTTGAAGATAATCTTCCTTATGGTTGAAGCATAGGAGTAGGTGGTGACGGTCCATCGCACTGATGAGGAAATCGGTCTTAAACTAAAAACGCCGTGCAAAGTGCGCTCTGATATCTTGAAACGGTGGACGGCCTTGTGGCGTTCTAGCAATGAGGGCGAGCTCGAGCGGCCGGCAGGAGACATGGATCTCGTCCATGTTGAAGAATGCGGCAGGTTCACCACCATCAGTGAAGGCAGGGGCATGAGTGGAGAGAGGGAGAGCTGGCGGGGCTAGAGATTGAAGCAGCACGTTCGCAAAAGAAGGTGCAGCGTCCGAACAATCCACAGGACACAAACCACCAGGCAGCCCCGGCCGTGCAAGGCCAGACCAAGGGGAGACGGCCGACAGAGCACAGGTGCGAGGCCCCCGGCCAGAGGCGCCAGGTATGCCCAAGGCAGACCCCTCGGCGTGGGAGGAGCTCCGGCGAGCAGCAGACGAAGGCGGAAGGGGTCCAAGACCAAGGATGGGAGGGGGGAGGACACCGCAGCCAAAGGGGGATGCTCAGGCGGACCACCGGCCGGCGACGGAGCACCTGCAACCGGCGTGGAGGTAGGCGAGGAGGAAAACAGGGGACCGTTTTTCCCAGCCGTCCCGTCCAAGGGGTCAACAGTCAACGATGGGAAATGAGTAGCGGTAGGCACGTGGAAGGAGGGGGGTGCATGCGATGAAGTAAGAGGAGGGATGAACGGTGGGGATTGGGATACGGCAGGGGTCGTGTCCAAGGCTAGCGCATTCAACCTGAACGCGCTAGTCTTGGCTAGCGCGATCTGGAGATCGCGCTACCCGAACCAGGCGCGTTCCCCCACCGCCTTACTGTTCATCTTCTCCGACGGACACGCTCGGACGACACGGCGCGTTCATCAAGAACGCGCCACTGGACTATAGCGCGACAGCGGGCCGAGCCCGGTTCGCGAACTACGGTCGAAAATCATAAAACCACGCCCATTCACCCCCTTTGGTGAAGGGAAAACAATGGGGGATCACCCCACAACGCCCTAGCATGCATCTAGAACCCCCAAATCGATCAAAAACCTCACGGATCGACGGATCCGGCGCTCAAGCCCCAAACATGGAAATAACCCTCCCGGCATGAATCTAGCCTCTCTCGGCCTCTCCACGGCCTAGAAATCACGGGAAATGCTAGGAAGAGGGTAAGGATCCGTCCCCCTACCTCAAGGAAGCTCGAAATCCACCGAATCACCGTCGAAATCAAGGATGAAGCTTTTACTCCCACGAACGCCCCGCCTCTCGCCGCGAAAAGCACGCCACCGGGACCGCCTTGCCGCCGCCGCCGCTACCACACCGTTGCCGGAGTGAGGGGGGCCGCGTCTCGGTCGCCCGGGGGGGGAAGGAGATCGGCCGCGGGGGAGGGGAGCTCTCACGGTTGAAGGAAGGAGGAAGAAGAAGAAAAGAAAAAGGTAAAAGGAAAATAAAAAGAATTGATATATATAGAAAATCCAAAAAATCAAAAAAATCCCAAAAAATAGAAAAATACACCTCCTCGACCGTCACGACGCGCTGATCGCAACGGTACCACTCGCGGGCTGGTGAACGACCCGGTTCACCCGCTATAGGGTTCCGAAGGACTCGCCGAAACCCGTACGCGGAAATCGGAAAACGCGCACGGAAATGCCGCGGACACAGTCCGGGCCTCCGAAACGACTCCGGATCGCGCCGATCCGAACACGAAAGATGTCCGAAACGAAATTTCAGACACAACAGGGTTGAACACCCTGACAAACCAGATCCGGGACCCATAACAAAGGATCCGAAAGATCCGGGACATTACAGCTCAGTGCCGGTTGTGCATTTCAAGATTCATGATTTTATCTGTCGGATGCCGATCTGTGTCCTCGTTCTTGGTTATTTTGGGGATGATGCGCCTACACTTTCAAAGATGACAGTTGCTAAGAAGAGTTCCCAGGCACTTGTGCCAGTTTCTTCCCGAGCGAGGCCAGTGGCAATCTCCTTGCTCGTCGGAGAGTTCACCGTTGATGTTATTATTTCTCCTCGCTCTATTGCCATTCAGATGACAGGTCAAGAAGGGTTCTCTACCCGTGTTGTGCTAACTCATACGGCCGCTAAGCAGATTATGCACTCTATGTTCAAAGGGCAATTGGCCATATCTTCTATGTTCTCCAAGGACATTCTGCACATTCTATGCAACCTCCCTTGGTTCATTAGCAATCCGGCCATGTCAACGCCACACATTACTCTCCCCTAGTTTCATCCGTCTCTTCTATCAAGGGAGCTATGCTTCAGGCTTGATTTCCTAGTAGAGTTGATGAATCTTATATTGCTTGTGCCGAGAGATGAAACTCCATGGTTTTCTGATATTCATCATTCTAAGGAGTCACTTGCTCAAGACTGTCCGCATATTGTTAGCACCGAGAGTCTAGGGGCAACCGCCCCGATGAAGCAGCATGTCCATAGTCGGGCAAGGCCGTCTGCTAGGTGGGCTTGCTATTTGAGATGATATTGCAAGGCAAGGTGCCCAAGGATTCAAGCCCGTGCCAGGCGGGTCCATTTCAACCCAATTTCAGCTAAGAAGAGGCGGCGGCACAGGTGCAAGAGCCGTCAATTATGCATTCAGGGGTCCACCTCTTCCTCCCCTTCTTTTCATTCATCCTTCCTTCTACTCAATTCCTACCCTTGGGTGGTGTATCTTCCCACTTCAGATCCTGCTACTATCATCTTCTCCTCTCTTCCCGGGTACGTAAACCCCCATTCCTCTTCTTCCCATCCAGAGTCTCTGGATTTTCCATCCTCCCACAATTCTGGGCCTCGGCCTATGCCCTCTTATCATCCCAATCTAGGGATTTCTTCTTCTGATCCTTCTCCTTCGGTATCCCGGGTTCTCCTTCTTATTCCCCGACCTTGTTGAGTGTCTATGATTCTCCTTCCCCGGCTCTGTCGGGTGGTCCTCATTCTTCTTCTCCGACCCTGTCGGATGTCTACCATTCTCTTTCTCCGATCATGTCACTTGATTCTCATTCTCATCTTTCTACTCATTCTTCTTCACCCTTTCAGGGTTCTTGCCCTTTTTCATGCTATTTTCGTGGCTTTAGTCTGCCTTGATCTCAGCTAATATGATTTATTATGTATCTGGTTTCTTGTTATCAGGGCCTCAGTGCCTTAACGAGGGAGTTCTAGCCCTCGTCTCTCTTCCTTTTTATCCCTTCTTCGTCCAGTATGATGTCTGCCACTCCTCTGTGTCGAGGAATCCAATCCTTTGATCTCCTTTCATCATTTATCCTGCCAAGCAAGGAATACAAAGCTACTTGCACTCCTCAAAGCTCGATGATCGAGATCGCTTCGGGATGCCAATTTCCACGCCATGGATTTGCAAAGGTATTTTTATTTTGAGCAAAGAAACATGCTTTCATTTCCATTATTTCTATTGTTTCTGCACATGGTTCTAATGCTATTCCTCAACATGGTTAAGTGACTTTTAGAAATTTGCTTCGTTCATTTAAAATGAGTTCGCTTCTGCAGCATCCTTAGGCCAGTGATAGCTCCGCGCCGGGAGTCTAGTTCTTTCCCCGATCGTTGAGGGTGACCTTTGAACATGGGTTTTCACACACCACATGGCGAGCCATAGCCGATTCCTCTGAGGCACACCGTTGCTACTTTGGCCATACTTTGGGTATGCACAAAGTGTTGTATCCCTGAGGTCATTTGAGTCATTCTGTGGTCACATGGGTCATTCGACATCATTCTATAGTCATATGAGTTTTGTGTATTCTTGATTTTGATAATGGCTTCACACTATTAGTCATTGTTATTTTCCACGCTCTTATGACTGACATATGTGATATTTTGTTCATGATAGAAATGCACATGAAAGCTCAATGTTGCGCCCTCGCACGCGGATCGACCTGCACGGTCAGGTCGCGCGGGATCGACCTGCCCAGTCAAGTCGCGGGGGTCAAGGGGCCAGCGCCCCTTACGGGGGTTTCCGGGGGCGGAGCCCCCGGAACAAAATTTGGCTTGAAGACTCAGTAATAAAACTTCAAGACAATCAAGGTCGATGCCACAAACATGAACGGGCGGCTAACGGACTCAAGCGACGGAGCTGGTGCGGCCAACGGACCGAACCGGGGTGACCCGGGCTCTGCCCAGCTGGCGGTCGACTGCCAGCATAGGGGCGGTCGACCGCCCCAGCCAGGGACCGCCCAGCTGCAGGTCTGGTAGCTGGCGGTCGACCGTCAGCCAGTGGCGGTCGACCGGTTTTCCCAGGGATAGCCCGGTTGTATGTGTTTCAGTGGCGGTCGACCGCCAGGAGCCTTAGGTCGACCGCCAGCCCCGATGCAGCCTTGTTTGACCTCGAAATCCACCTCGTGGCTAGCCCCTTTCCATGGATTTGTTTAATCAAATCTTACCTAATCTTCCATGATTTGTGGATCTGGTCTAGGGGGCATCTATGGACCATTCAAGGGTTATAAAACCAACACTTGAGGGGATGGAAAACCTAATGCTTCAAGGGGTTACAAGGGTGGCTGCAAGGGAGGTTGCAAGAGAGCTTGGAGACGAGCTACTGTTCACGTGAACAGTAGTTCGTGAAGGTGTTCTTCATCCAATCAAAGGGGAATCAAGCTCAAATCAAAGCCAGCAAACCTCAAGGAAGATTACATCAAGGCAAGGCTATCAAGGTGATCCAAGAAAGCCGGTTTGATTCAAGTTCTTCAAGGGAAATCATCTACATCCATTCAAGTTCTTTCAAGCTCATTCAAGGTGATATTTCAAGCATTCAAACTCCTAGAAGCTAAAGAAGCAATCAAGATTCAAGGTAGCTTCATCATTTCCGTCATTCATTCAAAGAAGTTCAAAGAGAAGATCAAGAGAGAAGAATTGAAGGAAGAGGTACTGTTCACGTGAACAGTACTCCGTGAAGAACATTCATCCAATCAAGGGTGAATCAAGAAGATTGAGTTGAAGCCAAGAGGAGCATTGTTGCTGATCAACATTCCATACAAGGGCCAATTCATTTTCACTCATAACTCAATCTCTTGTTTTAGTTCATTCACATTTGTTTCATTTTCATTATTGTTTAAACATTGAAAGTGTGATTCGTCCCTACCGGTGGTTAGTAGGAAGGCAATTGGAGGGTGTTCCAATTTGCGGTTGACGTCCCTACAAGGTGGTGAGTAGGAAGGCAATCGGTGGTTTCCGATTTGCGGTTCTGTGCGCTGCACAAGTGAAGCCTCACTGGGTTTTGGTGAGGGGTGGACGTAGGGCTGAGGATTTAGTCCGAACCACCTTAAAAATCCTGTCTAGCGTGGTTTGCTTGTGTGATTGAATCGTTCTAGGTGCATGCTTAGGATCGAATTATTATATATCTTGCTTATCTTGCTAAGTGAATCATAGCATACTTGGAAGCTAGTTTCTATTCCGCTGTAATTCATTTTAACTAGCTGTTTAGAGGGCCGCATTACGAAAATGGGGCTGATCTATTCACCCCTCCCCTCTAGATCTGCTGTCCACTACACAACAAGTGGTATCAGAGCCTAATCTCTCATTATGGGGTCCAACGACCTTGAGGGAAATGGTGGATCAGCGTCCAAGGGTTTTCTACCCGAAGGACATGCTGTGAATAGGCCTCCTTATTTCACTGGATCTAATTATCCCTATTGGAAACATCGTATGCAGGTGTTCATTCGCGCCCAAGACTACGAACTTTGGCGAGTGATCAGCAAAGGTCCGTATGAGCTTACGGATAATGAGGACTTGTGGACCAAAGAACAGATAAGGCAATCCACTGTCAACTGGAATGCTAAACACATCATGCAATGCTCACTCCATCCAGTAGAATTCTCAAGAGTGGCTACCTGCGCATCTGCAAAACTAATGTGGGATAAGTTAGAGGTAATCTACGAAGGAACGTCTCAGGTACGAGAAACAAAAGCCAACATTTTAGTTTCTGAATATGAAATGTTTCACATGAAGCCTGATGAATCAATTCAAGATATGTATGCTCGATTAACTGTGCTTACTAATAGTTTGACTGATTTGGGAAAGAAATATTCAGAACAGGAAATTGTAAGAAAGATTCTCAGATCACTGACTCCAGCATGGCACACAAAGGCTACCGTGGTTGAAGAATCAAGAGATCTCGCAACTACCAAGGTAGATGAACTCATTGGGTCATTGATGACCTATGAGATCAACCTCAAGAACAAAGAGGCTGAGGCACCTAAGAAAAAGTCCCTAGCTCTTAAAGCAGGACCCAGCCGTCAAGGCTCTTCCGATGAAGGTGAGGATTCGGCAAGTGAGCAAGAAGAGGATGATGTAGCCATGTTCACACGTAAGTTCAAGAAATTCCTGAGAAAGGAAGGTAAGAGCTTCATGAGAGGAAGGTCAAAGGTAAGAAATGGTTTCAAGTCTAATTCTGAAAACTTTAAGAAACCTGATAAAATCATTTGCTATTCTTGCAATAAACCAAGACATTTCAAGAATGATTGTCTCGACAGATTCAAAAAGGTCGACAAATGGAAGGGCAAGAAGAAGAACAAGGCCATGGTGTCCACATGGAGCGATGAAGAGGAAAGTGATGACGGAACTAGCTCCTCGGATAATGAAAAAGAAGATTTCTGCCTTATGGCCAAAGGTGATGAAGAAACTACGGTAAATTCTCTATTTGAAAATTATACAACTGATGATTGGGAGGATGCATACATACAACTCATGGAAAAATATGAAATGTACAAAAAGGAGAATAAATCATTGAAAAAGAAAATTAACTCATTTGTTCATGATCATAATATGAATGATAAGAATGCTCTACTTGAGACTGAAATTGAAGATCTTAAGAAGATGATTGAGGATTTGGAGGAAGGAAGAAAAGAAATGGCTGACTTGGAAACTGAAAATGAGGATTTGAGAAATAAAATTGATAGCATGAAGCTCAAAATGCAAAGCTATGAAAAAGATAGTAAATTGAGCAATGAAAAGTATGAAGCTGTCAAACAAGTCAACATTCAACTTCTTCAAAATATCGAAAACCTACAAAAAGAGTTGAAGGATAAATAACAATCTTTAGAAAAATTTGTGGATGGAAGAGAAAACCTAGATGCATTGCTAGGTACTAGAATGAACTTCAACAAGGAAGGGTTAGGTTTTGAATCTACAAACAAAAGGCCAATTGGGTTAAAAATAGTCACATTTGTTTCCTCTTCTGATGCTTCAACCTCAAAAATAACATCCAAAGGAAAAGAAAAGATTGAAGAGGCAGTAACTGAAATTCCCAAAAAGCCTATCCAAAAGCCTAAGAAAGGTCGACCTTCCCCGCAACATAGGTCAACACTTCCTTGGCCATCGCATGCTCAACCTTCCAGATTTCACCACAATTGCATTGCACACTCATATAGGCCACCACCATACTTTTGGAGAAATTGTGATTCATGTATTCAGCAATCCTATAAGTTTCAATCCCCTAGGTGGCAAAACAATCGCTTTCAACCCAAAACCAACCAACGGCCTCAATGGTTTAAGAAGCAAACTTTCTCAAACTTCCACAAAATTCAACAAAGAGCTTCTAAACAAAATGTGAATGTCAAAGCTGAAAAGAAAAAATAATTTCCTGCTCCAAGCAAACAAAGCATGAATGTGAAGAAGGTTTGGATTCCAAAAGAAATGGTTTCATGTTTTGAAATTCTGAAAAGTTTGAAGGGACCCAAATTTAGTTGGGTTCCAAACACCATTACTTAATTACTTGTGCAGGAATATCTTGCAGCCATGCATAACAGGTGGTACCTTGATAGCGGCTGTTCAAGACACATGACTGGAGACAAATCAAAATTTTGTCTCTTGGAGGAAAAGGAAGGAGGACACGTCACATTTGGAGGGAACAACAAGGGAAAAATCATTGGAACAGGTAATGTAGGTAAGAACCTCTCCAACTCCATTTGTAACGTGTTGTTAGTTGAAGGATTGAAATATAACTTGCTCAGCATAAGTCAATTGTGTGATAAAGGTCACAAAGTGTTGTTTGATTCTCTTGAATGTAAAATCCTTGAACCAAAATTTGACAAGATAAAATTCCTTGGTAAGAGAGTCAACAATGTTTACATGATTGACTTAGATGATCCTGCTTATTCAAACCTTTGTCTTGCTGCTCCAAAATCAGAAATTGCTTGGTTATGGCATCGTAGACTAGGACATGCTAGCTACAATGTTTTGCATAAACTCTTGAAGCATTCAATGGTAAAAGGTTTGCCTAAACTATCATTTAAATAAGAAAATAAATTATGTGATGCATGTGCCGTAGGTAAACAAACTAGAAAATCATTCAAGGGAAGATCTGAAAATACATCATCCAAACCACTCGAGCTAATTCATATGGACCTATTTGGCCCAACCAGAACTGCTAGCTTAAGTGGTAGAAAATATGGATATGTCTTGGTGGATGATTTTTATAGGTTCACATGGGTTTTCTTTCTCACACATAAAAATGATGCTTTTGATGAGTTTCAGGCACTCTACATGAAGATAAAGCAGGATGGTGAGTTTAAACTTTCCAAGATTCAATCTGATTCACGGTGGTGAATTTGAAAATGCTAACTTCTATAACCTTTGCAGGGCTGAAGGCATTTCACACCGATTCTCTTCACCAAGAACACCGGAGCACAATGGTGTAGTTGAAAGGAGAAACCGAACACTTGTAGAGATGGCAAGAACCATGCTTGCTGAACGGCAACTTCCAAGGAGATTTTGGGCTGAAGCGGTAAACTCGGCATGTTACATTATCAACCGCTCTATGGTAAGGCCACACACCAAAAAGACTCCTTATGAGTTGCTAAAAAGTAAAAAGCCCTCTCTCTCACATATGAAAGTGTTTGGATCGAAATGCTTCATTCACAACAATGACAAAAGAGACTTAGATAAATTCGAGCCCAAGAGCGATGAAGGTATATTCCTTGGATATTCTGATAGATCTAGGGCTTATAGAATTTACAATATCAAAAATCAAACTGTGGAAGAATCACCCCATGTTTCCTTTGATGAATATCATGATTCTAACAATGATAACTCTTGCAGAAAAAATGATGAAGATGGGGAATTCCTAAGCATAAAGGACAAGAGTGATCCTCCACAAGAAGAAATAAAAGAAGATGGTGACCTAGCCGAATCAAGCAATGCAAGGGATCAAGCTCCAGGAGAAGGTAACGATTCTACAAATATTAGAATTCTTAAGGATCTTCCCTTGGAGAATGTCATTGGTAGCTTGAATGACCCACCTAGAACTAGGTCACATTTTAAAATTGTGGAAGAATTAGATCAACTTACTCTTGTCTTGCAGCATGAACCCAAAAATATTGATGAAGCCTTAAAATATGAAAACTGGATAAATTCCATGCAAGACGAGTTAAACCAGTTTGAAAGAAACAAAGTTTGGCATCTTGTTCCTAGACCTTCATCACAATCTGTAATAGGCACTAAATAGGTTTTTAGGAACAAACTAAGTGAGGATGGCAAGATAATAAGAAACAAGGCTAGATTGGTGGCTCAAGGGTATAATCAAGAGTTTGGGGTAGACTTTGATGAATCTTATGCCCTTGTTGCTAGACTCGAAGCCATCAGAATTCTACTTGCCTTTGCATGCTCCCTTAGAATAAAGCTTTATCAAATGGATATTAAAAGTGCTTTCCTAAATGGCTTGCTCAAAGAAGAAGTCTATGTTGAGCAGCCCCCTGGCTTTGAGAACTCTAACAATGCAGATTTTGTATACAAGCTAGACAGGGCGCTTTATGGACTTAAGCAAGCACCAAGAGCTTGGTATGAAAGGCTAAGCTCATTCCTCATTGAAAAAGGGTACACACGAGGTAAGGTAGATCAAACACTCTTCACCAAGAAGCAAGGTAAGAACATCTTGTTTGTTCAAATTTATGTTGATGATATTATCTTTGGTTCTACAAAATCTGAAATGTGTGAGGAATTTGCTAACCTCATGACTAGCGAATTTGAGATGAGCCTAATGGGAGAACTTCAATTCTTTCTCGGTTTGCAGGTCAACCAAGGAGAAGACGAATGCTTCATAAATCAAGCCAAATACATTAAGGAGCTGTTGAAAAGATTTGACATGGCAAACAGCAAAATCATTGCAACTCCTATGAGCACCTCAACTTCACTGGATTCAGATGAAAATGGTAAATTGGTGGATGCAAAGGTCTATAGAGGTATGATTGGTTCTTTGCTTTACTTGACTGCATCCCGACCAGATATCCAGTTTAGTGTTTGCCTTTGTGCTAGATTTCAAGCTAGTCCTAGAGAATCCCATTTGACTGCCGTCAAACGTATCCTTCGATAT
Source organism: Amorphophallus konjac (assembly GCA_022559845.1). NCBI lineage: Eukaryota > Viridiplantae > Streptophyta > Magnoliopsida > Alismatales > Araceae > Amorphophallus > Amorphophallus konjac. The sequence continues at coordinate 21,051,285 of CM040124.1, forward strand.
CTTGCCGGCACTCAAGATTTGGGATTGTGGTATCCGTCATCATGTGATTTATCTCTTATATCTTATTCTGATGCGGACTACGCTGGATGCAAGTTGGATCGCAAGAGTACTAGTGGCTATTGCCAGTTTCTAGGCGGGTGTTTAGTTTCTTGGGTCTCCAAGAAACAACACTCGGTTGCCCTCTCAACCGCGGAGGCAGAATATGTTGCTGCGGGGAGTTGTGGCACCCAAGTGTTGTGGATTAAACACCAACTCCAAGACTACTTGGTGGATCTTGGTTGCGTCCCGATTTTGTGTGATAACACTAGTGCTATCAACCTTGCCAAAAATCCAGTCCAGCACTCTAGGACTAAGCATATTGAGATTAGGCATCACTTCATTAGAGATGAGGTCGGTAAGAAAAACTTTGAACTGCATTTTGTTGATACATTGAATCAGATTGCTGATATCTTTACCAAGCCCTTGTATAATGACAGGTTTTCAACACTCAGAAGGGAGCTTGGTCTTTGCCGACCTCAGGCCAACAAACCTTGATATGATAATCTTGTTTCATTTAGTTGTGTGTTGCTACATTTGTCCATGCATTATTTATATGCCATCTTGCATATGGTGTCGCATTGCATGTAGATGCATAATAATGAATTGAGTTCATGTTCATAATGCATTATACGGTTTGTGTTGCATATGGTGTCACATAGCATCATTCTCGCATGGCAATGGTATATCAAATGTTGATGTATGGAAGGGCAAGTTATGCTTGTCACGAAGCACTCAATATGTGTGAGGTTTTACCTCCGCCAAGTACCATGCGTCAATGTCGTATATAGGCCATATCGTAAGGGGGAGTTGTCCTTGTGCAGCATTCATGCATATGCTTCAAATTCATTCTGTTACATTTAATAAGTGTACAACCATGTGTTGGGTCATGCACATCATTTCTGCCATATTCATGACAACCCCTGCATGTTTCAGGTCATTCTCCTCTTGACTGTTATCATTACATGAGCTTACAAACATCACTCCTTCGTGCATCCATTGCATATCCTTAGGGGGAGTTTTGTTGAATCTCTTAACCTCTCGCAATCTACATTTCTTGGCTCACAGTCTGAATATGAGCTCATGAGACTAGCGAATATATGGTGTAAGAGCTTTCTATTATGTGCCTTGATGATTGTTCATTCAATGACAATGGTTTAGATTTAATGATTTCCTTGAAGTTCTGATATTTCTTTTGAAATCATCTATGTTATGTGAATTTAATAGACCTTAACTAACGATTGCATATTGTGCTTTGCATGACTATCCTGAAATCTGAAAATTCAGATTTTATGGCAATCTTGGTGATACTCTAGAGTTTAGTATTATTTCTAAACATCTTGATGAGCTGGAATTCCTGAAAATCATTCTGACAGAGCAATGATATTGTTGCACGGAGAAACATGTCATGTCATCAAATCAAGTGACAAATGCATATGTCATGATGTGCCCCTGTTATCTCTGTCTTAAACCTTTTGGACTCTAGGCAGAGCAATGGCATAATTGCTGAGAAACATATCTTCTCATCAATGAAATGAGTTTGGATATGTCATGACGTGACTTTGCTATCTCTGTTCATCTTGCAGCATGACAGTCAGTCTTGCCAAATACCTAGGAATACTGGCGTCTAAACAACGTGTATTCTTACGGCTAGGAGGCGTGTACTAGACTTGATTGCTCGTACAATATGGGTCATGTGCCTTCAAATTCAAAAGATATTGGAAATCAAAATATGAAACCTCTTGCTTCAATCATACAATTCCATGCTTTAGTCATGATTGTTTAGCCTCAATACTAGTTCTTGTGTTCTTCCCTTAGTGGTTATTGAATATGGATATATAAGACAAAGGACGGTTAAACACTGCCATGATATGCACCTTTGGTTCATTTCTATTAAATCTTGGATGTAGCTACTTTTCGAACTCTTTTGATGATCTCAGATTTCATTAGCTTTGAACCATCTATGTTGCTTATGGCATGCTTCAGTTTTGCATATAATGACTTGCTCTTCACTCCTTTCAGCTATGGTCTCACAAATTTTATCCTTTATCACTCATTTTTGCTGTTGGCAAAGGGGGAGAATTCTTTGTGTGAGTCCTTCGTCAGAGCTAGCTACGAGCTATGCTTTAAGTGTTGTCAACGGGGGGGGAGTGCATTGAGGACAAGGGAGAGTCCAAGGGAGAGAACCTTTGTGTGCGCATTTGTGTATGTGCTGGGGTTTGCATAATTTCATCACATTCTTATGTCATATGTGTATTCACATGCTTTACTTCATGGATCTTGAGCTGCACATGTCACATAGCATAGCATTCATATATGCATTCATATCTGCATTCACATGCTACTATCATGAATCTTGAGCTACATATATTGCATTTGTTATAACTTGTGCCTTTTTAGACATTCATATCACATAATGACTCATAGTGTTGCCATCATCAAAAAGGGGGAGAATGTTGTGTCCCTGAGGTCATTTGAGTCATTCTGTGGTCACATGGGTCATTCGACATCATTCTATAGTCATATGAGTTTTGTGTATTCTTGGTTTTGATAATGGCTTCACACTATTAGTCATTGTTATTTTCCACGCTCTTATGACTGACATATGTGATATTTTGTTCATGACAGAAATGCACATGAAAGCTCAATGTTGCGCCCTCGCACGCGGATCGATCTGCACGGTCAGGTCGCGGGGATCGACCTGCCCGGTCAGGTCGCGGGGGTCAAGGGGCCAGCGCCCCTTACGGGGGTTTCCGGGGGCGGAGCCCCCGGAACAAAATTTGGCTTGAAGACTCAGTAATAAAACTTCAAGACAATCAAGGTCGATGCCACAAACATGAACGGGCGGCTAACGGACTCAAGCGACGGAGCTGGTGCGGCCAACAGACCGAACCGGGGTGACCCGGGCTCTGCCCAGCTGGAGGTCGACCGCCCCAGCCAGGGACCGCCCAGCTGCAGGTCTGGCAGCTGGCGGTCGACCGCCAGCCAGTGGCGGTCGACCGATTTTCCCAGGGATCGCCCGGTTGTATGTGTTTCATTGGCGGTCGACCGTCAGGAGCCTTAGGTCGACCGCCAGCCCCGATGCAGCCTTGTTTGACCTCGAAATCCACCTCGTGGCTAGCCCCTTTCCATGGATTTATTTAATCAAATCTTACCTAATCTTCCATGATTTGTGGATCTGGTCTAGGGGGCATCTATGGACCATTCAAGGGTTATAAAACCAACACTTGAGGGGATGGAAAACCTAATGCTTCAAGGGGTTACAAGGGTGGCTGCAAGGGAGGTTGCAAGAGAGCTTGGAGACGAGCTACTGTTCACGTGAACAGTAGTTCATGAAGGTGTTCTTCATCCAATCAAAGGGGAATCAAGCTCAAATCAAAGCCAGCAAACCTCAAGGAAGATTACATCAAGGCAAGGCTATCAAGGTGATCCAAGGAAGCCGGTTTGATTCAAGTTCTTCAAGGGAAATCATCTACATCCATTCAAGTTCTTTCAAGCTCATTCAAGGTGATATTTCAAGCATTCAAACTCCTAGAAGCTAAAGAAGCAATCAAGATTCAAGGTAGCTTCATCATTTTCGTCATTCATTCAAAGAAGTTCAAAGAGAAGATCAAGAGAGAAGAATTGAAGGAAGAGGTACTGTTCACGTGAACAGTACTCCGTGAAGAACATTCATCCAATCAAGGGTGAATCAAGAAGATTGAGTTGAAGCCAAGAGGAGCCTTGTTGCTGATCAACATTCCATACAAGGGCCAATTCATTTTCACTCATAACTCAATCTCTTGTTTTAGTTCATTCACATTTGTTTCATTTTCATTATTGTTTAAACATTGAAAGTGTGATTCGTCCCTACCGGTGGTTAGTAGGAAGGCAATTGGAGGGTGTTCCAATTTGCGGTTGACGTCCCTACCAGGTGGTGAGTAGGAAGGCAATCGGTGGTTTCCGATTTGCGGTTCTGTGCGCTGCACAAGTGAAGCCTCACCGGGTTTTGGTGAGGGGTGGACGTAGGGCTGAGGATTCAGTCCGAACCACCTTAAAAATCCTGTCTAGCGTGGTTTGCTTGTGTGATTGAATCGTTCTAGGTGCATGCTTAGGATCGAATTATTATATATCTTGCTTATCTTGCTAAGTGAATCATAGCATACTTGGAAGCTAGTTTCTATTCCGCTGTAATTCATTTTAACTAGCTGTTTAGAGGGCCGCATTGCGAAAAGTGGGGCTGATCTATTCACCCCTCCCCTCTAGATCCGCTGTCCACTACACAACAAGTGGTATCAGAGCCTAATCTCTCATTATGGGGTCCAACGACCTTGAGGGAAATGGTGGATCAGCGTCCAAGGGTTTTCTACCCGAAGGACATGCTGTGAATAGGCCTCCTTATTTCACTGGATCTAATTATCCCTATTGGAAACATCGTATGCAGGTGTTCATTCGCGCCCAAGACTACGAACTTTGGCGAGTGATCAGCAAAGGTCCGTATGAGCTTACGGATAATGAGGACTTGTGGACCAAAGAACAGATAAGGCAATCCACTGTCAACTGGAATGCTAAACACATCATGCAATGCTCACTCCATCCAGTAGAATTCTCAAGAGTGGCTACCTGCGCATCTGCAAAACTAATGTGGGATAAGTTAGAGGTAATCTACGAAGGAACGTCTCAGGTACGAGAAACAAAAGCCAACATTTTAGTTTCTGAATATGAAATGTTCCGCATGAAGCCTGATGAATCAATTCAAGATATGTATGCTTGATTAACTGTGCTTACTAACAGTTTGACTGATTTGGGAAAGAAATATTCAGAACAGGAAATTGTAAGAAAGATTCTCAGATCACTGACTCCAGCATGGCACACAAAGGCTACCGTGGTTGAAGAATCAAGAGATCTCGCAACTACCAAGGTAGATGAACTCATTGGGTCATTGAAGACCTATGAGATCAACCTCAAGAACAAAGAGGCTGAGGCACCTAAGAAAAAGTCCCTAGCTCTTAAAGCAGGACCCAGCCGTCAAGGCTCTTCCGATGAAGGTGAGGATTCGACAAGTGAGCAAGAAGAGGATGATGTAGCCATGCTCACACGTAAGTTCAAGAAATTTCTGAGAAAGGAAGGTAAGAGCTTCATGAGAGGAAGGTCAAGGGTAAGAAATAGTTTCAAGTCTAATTCTGAAAACTTTAAGAAACCTGATAAAATCATTTGCTATTCTTGCAATAAAATAGGACATTTCAAGAATGATTGTCTCGACAGATTCAAAAAGGCCGACAAATGGAAGGGTAAGAAGAAGAACAAGGCCATGGTGTCCACATGGAGCGATGAAGAGGAAAGTGATGACGGAACTAGCTCCTCGGACAATGAAAAAGAACATTTCTACTTTATGGCCAAAGGTGATGAAGAAACTGCGGTAAATTCTCTATTTGAAAATTATACAACTGATGATTGGGAGGATGCATACATACAACTCATGGAAAAATATGAAATGTACAAAAAGAAGAATAAATCATTGAAAAAGAAAATTAACTCATTTGTGCATGATCATAATATGAATGATAAGAATGCTCTACTTGAGACTGAAATTGAAGATCTTAAGAAGATGATTGAGGATTTGGAGGAAGGAAGAAAAGAAATGGCTAACTTGGAAACTGAAAATGAGGATTTGAGAAATGAAATTGATAGCATGAAGCTCAAAATGCAAAGCTATGAAAAAGATAGTAAATTGAGCAATGAAAAGTATGAAGCTGTCAAACAAGTCAACATTCAACTTCTTCAAAATATCGAAAACCTACAAAAAGAGTTGAAGGATAAACAACAATCTTTAGAAAAATTTGTGGATGGAAGAGAAAACCTAGATGCATTGCTAGGTACTAGAATGAACTTCAACAAGGAAGGGTTAGGTTTTGAACCTACAAACAAAAGGCCAATTGGGTTAAAAACAGTCACATTTGTTTCCTCTTCTGATGCTTCAACCTCAAAAATAACATCCAAAGGAAAAGAAAAGATTGAAGAGGTAGTAACTGAAATTCCCAAAAAGCCTATCCAAAAGCCTAAGAAAGGTCGACCTTCCCCGCAACATAGGTCAACACTTCCTTGGCCATCGCATGCTCAACCTTCCAGATTTCACCACAATTGCATTGCACACTCATATAGGCCACCACCATACTTTTGGGGAAATTGTGATTCATGTATTCAGCAATCCTATAAGTTTCAATCCCCTAGGTGGCAAAACAATCACTTTCAACCCAAAACCAACCAACGGCCTCAATGGTTTAAGAAGCAAACTTTCTCAAACTTCCACAAAATTCAACAAAGAGCTTCTAAACAAAATGTGAATGTCAAAGCTGAAAAGAAAAAACAATTTCCTGCTCCAAGCAAACAAAGCATGAATGTTAAGAAGGTTTGGATTCCAAAAGAAATGGTTTCATGTTTTGAAATTCTGAAAAGTTTGAAGGGACCCAAATTTGGTTGGGTTCCAAACACCATTACTTAATTGCTTGTGCAGGAATGTCTTGCAGCCATGCATAACAGGTGGTACCTTGATAGCGGATGTTCAAGACACATGACTGGAGACAAATCAAAATTTTGTCTCTTGGAGGAAAAGGAAGGAGGACACGTCACATTTGGAGGGAACAACAAGGGAAAAATCATTGGAACAGGTAATGTAGGTAAGAACCTCTCCAACTCCATTTGTAACGTGTTGTTAGTTGAAGGATTGAAATATAACTTACTCAGCATAAGTCAATTGTGTGATAAAGGTCACAAAGTGTTGTTTGATTCTCTTGAATGTAAAATCCTTGAACCAAAATCTGACAAGATAAAATTCTTTGGTAAGAGAGTCAACAATGTTTACATGATTGACTTAGATGATCCTGCTTATTCAAACCTTTGTCTTGCTGCTCCAAAATCAGAAATTGCTTGGTTATGGTATCGTAGACTAGGACATGCTAGCTACAATGTTTTGCATAAACTCTTGAAGCATTCAATGGTAAAAGGTTTGCCTGAACTATCCTTTAAACAAGAAAATAAATTGTGTGATGCATGTGCCCTAGGTAAACAAACTAGAAAATCATTCAAGGGAAGATCTGAAAATACATCATCCAAACCACTCGAGCTAATTCATATGGACCTATTTGGCCCAACCAGAACTGCTAGCTTAAGTGGTAGAAAATATGGATATGTCTTGGTGGATGATTTTTCTAGGTTCACATGGGTTTTCTTTCTCACACATAAAAATGATGCTTTTGATGAGTTTCAGGCACTCTACATGAAGATAAAGCAGGATGGTGAGTTTAAACTTTCCAAGATTCAATCTGATCACGGTGGTGAATTTGAAAATGCTAACTTCTATAACCTTTGCAGGGCTGAAGGCATTTCACACCGATTCTCTTCACCAAGAACACCGGAGCAAAATGGTGTAGTTGAAAGGAGAAACCGAACACTTGTAGAGATGGCAAGAACCATGCTTGCTGAACGGCAACTTCCAAGGAGATTTTGGGCTGAAGCGGTAAACTCGGCATGTTACATTATCAACCGCTCTATGGTAAGGCCACACACCAAAAAGACTCCTTATGAGTTGCTAAAAGGTAAAAAGCCCTCTCTCTCACATATGAAAGTGTTTGGATCGAAATGCTTCATTCACAACAATGACAAAAGAGACTTAGATAAATTCGAGCCCAAGAGCGATGAAGGTATATTCCTTGGATATTCTGATAGATCTAGGGCTTATAGAATTTACAATATCAAAAATCAAACTGTGGAAGAATCACCCCATGTTTCCTTTGATGAATATCATGATTCTAACAATGATAACTCTTGCAGGAAAAATGATGAAGATGGGGAATTCCTAAGCATAAAGGACAAGAGTGATCCTCCACAAGAAGAAATAAAAGAAGATGGTGACCTAGCCGAATCAAGCAATGCAAGGGATCAAGCTCCAGGAGAAGGTAACGATTCTACAAATATTAGAATTCTTAAGGATCATCCCTTGGAGAATGTCATTGGTAGCTTGAATGACCCACCTAGAACTAGGTCACATTTTAAAATTGTGGAAGAATTAGATCAACTTGCTCTTGTCTCGCAGCATGAACCCAAAAATATTGATGAAGCCTTAAAAGATGAAAACTGGATAAATTCCATGCAAGACGAGTTAAACCAGTTTGAAAGAAACAAAGTTTGGCATCTTGTTCCTAGACCTTCATCACAATCTGTAATAGGCACTAAATGGGTTTTTAGGAACAAACTAAGTGAGGATGGCAAGATAATAAGAAACAAGGCTAGATTGGTGGCTCAAGGGTATAATCAAGAGTTTGGGGTAGACTTTGATGAATCTTATGCCCCTGTTGCTAGACTCGAAGCCATCAGAATTCTACTTGCCTTTGCATGCTCCCTTAGAATAAAGCTTTATCAAATGGATGTTAAAAGTGCTTTCTTGAATGGCTTGATCAAAGAAGAAGTCTATGTTGAGCAGCCCCCTGGCTTTGAGAACTCTAACAATGCAGATTTTGTATACAAGCTAGACAGGGCGCTTTATGGACTTAAGCAAGCACCAAGAGCTTGGTATGAAAGGCTAAGCTCATTCCTCATTGAAAAAGGGTACACACGAGGTAAGGTAGATCAAACACTCTTCACCAAGAAGCAAGGTAAGAACATCTTGATTGTTCAAATTTATGTTGATGATATTGTGTTTGGTTCTACAAAATCTGAAATGTGTGAGGAATTTGCTAACCTCATGACTAGCGAATTTCGAGATGAGCCTAATGGGAGAACTTCAATTCTTTCTCGGTTTGCAGGTCAACCAAGGAGAGACGGATGCTTCATAAATCAAGCCAAATACATTAAGGAGCTGTTGAAAAGATTTGACATGGCAAACAGCAAAATCATTGCAACTCCTATGAGCACCTCAACTTCACTGGATTCGGATGAAAATGGTAAATTGGTGGATGCAAAGGTCTATAGAGGTATGATTGGTTCTTTGCTTTACTTGACTGCATCCCGACCAGATATCCAGTTTAGTGTTTGCCTTTGTGCTAGATTTCAAGCTAGTCCTAGAGAATCCCATTTGACTGCCGTCAAACGTATCCTTCGATATCTTGCCGGCACTCAAGATTTGGGATTGTGGTATCCGTCATCATGTGATTTATCTCTTATATCTTATTCTGATGCGGACTACGCTGGATGCAAGCTGGATCGCAAGAGTACTAGTGGCTATTGCCAGTTTCTAGGCGGGTGTTTAGTTTCTTGGGCCTCCAAGAAACAACACTCGGTTGCCCTCTCAACCGCGGAGGCAGAATATGTTGCTGCGGGGAGCTGTGGCACCCAAGTGTTGTGGATTAAACACCAACTCCAAGACTACTTGGTGGATCTTGGTTGTGTCCCGATTTTGTGTGATAACACTAGTGCTATCAACCTTGCCAAAAATCCAGTCCAGCACTCTAGGACTAAGCATATTGAGATTAGGCATCACTTCATTAGAGATGAGGTCGGTAAGAAAAACTTTGAACTGTATTTTGTTGATACATTGAATCAGATTGCTGATATCTTTACCAAGCCCTTGTGTAATGACAGGTTTTCAACACTCAGAAGGGAGCTTGGTCTTTGCCGACCTCAGGCCAACAAACCTTGATATGATAATCTTGTTTCATTTAGTTGTGTGTTGTTGCATTTGTCCATGCATTGTTTATATGTCATCTTGCATATGGTGTCGCATTGCATGTAGATGCATAATAATGAATTGAGTTCATGTTCATAATGCATTATACGGTTTGTGTTGCATATGGTGTCACATAGCATCATTCTCGCATGGCAATGGTATATCAAATGTTGATGTATGGAAGGGCAAGTTATGCTTGTCACGAAGCACTCAATATGCGTGAGGTTTCACCTCCGCCAAGTACCATGCGTCAATGTCGCATATAGGCCATATCGTAAGGGGGAGTTGTCCTTGTGCAGCATTCATGCATATGCTTCAAATTCATTCTGTTGCATTTAATAAGTGTACAACCATGTGTTGGGTCATGCACATCATTTCTGCCAAATTCATGACAACCCCTGCATGTTTCAGGTCATTCTCCTCTTGACTGTTATCATTACATGAGCTTACAAACATCACTCCTTCGTGCATCCATTGCATATCCTTAGGGGGAGTTTTGTTGAATCTCTTAACCTCTCGCAATCTACATTTCTTGGCTCACAGTCTGAATATGAGCTCATGAGACTAGCGAATATATGGTGTAAGAGCTTTCTATTATGTGCCTTGATGATTGTTCATTCAATGACAATGGTTCAGATTTAATGATTTCCTTGAAGTTCTGATATTTCTTTTGAAATCATCTATGTTATGTGATTTAATAGACCTTAACTAACGATTGCATATTGTGCTTTGCATGACTATCCTGAAATCTGAAAATCCAGACTTTATGGCAATCTTGGTGATACTCTAGAGTTTAGTATTGTTTCTAAACATCTTGATGAGCTGGAATTCCTGAAAATCATTCTGACAGAGCAATGATATTGTTGCACGGAGAAACATGTCATGTCATCAAATCAAGTGACAAATGCATATGTCATGATGTGCCCCTGTTATCTCTGTCTTAAAACTTTTGGACTCTAGGCAGAGCAATGGCATAATTGCTGAGAAACATATCTTCTCATCAATGAAATGAGTTTGGATATGTCATGACGTGACTTTGCTATCTCTGTTCATCTTGCAGCATGACAGTCAGTCTTGCCAAATACCTAGGAATACTGGCGTCTAAACAACGTGTATTCTTACGGCTAGGAGGCGTGTACTAGACTTGATTGCTCGTACAATATGGGTCATGTGCCTTCAAATTCAAAAGATATTGGAAATCAAAATATGAAACCTCTTGCTTCAATCATACAATTCCATGCTTTAGTCATGATTGTTTAGCCTCAATACTAGTTCTTGTGTTCTTCCCTTAGTGGTTATTGAATATGGATATATAAGACAAAGGACGGTTAAACACTGCCATGATATGCACCTTTGGTTCATTTCTATTAAATCTTGGATGTAGCTACTTTTCGAACTCTTTTGATGATCTCGAATTTCATTAGCTTTGAACCATCTATGTTGCTTATGGCATGCTTCAGTTTTGCATATAATGGCTTGCTCTTCACTCCTTTCAGCTATGGTCTCACAAACTTTATCCTTTATCACTCCTTTTTGCTGTTGGCAAAGGGGGAGAATTCTTTGTGTGAGTCCTTCGTCAGAGCTAGCTACGAGCTATGCTTTAAGTGTTGTCAACGGGGGGGGGAGTGCATTGAGGACAAGGGAGAGTCTAAGGGAGAGAACCTTTGTATGCGCATTTGTGTATGTGCTGGGGTTTGCATAATTTCATCACATTCTTATGTCATATGTGTATTCACATGCTTTACTTCATGGATCTTGAGCTGCACATGTCACATAGCATAGCATTCATATCTGCATTCATATCTGCATTCACATGCTACTATCATGAATCTTGAGCTGCATATATTGCATTTGTTATAACTTGTGCCTTTTTAGACATTCATATCACATAATGACTCACAGTGTTACCATCATCAAAAAGGGGGAGAATGTTGTGTCCCTGAGGTCATTTGAGTCATTCTGTGGTCACATGGGTCATTCGACATCATTCTATAGTCATATGAGTTTTGTGTATTCTTGGTTTTGATAATGGCTTAACACTATTAGTCATTGTTATTTTCCACGCTCTTATGACTGACATATGTGATATTTTGTTCATGACAGAAATGCACATGAAAGCTTAATGTTGCGCCCTCGCACGCGGATCGACCTGCACGGTCAGGTCGCTGGGATCGACCTGCCCGGTCAGGTCACGGGGGTCAAGGGGGCAGCGCCCCTTGCTGGGGTTTCCGGGGGCGGAGCCCCCGGAATAAAATTTGGCTTGAAGACTCAGTAATAAAACTTCAAGACAATCAAGGTCGATGCCACAAACATGAACGGGCGGCTAACGGACTCAAGCGACGGAGCTGGTGCGGCCAACGGACCGAACCGGGGTGACCCGGGCTCTGCCCAGCTGGCGGTCGACCGCCAGCACAGGGGCGGTCGACCGCCCCAGCCAGGGACCGCCCAGCTGTAGGTCTGGCAGCTGGCGGTCGACCGCCAGCCAGTGGCGGTCGACCGGTTTTCCCAGGGATCGCCCGGTTGTATGTGTTTCATTGGCGGTCGACCGCCAGGAGCCTTAGGTCGACCGCCAGCCCCGATGCAGCCTTGTTTGACCTCGAAATCCACCTCGTGGCTAGCCCCTTTCCATGGATTTGTTTAATCAAATCTTACCTAATCTTCCATGATTTGTGGATCTGGTCTAGGGGGCATCTATGGACCATTCAAGGGTTATAAAACCAACACTTGAGGGGATGGAAAACCTAATGCTTCAAGGAGCTTCTTGTGAGATCTAGGGAGGCTGCAAGAGAGCTTGGAGACGAGCTACTGTTCACGTGAACAGTAGTTCGTGAAGGTGTTCTTCATCCAATCAAAGGGGAATCAAGCTCAAATCAAAGCCAGCAAACCTCAAGGAAGATTACATCAAGGCAAGGCTATCAAGGTGATCCAAGGAAGCCGGTTTGATTCAAGTTCTTCAAGGGAAATCATCTACATCCATTCAAGTTCTTTCAAGCTCATTCAAGGTGATATTTCAAGCATTCAAACTCCTAGAAGCTAAAGAAGCAATCAAGATTCAAGGTAGCTTCATCATTTCCATCATTCATTCAAAGAAGTTCAAAGAGAAGATCAAGAGAGAAGAATTGAAGGAAGAGGTACTGTTCACGTGAACAGTACTCTGTGAAGAACATTCATCCAATAAGGGTGAATCAAGAAGATTGAGTTGAAGCCAAGAGGAGCCTTGTTGCTGATCAACATTCCATACAAGGGCCAATTCATTTTCACTCATAACTCAATCTCTTGTTTTAGTTCATTCACATTTGTTTCATTTTCATTATTGTTTAAACATTGAAAGTGTGATTCGTCCCTACCGGTGGTTAGTAGGAAGGTAATTGGAGGGTGTTCCAATTTGCGGTTGACGTCCCTACCAGGTGGTGAGTAGGAAGGCAATCAGTGGTTTCCAATTTGCGGTTCTGTGCGCTGCACAAGTGAAGCCTCACTGGGTTTTGGTGAGGGGTGCACGTAGGGTTGAGGATTCAGTCTGAACCACCTTAAAAATCCTGTCTAGCGTGGTTTGCTTGTGTGATTGAATCGTTCTAGGTGCATGCTTAGGATCGAATTATTATATATCTTGCTTATCTTGCTAAGTGAATCATAGCATACTTGGAAGCTAGTTTCTATTCCGCTGTAATTCATTTTAACTAGCTGTTTAGAGGGCCGCATTGCGAAAAGTGGGGCTGATCTATTCACCCCTCCCCTCTAGATCCGCTGTCCACTACACAACACAAAGGTCTTTTTCTCTTCTCTGCTCGACCAAGTGTAGGGGCAAGAGATTGATGGATGAGATGACCAACCTAGGCGCTCCCTAATACGAGAGAGGTCTCAAATAGGGGTAGTCTTGACCCTTGAAAAATGAGCTTTCATGCTTTGTCTGGCCAATAAGGGCTGTCAAATGAAAATCATATATGAAAATTAAAAGAAAATTACGAATCAAAGGCATGGCAAGAGTGGCAGTAAAGTTCCCCGCGGGACGTCATGAGCCCGGTCGCATGCATGCCTGATAAATATGGGTCTCAAAATCAAAGACAGAAAGCCCCGGTGCAACAGACCTACTGTTTGAGGGGTAGTGCCCTGGAAGGAATTCAAATCTTGATGTCTCCCATCCTGAATAAAGCTTGTCTCTAATTTTTATTCTATGCTTCCCTCTTAGGCTGGGTTGTATCCCGGGTATGGCCTTAGTAGGGGCACCATTCTTTAAAGGCAGTTGGTTGTAGTAAGCCACCCTCACATGCACGCCCTGCTCAAGGGAAGTCTTTAATGAGAGGGGAGGGACGGCGATCCCTGGCTAGTAGTTCGAGCCTGTCTTTGGGTGCTATAGATTGCTATTTCAAAAATATAAAAAATGAGATATTGTCAAAAATCTAAAAAAAATGAGATATTGTCAAAAATCCAAAAAAATGAGATATTGTCAAAAATCTAAAGAAATGAGATATTGTCAAAAATCTAAAAAAATGAGATATTGTCAAAAATCTAGAAAACATGATGAGATATTGTCAAAAATCCAAAAAAAATGATATATTGTTCAAATCCAAAAAAAATTAAATATTTTCAAAATCCAAAAAAATCAAGAAAATTGAAAAATCTAAAAATATTTATCTTTTATATTTTATTTTGAGAATAGATACGTAATCTGTTTGCTAAGTGTGCAGGTTACAGGTACTCAGGCATTCCTTGCTATATATTTGTGCTCTGTCTCATGTTCACATCTTTGATCTGTTCTTTCCTTCTTCAATCATGTCTCTCGATCTGTTCTGAAGCTTGTGTCCTTCTCAGCTTTTGTTTACAATGATTATATCTATATGAGAGGACTTTACCTCACGATTATGAACCTGGCGGTTCTGCTTCATTCTGATCTTGGGTTTTGATTGAAGGGCATAGTTGTTTATGTCTTTTGTCCCTCCGTGTCCTTGTCTCGCCGTGTCTATGTCCCACCGTGTTGTGCCACACATGTTTTTTTGTTCTTCACCATGTGTTGTTAGTTATCTTGCATATGTTGTTAGTCGTCCTTTTATATCTCGTGTGTTATCCCAACCTTGTGGTCATCCCTCATGTTCTTTTCCCAACTGTGTCTTTATCCCACCATGTCCTTATACCACCACGTGTGCTATCCCACCGCTTGTGTGTTGTCTTGTCCCACAGTGCCTTTAGTCACAAGCATGCTTGCCATTTGTTTGTTTGTTATGTTTCATCCATCTTCATTATGTTATGGTGTGTCATGTTCGTTCATATTTCTCTTATTATGTTATGTTCATGTCATGCTCGTTCATATTCACATCATGTCATGTCGTATGGATGCTTATTTTAAAATCCACAAAAATCATAAAATCAAAAAAAAAGGATCTCGTTTCGTTTGGCAGGTAAGTCAGGTATGGCTCTCTATCCCTGCTCATTGTTGCATTACTATATGGAATCTACGTTATTATAACCTCTCAAGGACCGACTGGTTGTCTGTGTGTTCTAGGATCTGATGTTCCCCTTTAACAAAAATGATGATGATCTAGGAGCATACGGTTAATAGTTGGATAGGCCGCTCGGTTGAGTTGGGTGGGGGACGATAGACTCTGTCTCGCACGCCGTGGTTGCAAGAAGACTATTGACCCCATTTTGGCTTAGTCTAGCAATATTATCCTTGAGTACTTTCTATTTTATCTTTCTTTGCATTCATTTTAATGATTTCTTTATTTTAGCCCAGCATGCATCATGTCATTTTGAGCATTCATGCCTCGTGATCCATTCAACGATTTCTCCTCAGCAATGGTTGATTGCACTTCAGTTCTCTTGGGTAAGAGATTCTTCATTCCACTCTGAGTTTGAACGATTTCTCTGATCTTCCCGCTTGGTCTGGTTGGCCAGCGTGATTCCAGTCTGGATTTTATCTCAGTCTTATCTCTCCTTTTCCAGCTCTTATGATGTGTTCCTGCCGACCCACTCATTGTCTGTGGATTGTGTCCCCGATGAGGTTGGTCGAGTTTCCTTTCCTTTCTTAGTTAGTTCTCCAGACATGGCTCATCCTTGTCATTCATTTCAGGTGATTAGTTTGGCATTTTCGAAAGAATTCCTGTCGCTTGTTGGTTGTGACGGGTATCTTTTTGCCTTGATGCCCGCTTATCAGTTCTCTTCGTTTCATCTCCATTTTATCTCCATTTCACGTCGCTGTCGCTTTCGCTCCATCTCCTTTCCATTTCATCTCTGCGCCACTTTCGCTCGTTCCCTTGCAAAGTGGACATCAAGGAGGGGCATCTGTTGACACCCGTTTTAGCCCACAAGTTGTCATTTCTTTTATTCATCATTTTTGATGCCCCGAATTAGCCATTATTTTGGAGCTTTCTCGGATGGATTTTAAGCCTATTTTTACCATTTCATATCCTTTGAGTCTTGGAGATCATGATTTCCTAGAGCCCTGGAGCTTGTCTTATCAACTTCTAGCTTCTAAGTCGACTTACGGCCCATTTAGGCCGGCTTCCCTCAAGTAATCGGCTCTCTCTCACTGTGCAATCCTGAAAGTAGTCCTTTTTTCATCTCCTTCTGTTCCTCTTTTTAAAAAGTTATCTTCATCAAAGTTGTTCATCTTTCAAAGAGCTACAATTTCTTCTTCTACGCCGTTGGCCAGTTCTACCCCTATTGTGAGCTATTCACATTTTTCCGACGTACTATGCTGTTCACCTATGTCTCAGAATTTTCCTCTCTATTCTAGCCCCATTTTCTCCCTCTTATGATCATTTTCTCAACTTTCTTTCTTCATAAAAGTTGTTCCTCTCTCAGTTATCTACAATTTCTTCTTCTACCACTTTCGCTAGTTCTGGTCCGTTTGAGCAATACGCTTCAATTTCCAAAGTCACACGCAGTCTGCCTAAAATCTTCCTCCATCAATGTGACGGCCCTACCCTAGACCGCCAGGGCAGTGTGACGGTCCTACGATAGACCGTCACACCGAAACTTGCCCGAAATCGCCATGTTCGACCCCTAGAGCGTGGCGGTCCTACCCTAGATCGTGAGAGTCCATGTGACGGTCTAGTATGGGTGCGTTACACCGAAACTTGTCTGAAATCGTCCCGTTTGACCCCCAGAGTGTGACGGACCTACCCTACTCCGTTACATAACTCTGACGGTCGTATGATAGACCGTTACACACACCTTAGAGTCCAATTCGTGCTGGATTCTGCTCCGTTTCTGTGCGTCGTGGCCCTCTTGCAGAGTCCATAACTTCTTGAATTATACTCCGAATTGAGCGTCGTTTGTTCCTATAGTTTCTCCTTGGTATTATCTTGAATTCAGTCCAAAGAACTCTAAATTTCATTGACTATCTTGCTCAGAATCACACTCAAAAGTTGAGGGTTTAGGTGTCCTGGTTCAACTCAAACTCTGCAGATTAAGCTCCGGGGCTCCCTTCCAGAGGCCATATCTTCCATATCCTTCATCCAAATAGAGTCCCGTTTTCTCCTATGACTTATCTTGACTATTATCTCGAGATTGATCCATAGATCTCGAGATTTGATGGACTCTATCTCTTAAACTCGTGGAGGAAAGTTGGGGGTTTCACGACTTTTCTATAAAAACTGCCCAGTTCGCAGTCACGACGGGGGGCTCTTTCTTGGTTCGGGGCGAAGCCATGCTACAACTCCAACTCACAACTTCGACCCTGACTTGAAGAGGGAAGTATTAGGTTACAATTCCATCCTTCTGGGCTTGATTTCATGGTCTACACTCTTAATTCTCCTCTCCTCAAAATAACAAATCATCACAGTTTTCTGCACTTTTCTGCTACACATGCACTTTTACACGTTTTGCATCAATGATTTCTCTCTATTCTTTCAATCAAATCTCGTGATTTCAAATCTCATGCATGCACAATACACACACCTATTATTTTCACCCTTCCACATGGGTTAAAAACCCTCCCCCGGTGAATTTGCCCTCAATTTCTACCCCTATTTTATCACTACGGGATTGATGCTACACATGCATGTTCTAATGGGTTTTTTATCCTTGTTTTGGCTTTATTTTGCAGGAGAGCATGAATACAACGTGAGGTCTTCTTCATCTAGCCGGCTGGAAGGAGAAGAGGTTTGAATCCAGAAGTTCCCTGCACCCCGTTTCAAGCGCAATCAAGTCTTTAAGTTCCAAGGTATATGGCGTCGTTCTTTACACTTCTTCATCCTTTGGCATTGTTGGAACCTTGGTGGCGATCACGGTTAGTATTTCTCATCCTTTCATCCCCCTTGTCTTTGATTCACATGTTTATGCATGTATGTATTTAAAGGGGGCGGGATAAGAATATAATTAAAACAAATCAACAGACCTCTGACCTGAGAATCTTCCTCCAGACCTCAAAAGGTTTGTATTTGGAGGTTTACGCCTGAATAATTTAATCTCTAGATGATTTTTGAAAAGACAGATCTTGGTAGAGTACTTTGTGTTTTCCTTCAGTGAGGTTGACCTGCTTGGAAGGTGAGGTCGACGTAGCTTTGAAGAATCCCTCTTATAACGGCTTATGGGAGGACCATGAGGTCAACCTACAATGGCAATGAGGTCAACGCAGCTTTGAAGAACCTTGTTTTCAATGGCTTCTGGAAGGGTCCTGAGGTCGACCTGCTGAGATAGTGAGGTCGATGTTGCCTGCGCTGTTGACCTATCTGCCAGCGATTGAAGCTTGTGAGGTTCACGCTCCTGATGATGAGGTCGAGGTAACCATGAAGAAGAGCGTTTATAACACTTTTCTATGAGGGTCTGAGGTTGACACTGCTTTAGAGATTTCATTAGACAGATGACTACTGGAGCTGGTGAGGTCGACACCACCCTTGTGAAAACTGCCTTACGGGCCATTTGTCATAGCTATGAGCTATTTGTCACCCTTATCCATCTATTTGTCACCCGTAATGCCCATTTGTCACCGTTATAGCCCATTTGTCACCCTTAAAATGCTTGAGCTGTCGCCTTTGCTTATTAAAACTTGACTATATATTTTTCACCCGTGAACTCCTCTTGGCTTTCTCTTTTAAATTCTTTTCTTTTTGCATCACCTGC
The DNA here is from genome assembly GCA_022559845.1 of Amorphophallus konjac. NCBI lineage: Eukaryota > Viridiplantae > Streptophyta > Magnoliopsida > Alismatales > Araceae > Amorphophallus > Amorphophallus konjac. The sequence goes on from CM040124.1 coordinate 21,070,021, forward strand.
CTTGATTTTCATGCAACCAATAGTATTTTAGCTCTTCATCACCTACATTGATTTCTGTGCATCTTGTTGCCTTGATTTCTATGTAATCATCAATTTCTTAGCTTTTCATCACCTGCCTTGATTGCTAACTCTTAACCTTGGTTGCCATTGATTCATTTACATTTATGAGGCTTGGAATCGACCTCGCCCTGCTGCTTCAATGCATCATATCACCTGACATCATTGCATGACATCTTCACTCTACTCATCTTCATGAGACCATTCTCATGCCAGGGTTGACTTTGACCTAAAACTTATACATGTTGACATCATTAAATCCATATAAGACTCATCAATGATTCATGGTCAGACATCATCAAAACAATGGAATCAAGTATGTTCTACACATGCCCAATATTCTCCCCCTTTTTGATGATGGCAACTATGAGTCATTATGAGTTCATTATGAGTCATCTCTAGAGGAAATACACTCAAGAAATATGCACTTATGACTCATCAAAAACTTCTCCCCCTTTTCCATCAGCAAAGAGGACATAGATAAAATCCAATTTCAAGGTCAGAATATAAGCACATGGAGTGATACGGATGTAAATGCAAGGCACAAGCAAGCGAGCATATAGCCAATTAGTCAAGCAAATGATTGTTGGCTCCCTACATTGTTGGGTCCCTTCAGCTTGACATAAGCAGACCACACAAATAGACATCGGATGTCATGAAGTCACTATGAGGCAGCAAAGACTGAAGCATGAAAGCAGAAATGACCAAAGTTAGATGAGGCAAGTATATGCATGCTATTTGGTCATAGCAAGGAGATGCAATCATAGAGCAGTTCGACATCCATTGAACTAATTTGATTTTCAGGGTTTTCAGATTTTTAGGTTGTTTTCTATGCAATGTTTGAAGGTAGGAAATGCAAACCAACCAATGACATGACATCAACTGATACCAATTGCTTTAGATAGATGATGCTTTCAAAGCAGCCATGAGAGTTTATTGCATATGGTCCAGAGATGGTAATCAGGATATGGATATATATCATCAAGAGGCCAATCTGTCTTAAGAACAAAAGCCAGAACAGCCAGACAGAGGTCTGGACACAAGGGGTTGACCCTTGGGGTAGACACTTAGAATTGAGGAAGGATAGATCTAAGAAATGTTAGGATGGGAGTTCTTCAGCCTAAAGCCAAGTTCAAAAATGCAGAGTTAGAGATTATTCAGAATCTTCAGCTATAGAATTTCAGTGACGAAGCCCTTATCTTCATATTGGTTTAAATATGATGAATTCTGAGTTTCTCACTAATAAGCAAATGAAAATTTTTGCATTCAAAATTAATAGAAATAGACTAATATTACATAAAAAATAGGTTAACCTCCTTTCATCCTACTCATTCAATTCCAAAAGCCCCTTTGAAAGCAACTACAAGTAGTATTGAGGTTAAACACCTAGACCTTTCTGATTTAATCCATGGGTACTACATTTTTAGATTTTTCTTTTAAAACCACTGTCTGATATCAACTGATATGCAAATCATTTTTCAAGAGCATTCAGGTATGGCAGCACCTTTTGACGTGAGGATGCACGTTTGATCAGGCGCCAGCATCCCCAGTTACTCAATGTCACTCACCATTATGCTTCATTTTGAACAGAGATAGCAAGGCACTTCATGACTCCATCTGTTTCACTTCATTGGTGAAGGGATTTGATTTCTCAGTGAATCCATTTGCCATTGCTCTGCCTTAGGGCACTGAACTCAGTACACACCTTTTACATAAGGATATACGTTTATCAGACGCCAATATCCCCAGTTACTCAGTATGACTGAAGTTCATTGCTTTCAACAAGTGTAGCCCCCTTTTTGAAGTACAGATTGATTGGTGTTTAAAAACAATACAAGAGTGAAGTTCCCCAATCAAAGATGTCTTTGTACTAAAAATAAACTTTCAGATTTCGAAAGGCATAACATGTCAAAACATGAAACAATGGTTTAAGTCCATTAAGTATGAATACAGCCACTTTCAAGAAAGTTCAATTTAAAAACTCATGAACCCATTAAACTTAAACCAACAGTTTTATATCCTGGGCAATCATCGTACTCCATAAAAGAAGATTCTCCTTTAAGATTTACTCTGATAAATGAACGCAACAACAAGGTAGAAATTCTTCCAAGGAATTCAAGGAATTCAAGGCATTCAAAGAATTTAGAGTAGGTGGCCAGATATCTGAGTAAGTAAATGATGTTCCAAACAAGTTCATGTAAATGAGGACATATGGCAGATTGACAAATCAGAGAGTTTCATAGGAATGCTCCCTCTTAATGAATGATTTGCCAAGGGGTTGTCAGGTAAAGCAAGGGAAGTGATGCACATTAGCCATAAGTATGTGTGGTTCAATCTGAAGATGAGAATTGCAGTAATATAAATAAGATCAGATGAACCAGTGTGTCAACACAGGCCCGTCAGGGGGTCAACGCATCATGCACAGACTGAAAGGCATGATTCCGGAAGAAACAACTGCTGGGTCGACGCCACAAGTCCTATGCATTGACATAGTCTGGCAGACAGCATACATAATCTTCGAACAGAGCAGTTTATCAAATCAAATGAAGCTCCCCCTGAGAATATGCAACCAAACCATAAATCAACAAACTATGCAAAAATGCATCCTAGACTCTTATGACGACTCCCCCTTAACTTGAGCATGAATTTCAGATTATATTAATGAAAATCAATGAGAGGTTATGCAACCTATGATTTATATGAACATTTGACCCATGATACTGGGCGGAGAAACTTGATCCGAAGATCCTCTCACGCATACTGATAGTTTCTAGTTGGACTTGATCCAACTTTCCTCAAGTCACCATTCTAGATACCAGCGGGCTGTGGCAATGAAATGCAACACAATCTGTTATGCAAAGCAAGAGGCAAGTGTTGGGTTCTTTAAACATGAAATACATGAAAGTGCATGAGACCACACGATAATGTTCAAGATACACACATATGCAAAGCATTCTAAACTGAAGGGCAAACCCTCAAACTCCCCCTTAGTCCAATGATCTTGAAAGATATGACAATCATGCAACAAAAATGACGAGGTGGGTTGAATGTAGCGATGACAGACATCATCAAAAACAATGATAGTCAGAAGGTCCATATGCCTGTTAGATTAGAGAAAGCATAAACTAGCACACCACTCATCATCATATTCATCCTTTCATCGTAACAGATTTTTCTTGATCAATCAAGAAGGGGTTTATAACAAGCCAGTGAGGAGTTCTTCAGTGTGTGTAGAATTCACTGAAAGTAGGAAGGACTTTAACAGAAATAACTAAGGATAAATCTAACATGCATATCTGACCAAAAAAAATATTTACAGACCTGTGCCTTGAGCTTTTATTACTTGCTAGGCCGTTGTTCAGCTCCAAGGCACCCTACACCCAAAAATTCTCATTTAGAATTTTTAGGTACCCAAGTTTTCTTGGGTCCTTGATGGTTAGCAGCACTTCTGGGATGAGACTTTCTTTTCTGTGCTGCGTTCAAATCATTCTTTCTCATCCAATGGCAATCATCAAACATGTGCCCACATTCACCATAATAAAAACAACACAGACTTGACTTGACATTCTTTCTGTGTGCATGTGTATTAAACCTTTGTGGGTGAGCATGGATGCCACCATGTTGACCAGGAGAGTGAGTCCTACCTTTTAGATGCCAACAGTCTTTGACTGTATGGCCATTTCTTCTAGAATGAAAGCAGCAACGGTGGAGATCTCTTCTGCTGGCCCTAGGGCGCGTCGACTTGTCCTGAGGGGTGCGTCGACGCACTGGGTCATACCTGGGCTTTTGAACATGAATGCGTTGAGCGCGCTTTGTCCAAGTGTTGACCTATCCCTTGCCATTACCTTTTACATTGTTCCTTCTGTTTTGGCCTGCTCTTAGCTCATCATACTTCAAGATGAAACAGTCATGCATAATATGACCATGTTTACCACAATAAAAATAATGAGCATTCATTTTATGAGATGCATGGTATTTAGCATGGGATTTCCTGTTATGCAAATCAGAACGGGCAAATTGATTTTTCTATTTTTTCTTAGAAGCTATCTTCTTCTGATTCTTATTTTGTTTCTGTATTTTTTGAGCATCAGGCGATTTTGAGGGAGCACCAGAGGTACTGACTTCATTTGAGCCAGAGACAAAAGAGGTATGTAACTTGTTACCAAAAGACTTTTTATTAACAGGTTTATATCCCAAACCCTCCTTTTGAAAGTTGACTCTTATACCAAGAATCTTGTCCAATTTTTCTTTGCCCTGCACAAATTTTGACATAGAGTCTTTTAAGTCTTTGACTTCATCTTCCAACGAGAAGATGTGTAGTTCAAAACTAGCGAGGTCCTCCTCGCAAACAACCAATTGCTCATTGAGCATGATGTTCAAACTTCTATAGTTCTCGATTTCCTATTCTAAGGCATGCGTCTTAAAAGAACAATCATCAATAGCTTCTTTCCCATTTTTAAAAGCAGCCATCTCTACACACAACACATTATTCTCTCCTTTCAGCCTTTCATTCTCATCTGCGAGGGCTTTGTTGTCAATCAGCTCATCAACCAAGAATTGGTCAGTAGATGCTGAATTCAATTCATCTTTTACCTCTAATAATCTAATTAGAACAGTCTCATTTTCAGTTCTCAAGCTAGCAATCAAATCCTTATGGACATTAGAATCAATCAACAAATATTCATTTAGATCTTCAAGCTCAGAACATTTCCCACACGTAGAGTCACTATGGAAGTTGGTTTCAATTTTCCTTTTCAATTTTTTATTTTCAGATCTCAATCTTTTATATTGTTTATCCAACTTATCATATGCATCCATTAGCTTTTCAAAAGTAAAGCCCTCGGAGTCAGAGCTTACTTGAGATGAGGACGGGTCACTCGACTGTTCCAGACGATCGGCCATGAGGTATTTATGTTTTCGTTCTTCTTCTTCATGTATGTCTATCAAACCATCAAGAATCTGCTTAGCTGTGCTGCAGGTAGATACAAAGGGAAACGTCCTGGGATCAACTACAGCTCTCATCAGATTTAAGGCTATGAGATTGCTGAAATGTATGGACTTGTGATGATCAGTCCAGCAGACTTTGTCCTTAAGCAGATTGGAAGGGCCATTTGTAATAATCCTCCAGAGCTTAGGATCATGTGAATTAACACACTTACATACTCTTCCAAACCATTCATTGAAATCAGAACCAGTAAAGATCGGAGGGGAAAACATAAAAATCTGATTGGCAAAGAATTCATGATTTCAAAAAGCACCGGGATCCTTCTGTGCAGATCGTTGGATCTGGGTAACACAGAGCTAAGCTCTGATACCAATTGTTAGGTCCCTTGGGTTCAACTGGATCTAGAAGGGGGGGTTGAATAGGTCTGGTACAAGCTTAGCCCAATTAAAAACTTAGCTGATTAAAACAAGAACCACTGCTGTAGAATAAATAAAACACTTGAGCTCAGAGCACAGTAGATTCCGCGAGAGTAGTTCTAGGGCTGGAGCAAAAGCAACATATATAAACTAATGAGCTTGATGCACCAGTTCAGAGAGGTTGACGCACCTTCAGCTTAACAGAGTAGCTGAGGTCGACGCACCTTCAAGGAGTCCCTTATTGACATGCGAACAAGTGGAAGTGTGGAACACAAGTGTTCCTATTGGGTTATGTAGAACTGAATGCAGATATGTAGCAAGCAAGAACTAGATATGCAGGTGCAGGAACAAACACACAAATGTATAGTGTGGAGGTTGAGCAGAGTAAGTGCAAAATAGAAATCCATGTGTTCCTGTGAATGGGGATAGAAGAGATGGATCAAACGCACAAGAGCACGTCCAATGCACTAGATATTTTTAAGGTGGTTCAGTTGCAAACCCGCAACCTACGTCCACCCCTCACCAAAACCCGGTGAGGCTTTTTCACACGAGGATGAGGTCCTCAATACACACACACACACACACACAAAACTAAGAAAACAAGTTGCAAGTGCAGCAAAAACACTTCCAGTCTCTCAAGCAGAGCACCGGACACACACTGATATGCGGATGGGAAATGAGACAGAAAAATAAAGCAATGTAGGAAGAAAACAACTGTGGCTTCAGATCAAATTCATGAAGCACTATCAAGCTAAGCACGACTGAAGGAGGGCTGCACTTCTTTATACTTCTATTCCTCTTAGATTTTCTGCTAAGGAGGCTTCCTTATTTTCTCTCAAGCTTTCTCCCTTTTCCTTCTCTCAGAGGCACTTAGTGAAAGGCTTAAAACTGCTCACTCTTTCTTCCTCTCTTCTTCTTTCTCTTTTCTTCTCTTTTTCTCTTCTCTCTCACAACACTGGACTGGGTTGGCCAGAAGCTGGGCTACTCACATTCCCTTCTCTTCTTTTCTTACTGAATTGCTTGAATGCTCAAGGGCGTGACTTTCTTCATGGGCAGCAGCAGCAGCTTCTTCAGCAGAAGCTTCATACTTATAGAGAGCTGGTGGAGGATTTTCCCTCCATGAAGTCTAGTTCAAATTCAAGCAATTTTCTTTGACCACTGACCTCCATCAACAGAGCTTGACTTGATCCACCGGATATAAGGAAGTAGTTGGAAAGTCAAATTTCCCTCCAAAAATCTTTTCTTGGCTTTGTAGAAAATATTCTGAGGATATTGTCTTGAGCTTGCAGGGCTTTTTAGACCAGTCTTAGGATAGAAAGGTGGTAGGTAGAGAGTGGACCTTTTGCCAGAACTGTTGCAGTGGGAAGTGGCTTTGTCCAGTATTTATTAGAGGGCTGACCAATCCTTTCTTAGGACAGAAGAGAAGTTTTCTTAGCAGAGAAGACTTTTGCAGATTTGGTCCCTGACATGGTCTTCTTCAAAAGGATTTTCTGAGATGTTATAAGAGATGGCAGGACCTCTGACTTGGGAACGTTCCTCCAGACCTCAAACGGTGTGTATTTGGAGGTTTGCGTCTACATATTTTAATCTCTGGACAATTTTTGAAAAGACAGATAATGACATAGTACTTTATGTTTTCCTTCTGTGATGTTGACCTGCTTTGAAAGTGAGGTCGACGCGGCTTTGAAGAATCCCTTTTATAACGGCTTCTGGGAGGACCATGAGGTCAACCTACAATGGCAATGAAGTCAACGCGGCTTTGAAGAACCTTGTTTTCAATGGCTTCTAGAAGGGTCTTGAGGTCGAGCTACTGAGATAGTGAGGTCGATGTTGCCTGCGCTGTTGACCTATCTGCCAGTGGTTGAAGCTTGTGAGGTTGACGCTCCTGATGATGAGGTCAAGGTAGCCATGAGGAAGAGCGTTTATAACACTTTTCTGTGAGGGTCTGAGGTTGACACTGCTTTAGAGATTTCATTAGACGGATGACTCCTGGAGCTACTGAGGTCGACACCACCCATGTGAAAATTGCCTTACGGGCCATTTCTCATAGCTATGAGCTATTTGTCACCCTTATCCATCTATTTGTCACCCGTAACGTCCATTTGTCACCGTTATAGCCCATTTGCCACCCTTCAGATCCTTGAGCTGCCACCTTTGCTTATTCAGCCTTGACTATCTAATTTTCACCCATGAACTCCTCTTGGCTTTTTCTTTTAAATTATTTTATTTTTTCATCACCTATCTTGATTTCTGTGCTACCAATAGTATTTTAGCTCGTAATCACGTGCCTTGATTTCTGTGCACCTAGTTGCCTCGATTTCTATGCAATCATTAATTTCTTAGCTTTTCATCACCTACCTTGATTGCTAACTCTTAGCCTTGGCTGCCATTGATTCATTTACATTTAAGTGGCTTGGAATCAACCTCGCCATGCTGCTTCAATGCATCATATCAATTGACATCATTGCATGACATCTTCACACTGCTCATCTTCATGAGACCATTCTCATGGCAGTGCTGACTTTGACATGAAACTTTTACATGTTGACATCATTAAATCCATATAAGACTCATCAATGATTCATGGTCAGACATCATCAAAACAATAGAATCAAGCATGTTCCACCCATGCCCAACACAGACATGAAGCTTTCTCCTCAAGGCATGTTATAATTTCAAATGAAAAAATTCCTTTAAAGAGATTTTTTATATTTTACCCAATAAAAGAAGGAATAATCTTCATAGAATATCTCCTGAGAGGTTGCCGCTTGCCTAGGATCATGTGCCAATCAACTACCTTTGAATAAGTGTGATCATATGAAGGATTCACGTGTCCTTAGTTATTTTTCAGCCTTAGTAGGCTATTTTTCACCCTTAAACGGCTATTTGTCAGCTCTAACGAGTTATTTGTCACCCTTATCTCCTGTAAGTCGTTGCCACTGCTTTTCTATGAACTTCATAGAACTGAAGTCTACTTAAGTAGGTCCCAAAGTCAACTTGGCCTCCTGTGGCTTCATGCGATAGGGCTTGTTGCACATTTTACACTGTTACTTAGCCATTTTTTACCCTTACAGCCCATTTGTCGCTGCTAGGAAGTCATTTGTCAGCCTTAAGCCAAAGAGCTGTCGCCTTAGCTTTTTTCTTCTTTTGTTGGACCGTCGCCTTAAGCAATTTGTCACCCTTAGGTGCATATTATATACCCTTGATGCTCCATTTGTCACCCTTAAGGCTCCATTTTCACCTTTGTTTTCTTCTGCTGGCAAAGCATATATGGCTCCTCTTGTGTTGACTCCAAGGTCAGAAAATGTTGACCTCAAGTAATGACTATGCTGACCCAAGGTTATTGACCATGTTGACTGTCCAGTTTTGTTGACTAGTCCATGTGGACTATCTAGATATTGACTAGGACTAGGCTTGACTGCATTGACCCTTGACTTTGACTATGGTTGACTATTGACAAGAGTTACCTTGACTGTTGATGAAGTTTACTGGAGTCACTTGACTGATGTTGACTTTGACTTTTAGTCCACTTTGACTGGCGCTGACTCGATCTTCAAATGGGATAGACTCGTACTTCAACATCTAACAGATTTCACCCTTGCTGCACACATTTGTCACTTAAACCAAGACATTTGTTACCACTATCGAGCTATTTGTCTACCTTGATGAGCCATTTGTCACCCTTAAACCATAGCCATTGCTCAGCTCTCATCCTTACAAGCTTCAACATGGCTACGTCGACGCTAAGGCCTTATGGCATCGACGCCACAGTGACGTTTCTTAATGCTTCAGCACTGCGAGTCATTTTTCACTCTTATTGACCTATTTGTCAACCCATGCTTCTATTTTACACCCCTGACCACCTATTTGTCACCCTTGATCGGCACAAGCCGTCGCCTATGGTTTTGGGCTAGCTGGTGGTCTTGGGTTATCTAAAGTCGACTTGGCTTCATCTGAAGTCGACTTCTGAGCAACACTCTTGACTAAAACAATAGATTTTGGTCTTGAATTCTTCGGCCAACCTGTTCTGTGCACAATTTAAAAATAAATTGGAAATGTCATCATCAAGAAAATATATGACTCATAATGTTAACATCATTAAAACACAGGGACACAACATTCTCCCCCTTTTTGATGATGGTAACACTATGAGTCATTACGATTAAATTGGCATAACAAGACATGACAATCCATATGCACAATCCATATGACTCACAAACTATTCTCCCCCTTTGACAACATCAAAACCAATAGTTTGAAAGCTCATAAGGAATTTGTAACAGGTGTAGAAACATGCAATAAGATCCAAGGGATGACATAAGTGCATGGAGTTCAAGAAGATCACACATAAAAAATAATGCACAATCTGAAACAACATTCATTAGTCAAGCTTGCATTTTTTTAATTCTTCTATTATATGAACTCTCATGATTGAGCCCTTATTATCTGCTTGGTTTAAGTGTAGTAAAAGTAGAGTTTATCAATTAAGCACTTTAAAGCATTTTGCACTTAGATTTAATAGAAATAAATCAAGTCTACAAAATTATATCTATGTTTAACCTCCTTGTACCTTACTCAAGCGAAATCAGTGACTCCCTTAGGGTAACTAGAGACTAGTATTGAAATTAAACAAGTTGAACAGTTCTGATTTTTTTACCTCGGGATTTCAGCACAATATCTGACCTTTGTTCATGTTTAGATTTTTCTTTTTGGCTCAAAATAATTTTTTAAGAGCATTCAGGTATAACCCACACCTTTTTACGTAAGGGTGCACGTTGATTAGACGCCAGCACCCCTAGTTACTCAGTGAGACTAACTATCCTGCCTCATTTTGAATAGAGATAGCAACGGCACTTCATGACTAAGTCCACTTCATTTCTTTCATGAAGGGCTTAGTTTCTCAGTGAATACATAACCATTGCTCTGCTGACCATGAAACACAGTTTGTGACATGTGCTGCCCTTTGGAATTTTTCAGATCATTCTATATTTAAGGACAATGCTCTATCTAAGTTGCTCAACCAAGGTTGCTAGTGACCTTAAATTTTCAGATTCTAGGAGATTGCACAAGGACACAACATGTTGGGAATTGGTTGAGGTCTTTTAAATTTCAGAATACAAACTATTTCAGGGAATTTATTTTCTAAACTCTATAAGTTTATTAGGCTTAAACCAATAGATTTATTCATGGACAATCACCGAGCCTAATAAAAGAAGATTCATATAAATGATTTGCTCAATTTAATGAATAGATGAGTAGATTGGCAATATTCTTATTTTCAGACAGTTCAAGGATGTGGCAATAACAGTAGGTTTGAGCAGCAAACTAAGTAGAATTTTTAGGAAGGCTCACAACTTAGAAATGGACAAGTTCAGTCAAGGTGAGCAACAAGGTTTCATTAAAAAAAATTCAGATGATGCAATGAGACAAACAGCCTCAACACATACAGAAAAAAATTGGTCATTTTAACTCCCCCTGACTGCAAGCATGCATTTTAAAAATTTCTCAATTTAATTTACTCCCCCTAAGAATGTGCATGCATTCAAACAATCTTTATAGAATTTTTGACATAAGGATATGCAGCTAAATCTAAGAACATTATGTGCATGACCAATCAGATGTATGCAGTGACTCCTCGTATCTAAATACACTAAAACATCAAATATGACATGAAGACCATGCAGGGGATTCATTGAACTATGCTTATGAACATTTGGACTCTCTATGTGTAATTTTTACTCATGGTACTAGGCGGAAAACTTAGGTCTTAAGACCACCTCACGCATAGTGTGGGTTTCTAGACAGCAATGATATGCCCTTTTCCCAACATACCATTTAATATATCAATAGGGTCAACCATGAAAATGCATGGCAAATGCAATGCAGTCCTATATGCATTCCATATTTGTTTTTAATTTAAACATGACAGTGCACAACTATATATGTAGATGTAAAAATGTATGTATGAGCAGATCCCAGGTTTTTCAGATTTCGGTTGACCAAACTCACTTGGTCAGTCGACCATTTTTCCCAGTTTTTAGAACTCTGTAGAGTTTTCCTCTTTAGAACACTTATGAAAAGTAATACAGATGATATAATTTCCATCAAAAGATTTAATAAATTCAGCAGATCATTTCAAAAACAAGAATCATTGCAACCATCATACCAATCAAAAAGACATAGACAGTAAGAGAGTTAACAATCGGCTCAAATATGATAAGACTGAGGTCTACACAGACCTAGCTCTCTTCTTAGAGTCGAAAACCTGTCATTGCACAACGGCTTGGTGAAAATGTCAGCAACCTTATTTTCTGATTGAACAAAGTGTAGCTCAAAGTTTTTCTTAAAAATTTCATCTCTAGTAAAGTGATGCCTTATATCAATGTGTTTTGTCCTAGAGTGCAGGACAGGATTTTTAGCAAGGTTGATTGCACTCGTGTTATCACACAAGATAGGGACACATCCAAGATCCACTAAGTAATCTTAGAGTTGGTGTTTAATCTACAACACTTGAGTGCCACAACTCCCTGCAACAATGTATTCTGCCTCTGTAGTAGAGAGGGCAACCAAGTGTTGTTTCTTGGAGGTCCAAGAGACTAAACACCCGCCCAGAAATTGGCAATACCCACTTGTGCTCTTGCGATCTAGCTTGCATCCAACATAGTCAGCATCTGAATAAGAAATGAGAGAAAGTTCACAAGATGTTGGATACCACAATCCCAATTCTTGAGTGCCAGCAAGGTATCTAAAGATACGCTTGACAACAGTCAAGTGAGATTCACTAGGACTAGCCTGAAAATAAGCACACAGGCAAACACTAAACTGGATGTCTGATCTAGATGCAGTAAGTAGAATAATGAACCAATCATACCTCTATAGTTCTTTGCATCCACCAATTTATCATTTACATCTACATCCAGTGATGTAGTCGTCAATAGTCTTACAGTTTGTCATGTCAAACATTTTTAGCAGCTCTAGGAGTGCAGGACAGTAGGACTGCAGGAGGGAGAGATGTGTGCCAGGAGCCACCATTTTTTCTGTTTGTTAATGCCCCCCCTCTCTCTCTCTTTCATTTGTCACCACTACAACTATTTTTCATTTTTAGACATCCATTTGTTACCTTAGAAGAAGTTATTTGTCACCCTTAGGACCCATTTGTCACCCTTAGAAGCATTTGTCACCCGTACGACCTATTTGTCACACTTACGACGTATTTCTTACCCTTAGAAGCCATTTGTTTTCCCCCCATCCTTTGCTTTTCCCCTCGCGCCGAAGACCATCGCCACCTTGTCCCCGTGTGCCCACGAGTGCCCTGCGCTCCCTCCCTCTCCTCCGCGAACCAGCACCGCCGTTAGTGCCGGCCAGCCCACCGTCGCACTCCCCCTTGCAGCCACTCCGGCAAAGCACCGCTGCCCCTCAAGTGCCTTGCCGTGGAAGCCGACCGCTGTTCCAACCGGACCCGCCCACCGGTTGCCGTCTAGCACCGCTGCAGACTCCGTCCTCGACCGCCCATCGCCATTCCACCACCGCCGCCCGCGCAAGGCCTCTATAACATCACATCCAAGGTGTCACTGCCATGGTTTAATCCCTCATGTCATGATTCCTAATTTCATCTCTCAATTCACGTGTTGAATGTATTTTTATTTTGTTTAATATACTTTTTCAGGATGTACAAAAGTGAAAAATAGTCAATTTTTAAGGGAGATGCTGTCAAAAATTTTTAGAATACTCACTCCATTCAAACCACAATTTTGAAATAAGCTCTTTTCTAAAGCAGGTATCCTGATCTCTCTCTTCTGGAGAATCAGCAGCGACCAGCCTGTATGCGTAAACCTTCCTCGTCTATCCTTGTCTAAAAGCAAGACCAATGGATTGGCGAGATACTAAAACTATTGTTTGTGCTTTTAGACCAGGACAGACGAGGAAGGTTTACACATACAGGCTAGTCGATGCTGATTCTCAAGAAGAGAGAGATTATGATACCGGCTTCAGAAAATAGCTTCTTTCAAAACTGTGGTTTGAATGGAGCGAGTATTCTAAAAAATTGGTGTCTCAGAGGATTCTAATGCCGAAACTTTTCAATCAGATGAGGGTGACAGTGCAGAGTCGGTTGCTTCTAATCTTCTTCTGATCGAATCTGCCGAGCCACTTCGGTTGTGTATAGAGGACGAAGTGGAAGAAGTCGATCCAACTGAGCTAAATGAAGCAATTGTTGGGCAAGAGGAGTCGTCTGAGAGAGGGGATTCTTCTACAATTGGTGATGGTGGAGGATGATCCAACGGATATATGTTGATTTGTAATTGTAATTGTAAAAAATGACACATTTGAATTAATGTAATTGTAATTTCTTTTATTCATTGAGTTATATGTTGTATGGATTTTATTGGGGGATGTGTGTTTTATGCTGAGTTGTGTAAGTTGTGTGTATAATTGTAGTTTTAAAGGGTGATAAATGGATAACATAAGTAAAAGATATATTTTGAAGCGAAACAAAGGCGATGGTTGGCGAGCGATAAGGGTGACAAATAGATGTTGTGAGTGACAAATAACTCTGTAACGGTGACAAATATCTCATGGCAGTGAAACTTGAAGAAACTCAAGTTCGTTTGAAGGGTTTAACCGTGTATGGATTTCTTAACTCTACCAACATAGATCTGAAGTTGTCCTAGTCATCAAACGACACTGATTAAATGAAGCGAAACGTTTATATTATTTTCTATCATTTTTCACAATTAAGTGATTTTATATTATTGTTATAGTGTTACATTTATTAATTATCAATTTTATATTTTTTATCAATTTTATAATTAATTTATTATTATACTGGTACATTTATTAATTATCATTTTCAATTTTTTTGGTTTTTATCATTTTCATAATTATTTGACTATTATTACGATATTACATTTATTAATTATCATTTTATATAATTTTTATCTTTTTCATAATTTTATTATTATTATTATTCTGTTGTATTTATAAATTTTCAATTTGTATATTTTTTAGTATTTTTATTTATTTTATTATAATTATAGTATTATATTTATTAATTATCACTGTTAGACAGAAAGAAGAATAAATTTTGAAGGTTTGGAGCCAGTAAGTCAGATAAGCTAAAATCAAGTGCGACGACTAACACCGCATAGTGGTGACAAATAGTTGTCAGTGATGAGAAATAGGTTTTAGGGCTGACAAATGTCTCCTAAGAGTGATAAATGGATAACAAAAGTAAAAGATTTGTTTTGAAGCGAAACAAAGGCGACATCTGGCGAGCAATAAGGGTGACAAATAGATGTTATGAGTGACAAATAGTTGTTAGCAGTGACAAATAACTATGTAATGGTGACAAATAGCTCAGAAAATTGGAAAATACCGACGACATTAGCCGACTGAAAAGTTTTCGTCAGAAATACGTCGGAATGATTCGACTTTCATGGTTTGTTTGTTATTTTCTTGCCTATGTGGTAAATTATTTTATTTATTGATTATCATTTTTATGAATTTTTTATTATTATATTTGTTTTCTCTTTTGGGTTCACCTTCCGTATGTGAGAGCAACGAGTATAATGAATGATAAGGGTGATGAATGCATATTATTGGTGACAAATAAGTTGACAAAGGCAACAAATGCACATTAGTGGTGACAAATAGGTTGACAGGGATGACAAATGCACATGAGGGGTGACAAAAGGCTCTTAACGGTGAAAAAATGCACAAAGGCGACGGCTCCCAGGGGCAAAGACGGACGGCTCCTGCATGCTATAAGAGTGAAAGATGCCTATTAGTGGTGACAAATAGATTAACAGGGGGGACAAATGCACATGAAGGGTGACAAATGGATCCTAACGATGAACTATGAGCATGAAGATAAGCCTTACTAATACTAGAACCATCGACAAACCCTGCTCCTTATATGGGAAGAACTCCCCTTCGTAAAGGTAACCCCTACCTGTGATGGATGGTATTCTTCATTTGATGGCAACCACATCACACAAAGATCAAGCATCCATCATGCAAAGAAAGGTTACAAAAAAAGAAATTATATTGATATGGGAAGAGGGTACAAGCGGTTACTCGTCCTCTTTGGGACAGGATCTGTCAGGTTAGAGGCTCAACACCCCCTTGTTATAAAATAGGCGGTCCACCTTCGCCAAGACGTCCTGCCACCCTTACAGGTACCCCTGCTTGTATTCCTCCGAAAAGTCACCGTCGCTACTTCCCCTGATGGCTGGTCTAACACCGGCAGGGCTTCCTTTCGGAAGCACAGCCTTTTGGTGGGAACCTGCTCTGACGAAGAATCTAACTTCTCAGACGATGACATCTTCACGAGAGTGTCTTTGACCGCCAAAGGAACTCAATATGTCCTTAGGGTTCCCCACAGAGTCTCTATTTTAGGAAGGAGACGAAACCCCCAGAGGGCAAAAGAGTCTTCGTGCCTCCCCAACTTTGTGGAAATCGAAGCGACGGGACCGCGGAGATTGTTCCATCTCCCCCAACTTTTCTGACTCTCGATCCTTCCTTTTTCTCAGTCATGAGATCGCTTGGACCGAGGTTCCTTTCGTCCGGATACATCAGCCGCATAGTAGACGAGAGGTCGGAGAGAGATACTGCAACGGCTAACACCGCATAGTAGTGACAAATAGTCATCAGTGGTGACAAATAGGCTTCAATGCTGAAAAATGTCTCGTAAGGGTGATAAATCGATTATAGAAGTCACAATATGTGATGAAACGAAACAAAGGCGACGCCTAGCGAGCAATAAGGGTGGCAAATAGCTCGTTATGAGTGACAAATAGCCATTAGAAGTTACAAATAGCTCTGTAACGGTGACAAATAGCTCATGGCAGTGAAACTTGAAGAAACTCAAGTTCGTTTGAAGGATTTAACGGTGACCTAGAGATCCTAACTCTACCAACACAAATCTGAAGATTTTCTAATCATCAAACGACACTGACTAAACTCGACCTGTCTTTCAAACTCGACCTGCCTTTCATATGTTAAGACCTAAAATTGCACATATGCTCAGGCCTAAAATTGCACATATGCTCCAACCTTAGTGTGCGCTCATGCACATATGCTCAGACCTTAATGTGCAATAGTGACAATGTGCACCGACCATTGCATGTAGCATTTTGTTCATGTGCACTGACCTGAAATGCAACACTGAACATGTGCACCGACCTTATGTGCTTACATGCAGACATGCACTGACCTCCATATGTAACATGCATGAACATGCACCGACCTGCATATGCAATACTATGAGCATCCACCGACCTTCATATGCAGCACTATGAATATGCACCGACCTTCATATGCAACATGTATGAACATGCACTGACCTTCAAATGTAGCATGTATGAACATGCACCGACCTTAGTGAGAAACACATACACACTAGCATGAGAGGCTATAAGATACTAATAGTGTTGCCATAATGAAAAGTAGATTCAGAATATCGCAATTTGCCAATATCCAAAAGCTGAAGACAAAATGTATTGTTGCCAATCATCAAAACTTAATTAGAAATTAAATTCAGAGAATCAAGTTAAAGGAGACACAACATGAGACACACATTATCCCACACAATCTCCCCACAACATCCGTCTCTAGATAGGTGGTGCCATCTCCTCATCTTCCAGTTCGTCTAAAATAGCCTCCTTAATGTCGTTGAACATTTCATCGTCCTCCATTACAAATTCCATTACAATCCGATCAAAGTCTACACATCACACAAAGCACGTCCATCACCAAGACATCAAAGATGAAATAACCAAGTCGTTGTCAACGAGTAAAATGTCCAGTACATTATTTCCCTATGCAGACCAAGCGTAGTACACTTCCTTACCTACAACAACAGTAATAACAAAGCAACTAATATGAAGAGGAGCAACACTACTAGAGTACATAATAGAACAACAACAATACAAGGCACATTTGACATTTGTGTAGTCTGTTGGCGTAGTGCCTGGTTCCTTAATTCATAGTCAGGCCCGGGACTTGCATGATATGTAGGCATGGGCCTTTCCTGTAGTTGAGGATGATCAACATACGTATGCCTGCTATTGCCAACCCCATTTATAGAAGCATGTGCTTCCTCTACCGAGTGAAAACCCTTATAACGAGCTCCAGGGTATCCATTCACTTGGACAAAGCATTCGGGCCAACTATAATATACACCGAGTTCGCGACCAACCCACACTACATAGCATTTATATCTTCCCATTTTCTGAACCTCAATTCTCTACATGTAAGGTGTTATAAAAGACAATAGGTATGACAGACATAATAATTGCAGTAAATTTAATATGAAGTCCAATCCATAAGAGAAAGTTTGTAGATCAGAAAGCATGTAGGTTTAAGGTTACACTGCATGAAGCATGATATAGTGGGGTAGGGGATTTAAGTCTGCTAGTTCAAGTGCATGAACAAGGTTTATGTCATGTGAATTAACACCCAATCAACCCTAAGCAATAGTATGCCTTAATGTGGTGGAATAAAATTTGAACATATTTACATGCTTTCCTGGCAAGTAATAACAATATGGAAGTCCATTTCCGTGTGCTCTTATCAAAGAAAGGTAGATGTTAGGCCCAATACAATGTACAAAGCATACACAAAGCATGATAGAGGTCCAACGAAAAATAATACTTGTGCAGAGGTTAAGAACAAAATAACCACTGCATCCGTTTAATATGAAACTGCCTAGAGCATATCATATACGAACATATGAAAGGCCTTTAAATTGCATAAACTTGGAAGAGGATTAAAAAAAGGAAGAGGGCATCTGCAGCAGGAACTAGTGACGACAAGGGACCGAGGAGGACGCAGAGGAGACGGGCTCTTCTGCTGGGGAAGCCACCGCTACGCGCACTGATGAAGGGGATGACATTGTGGAAGAGCCTTAATAACTTAAAATAGAAGAGCGGGTGTCAATGCAGGGTCACGAGCGGGATTGGTGTGTCAATTTAACACATCACTGCAATGGAGGTGGTAACACAGCCCCTCGGGAGCAGAAAAAAGGGGAACGTCGAGAACCCTAGCCGAATGATCGTCGCTCGATCGGAGCATATTGCAGAGGTGATTGGACAAGAGAGGGTGTAGGCAAATACACTGGATAAGGGTGAAAAATACCTATCAGTAGCGACAACTAGATCTACAAAGTAGACAAATACACTGGTAAGGGTGAAAAATAGATCCTAGAGCTAACCAATGAAAAGCAGAAGGAGCTGAAAGAAGGTGTCAAGTTCACAAGAGGATAAAAATGTGAATAGTGTATTAAGAGTTTATAGAGCAATTAGAAGATCGAAGAACAAAGGGACTTGGTCAATGCCAAGATAGTTGATGTCGACTTGTCAAGGTCAACGCCAGTCAAAGAGGACTCTAGAAAGCTCAACTTTTTCTTGACTACAGTCATGAGGTTACAGTCAAAGTCAAATGTTAATAAATAGATTAGTCAGCTACAGTGATCCAGGTCAAAGACAAGTAGCTAATGGAGAGAAAAGAAGGCACCAGCTGGTCATGTGGTAAGATAAGAGTGATAAATATGCAGCAAGGGTGACAAATAGCCCGTATTACTGACAAATGGATGATAAGCGTGTAAATTAGCCAGTAAGGCTGACAAATGGGCTGAAAGGGTGAATCACAGCCTCGGTGTGTCTGGTACACGCTCAACTCGAAGGCCAGGGGCCCAGGCTTTGCACGTGATCTGAGGCTACCCTGTCATAGGTATATTCTCTCTAATGGGACAAGGATATTTCCATATTTTAGCCTGATCATCTACTATTCACCCTTTGTCGCCTCTTTTACACCAGTAAGGCCTATTTTTCACCATTGGCCACCTATTTGTCACCCTTAAAGCATAGCTTTTCATCCATCGGGCGACTTGGGTGTTTCTCTTCAGCAGTCTGAATTGGAGTCGGCTCCACGGTCGACTCGAGTCGACACTTGTGGAAGTAAAGCCTTCATCTTTTCACACTTCAGCCTAGTTCCTTAACCAAACTTGAATCTATCTTCAGAAAACTCATTGATATTCATGAATTAACATTATCAAGCACACACATTAACAACATTAAAACATATAAAATTTTGAAGATCGAAATGTATGACAAAAGAAATATCAATGAAGACAGGTATGCCACATTCTGAGGTTTGAGACGTGAAATATTTAAGATATTATATTTCCAAAGTTAATGAGGTCGGCCCCAAACAGGGCTCTAAACATATTACAATCACCCTCATTAAATGTCCATGATGTCTCCCCCTTCCTCGACAATTCTTGAACATATTTCAGTACATAAATGGCACAGTTGAGACTTCCATCTGCCTGTTGGGGACATTCGTTGTCGAATACAAGATCCCATTTCTCAACTCCCTCGAATGTCCCATAGAGCTTCAGAGACCCCCATACAACTGTAGCCTACAAATGAAAGGTTATAAATTATTAAGGAATAATTAAAAGATAATATAAATATCTATGATTTCGGGTACATGGATAAGAAAAAGTACCCAATTTCTTGTAGTGGCATCATGGATGGCCATGCCTCTCATGAAATTGTATGAGATAAAGCGGCGATTCTTCGTGTCAACAGCAAGTAGATGACAGTGACCTCCATAGTGTAACACAAAGAATAAATATTTGTTCTTCTACAGTTCTGATAATTCAACATTCACGTAGGCGCACTCCAACAATTCGTTGGATTTTTCGGAGTTGGCCACTGTCCTGCCGTTTATGTGATTCACTAAAGTGGTGGGAAAAT
Source organism: Amorphophallus konjac (assembly GCA_022559845.1). NCBI lineage: Eukaryota > Viridiplantae > Streptophyta > Magnoliopsida > Alismatales > Araceae > Amorphophallus > Amorphophallus konjac. The sequence continues at coordinate 21,090,198 of CM040124.1, forward strand.
AAACCCACTGATGAAAGGTGTCAGATTCATTGAATCATGAGTGGAGGAGGTACATCATGGCGTCAATCACCTGCAAATTAACAATCACGATTCTATTAGCAGTAGAAACAAAAGTTCAGGGTAGGGCGAGTGATAAAAAAATTCATATTTTTCTAAAAAAAGTACTGTATCATCTATCATCTGGCTGTATAATAGATCAATGACATGACAACGGTTCAAAACAATCTCGTTCTATAATTGAAATATGGGGCCACTATATTGGACAAAAAAATTTATAGTAGTCAGAGTAAGGCGGATCAAGATAATTACAGAAACTATAAGAGGACAACTTACTCAATATCCCTCGAGGCACAAGCATCAATGAATTCATTCACAATCGTGTTATCTATCAGCTTCAGCCGGCCTTTACAGATCCAATCAGTACTCTGTATGAGCTTTCCCTAAGGGTCTGCTTCATCTCCCTTCTACATTTATGCCAATATACCAATCTTAGATTCTATATTGTAAGAAGTAGGAACAACGCAGACTCACCTTCTTCTTCCCCTATCCTGCAGTTTTCTTTGCAGGTGCCCGCCAATCCTCACGAGCTTCTCGTCCCGTTGATGAAGGGACTGAGAAAAGACACTTTCACGACGGTCACCATGCCCATTGGTCGCCTCCATCTGAGCTTGGATATCACCTTGCACATCCTCTTTAGGGGCTGCCTTAGATGGCACAGTATCATCCGTACTTTGTTGAAGGGGCCTTGGATGTGAGACATCGGCGGCAATGTCCATTTCAGAGGTTTGACATATACTTTGCTCAATATTTTCAGCCCCTTGCACTTCCTTGACAGGGGCTGTCGGAGGTGGCATGACGTCAATTGTCACCTGTTCGACGGGCCTAGGATGCCGGTGCTGCATCAGCGACAATGTGAGCCTCTTCCAACCTAGTCATAAAGAAGGCCCTCATTTCCTCAAGTAGACGCTGCTGGATCTTCAATGTAGCGGCAATATCCTGTAGCACAGCCATGCATGGAGCTGATGAGGACGTCTCCTGAGCACTGGGTCGGGTCATCATCTGACCACTGTACCCCGTGTCCCTTTCACTTGGCTCAACAAGGAGCCCTTCGATCACCTGCATTTCAAACCACATCACTTCGGTTATTCAATAATGTTGAATGACAAAGAAGAAGTTTTTAGTACTCATAATACATGTTGGCCTCGCATGGATCCGATAGAGAATTTTAATTTTCAATCTAAGAATGGCTCCCACCTAAATAGTTAGGGGAATGCCACCTGCCTTAGTGGCTGCCGCACCCGCATGTGCTCAAAAAACCAGACCTGTAATTTGAAATATATCAAGTTATTTTACAATGCAATAGAATTAATGATTGACACATTAATTATTACACAACAAAAATAAAAAAACTTATAGCAAGTTTGGCATAACAACCAAATATAAATGTATGGGCCTAGGATGCATCCCCGGCTCTTCTCTTAGCACGGGCAATTGTACCTAACCGTCGTTTCTGGACCGCCAACACTGATTGCTCAAACTAGTGCATCGTTACCTGTTGCACAACGGCTGCCCAGTTGTAATCTGAAACTCTGTCAATGCCATCTAAGCATGACAGCATCTGTTGTGGACAAGAATGCGTCGACCGTGGGCAAAGGAAAGTGGACAGTAATAGTACAATCCACAGCCTGACAGTGTCGGCCACATCCTGCTCTTCATCAGACCCAACAATTTGCTAGATGAGAGAGCACACTTTCTTCCAGTCAAATGTTGCTGCAAATCCAAATCGATGTTACAACTTCGATTTCTGTTTCGCGGATCCATAATGTTGAACCGGCTGATCGGAGGAAGGTAATCCTAAAATTATGCCCACATCTTCCACAATGAATGTGACCTCCTTACTATAAATACAAAAGTAATTTCCTCCACTATGGGCGTAAATAATCTCCTCCAATAGTGTCATAGTGAAGGTGACGGGAGAAGCATTGTCAACATATGGACCAAAGGGTGTGGTCCTCATCAATGACTTGTGGCATTCCCGAAATGCCATCTGATCCCTGTCCTTCATGTAAATGTCCATAGAACACCAGGCAGAGATGACTCTTGTTTTCACTAAATTTAAAAAAATGTGTAAACAAGAAATTCAGTTAATTGATTGATCAAGAAATACACAAATAATTAAGAGTAAGACAAGGGTAACAAATGTATAGACAAGAAAGTTTAGGTGTGGCAAATTGGTGCTTAAGGGTGACAAATGTATGAAATTCAGAGACAGGTAGGTCTAAATTTGACATAAATAGGTAGATATATGCGTGACAAATAAATAGGTCGATAAGGGGGGCAAATAGCTATGTAAGGGAGATAAGGAGCCATACTATCTTTAACTTGTCGTCCTGAAGTGGAGGCCTTAGAAACCCTAGGTATGTGAAACGTTTCTTCTTCGGCCATAGGAACCGGTATAATTTTCTAAGATGCAGGTGGGACATCCAGTTTACGGCGGACGGAGCGTTGCATGGGTGTCTCCTTCGGCTCCATGCCTGTCAGTGATGAAAGAGAGCTCGCAATTAAGGAGTGCTCGAATAGCAAATAACGGAGAGGTCGCAAATGGCATCGCGAGGAAGATGAGACGCTGAGCACGATGGAGAGACGAACCAGCTTTTGGTAGGTTATGTAAGAGCCAAGACATGGCGGGAAGGGTAAATAAGTAATTGGGGATTTTTAATTTTGATGATCTACTTCGGCGTCATCATTTCTATTGATGTGGCCTGTGGCGTTGGATCGGCGGCAATACACGAACAACACCCACTCGTGGCCAACGTGTCCCGTTTTCCATGTGGACTAATTATAGCTTAAGGGCGACAAATATGTCTACACGGGTGACAAATACGTTAGCAAGGGTAAAAAATGCCCTGCTAACGGTGACAAATAGGGCTCAATAGAGACAAGGCTGACGCGCGACTTTCAAGATAGTGTAAGAGTAAGGGCGACATCTTGTGGACTTTAGTGGTGACAATTAGGTGAGTGTGGATGACAAATGCTCATATGGAGTAACAAATAACTTCCTTAAGTGTATCTCTGTTAATCGTGAGGTGTCTGGTTCGAGACAACGTTCTACCGTGTTTTCATTTACATTTTTAAATAAGTTATATTAAAAAAACTTAAGGAAACCTTAAGCTGAAGCTAAGATTTGAACCCGGAGAAACCCGTTCAAACAGCAGAACAATAAACCAAATGATACAACATGTGATTTCAATTTGTTTATTCCATTATATATATATATATATTATAGTTTTCCGTATTGGTATGCAGTGTCCAATCCAGTCTCAAGCCGTGGTCGGGATGACCGGTTTGGCAGGGACGGCCACACCTGCCCCGAATTATGTGCACGTGACTCAAGGGCGACGTTGATTATTATCCTGAGTGCTTCCACGTGGCATTCCCCGTGAGGTGCCCTAGCTCCCGAAAATTCATTATAGACGTGATGGTAAATTCAAAACACATGAGTTTGACGGGGGCACGGAACAATAAGGAAATGGTCAACATGTGATCGATATGTCTCTGAGTACCTTTTCGCACCCCGATGTGGGCCTTTCAAGGTAGCTAGGCTTTTCAACACGCTGTCTCTTCCTTTTATTGGAAACGACTTATCGGCCATGCAGCCCCTTTGCTTGGCGATTAATCAAACATTTTCCCCTCTTATCGCCGTGATCGACCTTTATGGCACAGCGGGTAGCTAGTCCCGACGCGATGCCCACCATCGTCTGCTTAGTGATCAGAAGGAGAGCACCTTCAATTAGTCCAGACCATTCCAGTCTTGGAACCTGAACACATTGTCACATACAAGTGATTGGCACGCCCTATCGTGAGTAAAACCGATAAAGGATACAATGATATTTGATTATGGCACATGAGTGCTTCCACGTGGCATTCCCCGCGAGGAGCCCTAGCTCCCGAAAATTCATTATAGACGTGACGGTAAATTCAAAACACATGAGTTTGGCGGGGGCACGGAACAATAAGGAAATAGTGAACATATGATCGATACACCTCTGAGTACCTTTTCGTACCCCGATGTGAGCCTTTCAAGGTAGCTAGGCTTTTCAACATGATGTCTCTTACTTTCATAGGAATCGACTTATCGGCCATGTAGCCCCATTGCTTGGCGATTAATCGAACGTTTTCCCCTTTTATCGTTGTAATCGACCTTTATGGCACGGCGAGTCGCTAGTCCCGACCCGATGCCCACCATCGTCTGCTTAGTGATCAGAAGGAGCGCACCTATGGTTAGTCCAGACCATTCCAGTCTTAGAACTTAAACACCTTGTCACACACAAGTGATTAGCACGCCCTATCGTGAGTAAAATCGATAAAAGATATAATGATATTTGATTATGGCACCTGAGTGCTTCCACGTGGCATTCCCCGCGAGGAGCCCTAGCTCCCGAAAATTCATTATAGACGTGACGATAAATTCAAAACACATGAGTTTGGTGGGGGTACGGAACACTAAGGAAATGGTCAACATGTGACCGATACGCCTCTGGGTACCTTTTCGCACCCCGATGTGGGCCTTTCAAGGTAGCTAGGCTTTTCAACACGTTGTCTCTTCCTTTTATAGGAATCGACTTATCGGCCATGCAGCCCCATTGCTTGGCGATTAATCAAACATTTTCCCCTCTTATCATCGTGATCGACCTTTATGGCACGGCAGGTCGCCAGTCCCGACCCGATGCCCACCATCGTCTGCTTAGTGATCAGAAGGAGCGCACCTTCGGTTAGACCAGACCATTCTAGTCTTGGAACATGAACACATTGTCACACACAGGTGATTGACATGCCCTATCGTGAGTAAAACCGATAAAAGATACAATGATATTTGATTATGGCACCTGAGTGCTTCCACGTGGCATTCCCCGCGAGGAGCCCTAGCTCCCGAAAATTCATTATAGACGTGACGGTAAATTCAAAACACATGAGTTTGGCAGGGGCACGGAGCAATAAGGAAATGGTCAACATGTGACCGATATGCCTCTGAATACCTTTTCGCACCCCGATGGGGGCCTTTCAAGGTAGGTAGGCTTTTCAACACGCTGTCTCTTCCTTTTATAGGAATCGACTTATCGGTCAAGCAGGGTTTGACGTCCCGCTCTGGGATCCCTCGACCCGCACGTCCCGACCCCACCCAAGTGGTGGGCGGGACGCCCGGGTCGTGGGTTGTGACCTAGATGCTTCATTATTTTAATATTTTAATATATATTATATATATAAAGAGTATTTTTTTAATTTGTTATATTATTCTATATATATTATATATATAATCTTTTTTATTTTAACATTTTACGAGATGGACCGACACGGAGCGAATATGCACCGACCCGACTCGTCTCGGGCCGTGACTGGGACGGGCGGGTCAGTCGAGACCACAAACCCTGCTTTCAAGGTAGCTATGCTTTTCAACACGCTCTCTCTTCTTTTTATAGGAATCGACTTATAGGCCATAAAAAATTTAAAAATTTCTAAATTACAGATCTCAAAATATTAAATAATAATTTTTTTAAATTTAATGATATTTTTTACTGAGGGAGATTTTATCCTTTTATAGGAAGAAATGAATGAATGACAAAGAATCACGAATGAATGAATGAAAACATGGCGCCAAATGAAAATATGGTGCCAAATAAAAAGAGACAAGAACAGGCAGACGACCCCTCTCCTGACCTCCTTAGCCCTTCCCCCTTCCTCCTCCTTTAACCACTGCATCCCTTTCCTCTCTCACGATCGCACCCGCCTCTCAATCTCTTACCCATTGGCGACAGAGTGGCGAGGGCAGGCGGAGGTGAGCTCCGGCAGTGGCGGCGGTCAAATTCTTTCCTGCGGACACCCCCCCACCGCAGGTATTCCCCTCTCTCCCTCTCCCGTTGGCCCCCCTTCTTGAGTACATATTATCCCCCAAGTAATATGTACTCAAGAGTTGCATAGAGATTACTTTTAAGTAAACCAACTGCTCCTTTGAGAATTTTAACCTTCATGCCTAATCTACAAGACGAACCTTTTCTCCTTATCACCTGTTGTACTCTTACAACATCAGATGAAATTCTAAGCCCCTGTTTTCATTGGGAGGGTGGGAAGAGGGATGTGGGTATAAATGTGTGTGCATAAATGTGGATATGGCCCTTTTTTCATTTTTACCCCTTCAAGACTTTTGTTATGATATATGTGATTAGTAAGCTTGGATGTGAATTAAATTGGTAGACAAGTGTGGATGCCGATATGTAAGAAAATGTGTATGTGAATGTGAGTATGTTAATGATTTTTTCCAGAAGATGATGTCGATGTCAACCACGGTGTGTGAATATGGAAGTGAAAGTGGATGTGGATATAGATGTATATGTGACCAAGCAGGATGTACAAGTGTGGAAAATAATCAATATTTAGGGGAGATGTACATGATATTTTCTTTGATGTAGTGATAAGACATATTGATATGAATTTTTTAATATGTTAGGTAAATATGGCTAGAATTGATCGTTCATGGATGAATCGCAGAGTAGTTGGCGGAGTGGTGTCAGAGGAGTTTAAGGATGGAGTTGATAGTTTTATTAAGTTTGTATTGGGGCATCCAACAGCAGTGGACCAGTGTGGTAACATTCGATGTCCTTGTTTATGTTGTAAAAATAAGAGATTTCATTCGCTATGGGATGTGCAAGCACATTTATATAGGAAAGGGTTCATGAAAGGTTATATGAATTGGGTGTTTCATGGTGAGGAGTTCTGGTCGTATGAGCCCGACAATGTTACAAGCACAAGTACCTATGCAGACATGGTACTCGATGCTGCTGGCCCTAACTTTAATGTACAAGGGGAACACATGTACAACGAAGAACCACCAAATAAGTCGGCTGAAAGATTTTATCAGTTACTTCGGGATGCTGATGAGCCGCTGTGGGATGGTTGTGAAAATCACACTCGGTTGTCTGCTATCTCACAGTTGTTGAATTTAAAATCCGAATTTCACCTTAGTGAGAGTTGTTTTGACCGTATGCTCCTCCTTATCAAGAGTATGCTACCTCGAGATGAGAAGTTGCCTGAAAATTTTTACCGTGCAAAGAAGATGGTCAATGAGTTAGGGCTTGAATACCAAAAAATAGATGCATGCCCTAATCACTGTATGCTATATTATGAAGATAATGTAGATAAAAGATCATGTGATATTTGTCAGCAACATATATTTAAACGTAAGAGAGGGGACAATTCAAAGTAGAAGGATGTGCCTTACAAGTCACTACGATACTTCCCTCTCACGCCCAGATTGTAGCGGATGTATATGTCATCAAAGACAGCTCGACATATGATATGGCACACGGAGAGAGTAGGTAGTGTAGATGATATAATCAGTCATCCCATCGACGGTGAAGCCTGGGCTCATTTCAATCGTAAGTATACTGCTTTTGCTCACGAGTCACGCAATGTTAAGTTAAGTTTATGCACAGATGGCTTCAATCCATTTGGAGGTTCAGTGGCGTCTTACTCTTGTTAGCCAGTGTCCATGACGCCGTACAACCTTCCGCCGGGCATGTGCATGAAGTGAGAGAACCTTTTCTTAACTTTGGTGATTCCAGGTCCAAAAAATTTGGACATATATCTCAGGCCATTGATTGATGAGTTGAAAAGATTATGGAATGATGGAGTTGTTACTTATGATGCATATAGAAAATAAAATTTCACTATGAAGGCTACATTGATGTGGATAATAAGTGACTTCCCTGCATATGGAATGCTATCTGGCTGGAGCACACACGGGAGATTAGCATGTCCTTACTGTATGGCTGATACCAAATTCTTTGTCCTAAAATATGGTAAGAAATCATGCTGGTTCGATTGTCATCAACAGTTTCTACCAATTGACCATCCTTTCCGAATGCAAAAGGACTCATTCATTAAGAACACAGTTGAAATGGATGAAGCAGAGTTGGAACGGATGTCTGGTCGATAAATGGCGGCACAAGTGAAAAACTTACCAGATGTAGTGCAATTGTCGGGTAGTACATGACATTTTCGTGGATTTGGAGAGGATCACAATTGGGTGAAGAAAAGTATCTTATGGGAATTGCCTTACTGGTCTGCCCTTTTGATACGGCACAACTTGGACGTCATGCATGTTGAGAAGAATGTCTTTAATAATATGTTCAACACCATCATGAACGTGAAAGCCAAAACAAAGGACAATGCCAAGGCGCGACCGGACTTGAAGATACTGTGCAAACGACCAGAGTTGGAATTGCGGTCAGTATGGTGCAAAGTTGTGGAACCTAAAGCAACTTATGTGTTGAAAGACACACAGATCAATGAACTGTGCCAGTGGCTGAAGCAATTAAGATTCCCTGATGGATATGTGTATTACATAGCCCATTGTGTGAATGTCAATGAGGGAAAAATATATGGATTGAAAAGTTATGACTGCCATGTGTTCATGAAGAGACTTCTGCCCATTGCATTTCGTGACATATTGCCAAAGCCTATATGGGGAGCATTCACTGAGTTGAGTCAGTTTTTTAGGATTCTATATGCATCAGAACTCAAACTTGGGGACGTGCAAACTATGGAACAGAATGTGGTCACGACGGTATGCAAGTTGGAGAAGATATTTCCCCCTGTGTTCTTCGATTCCATGGAGCACCTGATTATCCATTTGTCATACGAGGCCAAAGTTGGAGGACCGGTACAATTTCGATGGATGTATCCATTTGAGAGGTAATCAGTATGTATTTACTGATTATTTGACAGTAGTTACATGTGTCTGTCATTGTCACTGTATGTCATTGTCATATGAATTGTTGTCATAGGTGTATGCATGACCTGAAAATGAAGGTTCGCAACAAGACTAAAGTAGAGGGTTCGATTACCGGGGCGTATATTATTGAAGAAATTTTGAACTTCTGTTCGATGTACTTCAAATCGGAAATACAAACTCGCCGCAATCGACCTCCACGTAATGATGATGGAGGAGAGGTGGGTGCGTCCTACCGGTTGTCCATATTCAAGTATCCAGGACGTGCATTAGGACGTTGTTCGAATCGCATATTAGAGGACAGAGAGTTGTTGGCCGCAGAGATATATGTTCTCCTGAACTGTGTTGAGATTAAACCTTATGTTGAGTGAGTCGTCAACTCCGCAGCTCCCAAAAATTTATAAGCATCTTGACGTTCTTCCTCCCATTTACGGTGATGTTGCATTCATCATTGCAGGCAATTTGATTCAGAATTAATTACTCAATGTTCACACCTCAATGACATGGAGGTTCAAAATGAATGAGAGAGATCTTTTGCGAGATGGCTTAAAGGTCAAGTAAGTGTTAATCTACCAATTCCACAAAGCTTGAGGTGTATGCACGTATCAAAAGAAAAGTAACGTGGTTTATATTCATAGGTTGAAGAAGGTTATGTTACTGATGAAAGAGTCTGGGTGATAAGTTATGGACCTTCGAAGGTCGCGCATGCCTATCCAGGATTTTTTGTGAATGATTATAGATTTCACACTAGAGATTATGGACGAAATAAGTCTACGATGAATAGCGGCGTATGCGTGAAAGGTAGTACATATAATGAAAATGATCTTGATTACTATGGTATTCTTGAGGAGGTCATAGAACTAAAGTATCTCAGACAAGACAAGCATATATTCCTTTTTAAGTATCCTTGGTTTGATCCTCATTCAGTTCGAAACGACGCAATATATGGGATTGTCGATGTCAAACTTAGATCAAAATTGAATACATATGAGCCGTTCATTTTGGCCGCACAAGCCCAGCAAGTGTATTATTCAAGTTATTCATCATCCAAGAATAAAGATTGGTGGGCAGTTTGTAGGGTAAAACCAAGGATTGTGCCTAATGATGAGTTAGATCTGATTGAAGCTGTCTCAGAGGATTCTAGTGCCGAATTTTTTCAATCAGATGAGGGTGACACTGCAGAGTTGGTTGCTTCTAATCTTCATCTGATCGAATCTGACGAGCCACTTTGGTTGTCTATAAAGAACGAAGTGGAAGAAGTCAATCCAACTAAGCTAAATGAAGCAATTGTTGAGTAGGAGGAGTCCTCTGAGGAGGAAGAGTATGAATCTAGTGAGAACAGGGAAGATGACGAAGATGAGGCTGAGTTTGATATATCTTCAGCATCTGAAGATGAAATAGATAATGGTTGAATATTTTGTAAGAAATTTAACATATATGCACTTCTTATCATTATTAATTGCCACCTCTCCTCGTAATTAATTATGGACTAATATGCACTACTTTAATTGTTTTCAATAATTAGATGGTTCGAGGTCGTACCGGATCTTCGAGGAGAGGTGGTTCCGGGAGGGGTTCTATCGGTATGTTTATTTAAATTCCTAGATAAATGAGTAGTGAATATATGCACTATGTTTTGGTAATGATATTTTATGTCTTTGCACCAGGTACACAGAGTACACCGCCCCTACCACCTGCTGCGGGTCTGTTTATTTAAATTCTTAGATAAATGAGTAGTGAATATGCACATTATTTTGGTAATGATAGTTTATGTCTCTACACCAGGTACACAGAGTACACTGCCCCCACCACTTGCTACTGGTATCTTTATTAAAATTCTTAAATAAATGAGTAGTGAATATGTACTTCATTTTCGTAATGATAGTTCGTGTTTATGGCACCAGGTACATAGAGTACACCGATCCCACCACCTGTTGCGGGTCTGTTTATTTAAATTCTTAGATAAATGAGTAGTGAATATGCACTTTATTTTGGTAATGATATTTTATGTCTCTGCACCAAGTACACAGAGTACACCGCCCCCACCACCTGCTGCGGGTCTGTTTATTTAAATTCTTAGATAAATGAGTAGTGAATATGCACATTGTTTTGGTAATGATAGTTTATGTCTCTGCACCATGTACACAGAGTACACCGCCCCCACCACCTGCTACTGGTATGTTTATTTAAATTTTTAGATAAATGAGTAGTGAATATGCACTTCGTTTTGGTAATGATAGTTTGTGTTTATGGCACCAGGTACATAGAGTACACCGACCCCACCACCTATTACGGGTCTGTTTATTTAAATTCTTAGATAAATGAGTAGTGAATATGCACTTTATTTTGGTAATGATATTTTATGTCTCTACACCAGGTACATAGAGTACACCGCCCCCACCACCTGCTGCGGGTCTGTTTATTTAAATTCTTAGATAAATGAGTAGTGAATATGCACTTCATTTTGGTAATGATAGTTTATGTCTCTGCACCAGGTACATAGAGTACACCGATCCCACCACGTGCTATAGGTATGTTTATTTAAGATCGTTCATGAATGAGTAGTGACGTAGCACTTTGTTTTGCTCATGATATTTTAAATATATGCACCAGGTACATAGAGCGCATCGCCCCCACCAACTGATGCGCGTATGTTTATTTAAATCCTTAGTGTTTCGGCTCCATGTTTTGATGTTGTCAAAATTTAGATTCATGTATACTCTTCATGTGGATAGTCAATGTGTTTTATTGATGTAGAATCATCCATGGAGCTATAATGATTTTGTGTGTGTAGTTTACTTCTAAATTACACAAAGAATAGGTTGACAGTTGCATATAGAATAGGCTAAAATCCAGTTATTTTCTCAAGAAACGAAGAAAAGTCAACGTGATAACGTAGTCAACACACAGTCAATGGAGCTAAGACAATGGTCAACCCAAGTCTGTGCAGTCAAAGTCTGAATTCTTTAGAAATGATGAACAAATCTATTAAGATTCATACAAGGGAAGGCAGGAAGATAAGGCAGACAAATGACTCATTAGTGGTGACAAATAGGGAGGTAAGGCTGACAAATAGTTCTCTACGGGTGAAAAATAATTTGTAGCACTGAATATGTGTGAAGTATTGAAGCTGCATGAAGGGGAAGTCCACTTGTGTTTATCGGCCAGCAGAAGAAGCTAAGGACGACAAATGCACACATAAGGCTGACAAATAGACTGCTATGAGTGACATATACCCTCTTAAGGGTGAAAAATAGGTGCATATGGAGACATTAGCTTAAGTGCTTAAGTGTTCGATGTATGTTCTACGCAAACTCTTGTTAACATATTGTTCATTATGTTTTAAAATTGGGTAGCACCAAATTTTTTATTTTAATTTGGGCATAGTTTTTAATCGGGGGATATATTCACCACCCCTCTATATCCTATCCTTCCACACATCACTTAAATAAATGAGTAGTGAATATGCACTTTATTTTGTTCACGATATTTTATGTCTCCGCATCAGGTACACAGAATGCATCGCCCACGCCAACAACTATAGGTATGTTTATTTAAATTCTTAGATAAATGAGTAGTGAATATGCACTTTATTTTCCTCACAATATTTTTTGTTTACAGGTTTGAGTGCCTCTACATCAGGTCTACAGAGTACACCACTTCCATCACATTCTACTTCTATGTTTATTTAAATTCTTAGTTAAACGATAACAATTCTATATGTTTACTTGTTGAAAATTCGTATTTAATAATGAGCTAAATTCTAATTAACTACTTCTATTTTACTTGTAACAGGTACGTCGGGCACACCACCTGTGATAGTTGGCTCGTCCGCCCACCCGGGCACACAACAGGCAGACGATGTTGTTAGCCATCACGAGGGCGAGCAGGTGGTGTTGCAAGAGGGACACAAGCCATGTTGGGTCTCTGGGTAAATATTTAAACTCATGAATTATGTTCGTTATCTATTGATCAACTATATATATAATTGTTGGCTATCATTTTAACATTTGTAATTGCAGGGATAAAGTAGAGCCCAGTGAGGCTTCTCGTTTTATTACCAACATTATTGAGTGACATGTGACCGACCCATAAAAGTCATTTCGAAAGTTTCCTCAGGATATCCGCGATTGATTGTATGACGAGTTCCTAGTATACGAATTAATCATTTAAATTACATATTTCCCAACTCCACAATTTCAATCGACTAACTTATAAAATTTGAATTCTTGACAGCAAGGATATCAGTTTATGAGGCGAGCTGACATCAGACGAGCTTGACGTGTATGGGAGGCCACATGAACTGTAAATTATAAGCATCATTTACACGAGAACGTGCCAAGGCTCTAGCCGGGGGTAGCGAGGACCGTGGCCTTTGGAAGGCACACGACCCAGCATGGATGAGGAGGGAGCACTGGGAGGACCTCTGTGATAGATGGGCCAAGCCTAATTGGATGGCCAAATCTGCAAAAGCCAAAGTCGCACGTGCATTACATCCAGACGTATATCTCCATACTTCTGTATCTGTTTCCTTCGCGACCCAGAAGAAGAGATTGGTAAGTAATCATGTTAATTTTATTATAATTTATTTCTTATATGTCCCTATTTATTCTCTATAACATGTACAACAAGAAAAGAAGAGGGGTGGTACGGTCTCGTGCCGCAATTTATTTGCTACAGTTTACCAAAAGAAGGGGACGGATCAGTATGTGAGCGAGAGAGCTCGCTCGGTAGTGGTAAGATTATATACATACACATTTCTTTTCTATTTCTATTTTTAAATATGATTGATTAATATGACATTTACAATATTTTTTATTCAATTTGCAGGAGTCATATGACAGGCATATGACTGAAAAGTATGGGGACGAGGAGACGCAGCGGCCGCAACTAGATCCTGAGGCATGGATAGCAGCAGCCGGCCCACCGAAGAAAGGACGAGTATATGGTTTTGGGCAGAGCTTGGACACCAGCCTGATTCTAGCATCTTCTCCGGGCTCAGCTTCGTCCTACCCCGATAGCAGTTCCTTCTCTACTCCCTCCATCGGCACTTCTACGAGCCAGATTACATCCATCGTCAAACATGCGGTAGACCTAGTCGAGGAACGCATGGAGGCACGCTTTACTTGGGTGGTTGCTACCCTCCTGGCCCAAGCATGGATTTTATCTCAGGGAGCACCCTCGAGCACACCACAGCCCTCTCATGTGAGTATTTAATTTAATTTTTAATTTCGTAGACTTTAGAGTTATAATATAGGAGTATCTGTGATACCAATGTTGTGTGCTCTATAGGCAAAGCCCGAAGCAAGTATATGAATATGTTTGCGCAGTAGGATCTAGAGGGGTGGTGAATAGATCCTATAAAAAATTTACCCTCAATTTTTAAGCCTAAGATAATTTAACACTTAGCTATCAAACCACGAGCTCAGATGATATATGTGAGAACAATATAAATGAAAGTGACAACAATGCACTAACTAAGAGAATGCTATCTCACAGAATCCACTCAGATCAGACAGATCTAATAGACTGCAATACAACCACTTAGCGTATAGGGAAGATCTGTTCATAAGCAAACCTGTGAATGGAGGAAGATGATAAGGGACAATCACACCAATGCAAATCACGGCACACATGATTTTTAGGTGATTCGATCTGCCACGCAGATCTACGTCCACCCCACACTCAAACCTGAGTGTGGCTTCCCCTTGTAACAGCAATAACCGCAGACTCAGTCTACAAACAAACGCTGACCTACAGCTTTACCAAGAAGAACACTCTCCTCTCTTCTTCTGATCAAATTAGAAGGAACCGTGAGTAACACCCAATTACCCACAACCAAAGGACCAGTCCTCTATTCCTCTGAAGCACAGAGGGAATCATTCTCTTTAACCAGTTTGATCATTCTTCAAATGCCATAGCCATGATCCACTTTACACCACTGAACAGTCAGCTTCACACTGCTATACAGCCATTTGTCTGCTTTGTCCACCCATTTTCACCCTTAATCCGTAGCTAAAAAGTCTTCTTTCATTCTGTGAATTCTTCTATTAGAAGTCGACTTGTAAGCCCTTCCGAGTCGGCTTGAGGTTCTTGGTTTTCAACTATTTCACACATGCTACCTATTATTCACCTTTTCACTGCTATTTGTCACCACTGTTGTCTATTATTCACCTAGTTCATCTATTTGTTACCCTTAAGGTAGTATCTGTCACCCGTAATGCACATTTGTCAGCCTTAAGGGATATTTTTCACCCTTATTCTTCAGCGGGTACAAAGTCTATCTTAAGGTGATATATCAGCTTATTTCTTCAATGATTGGAGGCTTCTTCTGCAGAGTTGCTTCTAGGGTTGCTGTGACACTGCCATGCTTATGCTTACATGAATTCTTCAGATATTATAGTTCTTCAAACATGCATTCTTCAAGCATACAGACATAACAGTTCAAGCATTCATAGCATTGATATTACAACTCTTCAAGCCTTCATATGAAAATATTGTTCAAGGCATTAGAAAACATATGGACATTGGCCATCACACATCAAATTCATGATATAAAAAACCACTATCATAATATGATTCATAGTGTTAGACATCATCAAAACCACAGGGCACAACAATAACATTACTACTTAGTTCAAAGAATTCAGCTTTGTGTGTGAAAGAAATTATCTTCATGTTATCTACTTTCGAATTTAAAAAATCAAAAAGATATTTAATTAGATTTATTAATAATTATATTTAGTTAAATCTATTTATTATTAATTTTTTGTGATGTAGGATCCTCCTGCAGCCGCTGATGGTGGAGATGCTACGAATAACGAATGAGGATGATGCAGCGGATATCTCTTGATTTTTTTAATGATATTGTGAAAAAATGATACATTTCAATTAATGTAATTGTAACTTTTTTTATTCAAAGATTTATGTGTTGTGGACGTTCTTTATTATAATTTACAATAGGACTTTATCCTATTGTGTGTTGTATATGTTATTTAGGGCATGTTTTATATTAAGTTGCGTCGATTGTGGTGTATAATTGTAACATTAAACATGTTTTTAAAATTTTAAAATATATAAGAAAATGTGGAGAAAGTTTTCGACGGAATTTCGACCAACTAACAATTCTTCGAAACTAATTTCACGCACTTATTTCCTGACGTATTTATTTTCCAGCGCAAATCGGTCGAAAGGTTCAGACATATTTTTGACCAACTAAATGTTCGTCGGATCTAATTTGAGGAACATGAGTTCCGGCGTATTAATTATCCATCTCCAATACGTCGAACATTAACGACGTCTTTTCGACCCAAGGTAGTTTCGTCGCAACTAATTTGATCCACAATAGTTCAGACGTATTAATTATCCGTCTCAAATGCGTCGAACATTAACGACATATTTTCGACACAATAACAGTTCGTCGGAACTAATTTGACCCACAGATTTTCAACGTATTACTTATTTGATTGAAATACGTTGAAAATTAATTACGCATTTCCCACCAAAATAACTTTCGTCGGAACTAATTTAGCCCAAGTATTTACGACGACATAATGTTTCTGTCGGAAATACGTCGAAAACGTTAGACCTATTTTCAACTAAATTATGTTCTGTCGTAATGATTAATTAATTTCCGTATTATTAATTACCGACATAAATAGCCACCATAACTTCGACGATATAGTTTCATCGGTAATTTCGGATGAATTGGCGACGCTATTAGAATACGTCAAAAATTTGCAACGTAAGATTTCCGACATCCATATTCCGTCACAAATACATCAAAAATACGTCAAAAAATCATATTGCAACGTATCTCCAACGTATTTGCGACGGCAAATGGACGTTAGAATTTCCCATTTTTCTTGTAGTGGTAGAGCTAAACACAATATCATCAACATAGATTTGAACTAACAAGATATCCTTACCTTGTCTTTTAGTGAAGAGTGTTTGGTCTACCTTACCTCCATTGTAGCACTTTTCGGTGAGGAAGGAGCTTAGCCAATCATACCAAGCTCTGGGTGCCTGCTTCAAGCCATAAAGAGCCATGTCCAACTTATACACATGATCTTCAAGATGAGAACATTCAAAATCAGGGGGTTGTTCCACATAAACTTCTTATTTTATTAATCCGTTTAAAAAAGTACTTTTTACATCCATTTGTTGCAATTTGATTTTATGTGAACAAGCAAAAGCAAGTAAAATCCTAATAGCTTCTAGTCTGGCTATAGGGGCAAAAGACTCTTCAAAATCTATTCCAAATTCTTAGCTATAACCCTAAGCCACCAATCTAGCCTTATTCCTGAATATTTTTTCATCTTCACTTAGTTTGTTCCTAAATACCCATTTGGTGCCTATGGCTGATTGTGAAGAAGGTCTAGGAACAAGATGCCAAACTTTATTTATTTCAAACTGGTTTAATTCATTTTACATGGAATTTATCCAGTTTTCATCTTTCAAAGCTTCTTCAACATTTTTTGGTTCAATTTGGGAAACAAGAGCAAGTTGATCCAATTCTTCAACTATTCTGAAATGTGACCTTATTTTAGGTGGATCATACAGTGTAACGACCCAAGATGTGGATACCGGGAAAACCTGATACCATTCGGATCCTGGCCCGTCACCCACGCGCCGGAGGGCTCGAAAGGGCTAAAAGGAGTGTGGAGGTACAGAGAAATAGGAAATAAAGCAACACAATTCAACAATTAACATAAATAAATAAACAACCACATAGTCCAGTCCAACTAAAGTATAGTCTAAGACAGAGAAGCGTACCTAACACCGAGTGAACACTCGGCCTAGTGAGCTGGCAACTAAGAACCTCCGCACAGCACCCTCGAACCACGAGGAAGAACCGCCACACCTGAAAAGTAGTGGTGAGCCTCCTATCACTGGCTCAGTAGGGGTCCCACGGAACCCCAACCGTAAACAATGGTGGTAATAGAAAGTAGTAACAACAGCAGGAACGGAAAACCCGGTGGCCGGTAAAACCTCGGCACTACAACTACTCCTACTCGAACGGAAACCAACGCCCTGATCTCACCGTCGGGGAAACACAGTCTAACAGAAAGACCTCTGGCTACACCACCAGAAAACACAGCATGGCACCCTTTCATTTAGGCCCGTCTCACAGATAAAGGGCCAACCCAAGATCACGTAGTCTGGGTAGACACGATCATGACCTTGCCGTCGTGAACCCTACACTGTCTAGGGAAAAGACCCTCGGTGACGCTCACCGGAAGCCCTAGACCTCGAGCTCAGGGAAACACCCAGAACTGCACATAAAACCACGTCTCACAGATGGGAAACGGAAACTCGAATCACTAGAAACTCACGTCACGTGACGGGAGTACCTGCCCACCAGAAGCAAGGTCGAATGCGTCCACTGACGACATAGTCCGCAGCCTCAGGTGTCTCCCCAGGCGAAAGCTGAGACACCGTGCAATAACTAGGAACACATAACAAGGACTAGCTGGGGTCGCGCTCGCCAGGGTGGGTCCGATGCCCCCAACCACGTGTGCACACACAGACCATGCGCCCTAGGTCAGTTCCTCTAGCTGGTTCTTCCCCAAAGCCCGGACTCAGGCTGTGCAAAGGGGCCCTATGGTAACCAGCCTAAAAACCATCTCTCTCGGGTAAGTCGCTCCACCACTCCCTGGTGGGTCAGCACACACGTGCTGTAAGAAGGTTATGACTAGTGGGGAGTCACTAACGTGATCACCCAAAATCACGCATGCACCCATTACGAGTAACACGGAGTACCAGGTGATCTGGGGCCACCAGACTCTAGATGGTCCACTAGACCTACTAAACCTAATGGTCCTTGAGTCATGCGACACGGGTCAAGATCGCTGCACATGACGGCACAGCTCCATTAATCTAGCCTAATCCCTAGGTATGAAACCACGGTAGCATGATTCCCAAGACAACTCACAAGCCGTCGAGTTGATCCCCTATCCAAGGGAAAATCAGGAAACCTCCAGCCCCAGGCTGGGGTGACTGGCCTCATAGTCCAAGGGCCAAACTCATGGCCCACTCAGAAACACTTACCGAAATGCCAATGATGTGCGGGAATAGCCCTCCGCACTCACGCCGACTCACAATGACTCAATCTAGCGAAAGCACAAAAGCCCGGAACATAAAGTGTCACCCGGACCCTTAAAAACCCAAGGGCACACTAATCAAGGAAAAATGGTACCTCCGCACACCAAAAACCACAGTCACAGTACCCACGGAGGGTCCGGGACACTCATGTGCCATAGGTCGGTCCTAGGGTCTCAACCGGACCGACTGGGGCCCAAACAATGAGAACGGAACACGGCTAGCACAGAAAACCGAGTGGCGGTCCTCCCTGGACCGTCACCTCAAGTGGCGACCCACTCTGGACCGCAACCAGCAAGTGGTGGCCTCCACGTGACCGCTACTTGCCAGGAACAACTGGACGGATGCGGTCATCTCCAGACCGCAACCTGGAGAATGTGGCCATCTCCCTGGCCGCAACTCAGAGGAAATGGTCAGACACCTGATCGCCCTCTCCAAGCCCATGAAGTGGCGGTCCTGGCCTGACCGCCACTATCAAGTGGCGGTCAGTCATGAGACTGCTACTTCAAACTGACTTAACGGTACAAGTGGTGGTCCCCAGAAGGCTGCCTTATCAAGTGGCAGTTTCTGGTACGACCACCTCTTGCTTTCAAGCCCAAAAATGGTGAACACGGTGAAAAACCCCATTCCACGCCTCATTCACACCCATGTGAAGGGAAAAATAAGGGGAAACCATTCCCCAGCCTCTCTAGCACCAAGAGGACCCATTTAAACCCCAAAAATACAATCAAAACGTGAAATCCAATTCACACCCCAAAATCACATATTTTAACCCCGGTAGGAAAATAAACCCTCTCGGCTCACCTCGGCCTACCAAACTCGCGGGAAATAAAGTACAGGGGTTAAGGATCCGTCCCCCTACCTCCACCAAAGATTCTGCGCACCGAGGACGCCGATCTGCTAAGAAAACACCGCATGAACGCTGCGGTAGCCCGAACTCATGGTCAAGCTTCGCTGCACCTCCACTGCCTCGATCCTAGCCCATCCTTACCTACTACTCACCCATGTCACCTCCACCTCGCCCCTGCCTCGCTCCGTCGGCCGTCGGAGAAGAGAGGGGAGAAAGAGAGAGCGTGAGAGAAGAGAGAGGGAGAGAGTGATAAATGAGAGATGTGGAGAGAGAAAAGGGGTTGGCTTTAAATAAAAGATCTGGAATTTTTAGAAAATACAAAAAATAAGGTAAAATACTCCCCATGATCCTCAAAAAATGCACAACGCGCTGGTAACATCTCGGAGTCAGAGAACGCAACAGTTCGCCCTACACGGTGTTCCGAAGGCTCGACAGGTAAAAACCCGCGTAAATCGTAAAACTCAATCTAGGACCCACAAAATGGATCCGAAACCCGTAGATCTTGATCCAAACAATATCCGAAAAATTCGGGGCATTACATCCCTCCCCCCGTAAATAAATTTCATCTTTGAAATTTAGGACAAGAGCCAAGTCACAGGGGGAGAGCACCTTAACCAACTGACAACGTTGTCAGAGCTCCAGCACAGAAAATCTTGATTCTCACGAAACCACCAAACCTGAGGGACACGGCCATACCTTGATTACGAACGACACCTTGCTCACAACCCAGCACACATCGATCATTAGATCAGGCATAGCACAGAAGGAAACAAGTCTCGCATCACCTCAGTCACAATGAAATCCAACCACGGCATCGCTACCACCATCTCGCTCACCGAGGAGACATAGTCCTCGTTACAAGAAACAGCCACCGATCAACCCATGGTAGGCGGACCAATCCAACATCAGCTTCACTACCAGCTGAGCGCCACAAATCCGTCGGCTCCACGCCAAGGACCATCTCACACCTGGCAAGCCGAACGCTCATAATAGTACGGGACCAACTCTGTCAGAACTCAAACTTCGATAGAGCCCAGATCCCATCCAAAAAAAGCACATCACGGAAACGGCCTCCCAAGGCCTCTCTTGCAAACGACTCTAGCCATTCTCGATGCACATCCACCAGCATCTTCTGCCTATGAAAAGACTAATCACCGGTCACCAGACACTCATCAACGGGAAATCTCGACTTACCCAACTTATTCCTTCTTCCTTGTCCTTCACCAGATCTGAGGGGCACATTCCAAGTCTCGACAGGCCATCCGTTGACTTCCACACAGACCCTCACTACACCACGAACCGCTCCTTACTTGGACACCGCATCCAGACCAATCCTCAAGCCAACTCTACCCTCTTAGGGGAGCACAACGAAACCAAATGACAAGAACCCAGACTCTTCGGTCCTCACCTTACTAGACTCAGACTTACAGGGAAATCCTCCCATGCTAGTCACCAGACCGAAAGACCACCATCCAATGCCAACATCCCTCAAGGGATCACCATACACAGGTATCGTCCATCGTCCTGTCTCATCAAATCCTATCTCATCTCAATTACCCCAAATGGACGCTTGCCAATCCCGATTTTGCTCTTATCACAGAGCCACGGGACACAACCTGAACAATTCACGGCACACGACTCCAAGGCAACCAAGTGCCACTTGCTATCACAGCAACCTGGTCGACGATGCCACAACCAATGCACACGGGTCCGCAACCCTCGCAGATTCTTACCACCGTTGAGTCCTCTTCCACATCATTCTGAAACTTCCGGACTCAACTGGCCTCTTGATAATATAGACCTTGCCATAGCTGATCACACGACTAGCATTACCAGCCGCTCACAGTTGCCAACTGGGACCCATAATCTCTCAAAGATCACTTCTGAAGGATCACAATCTCAAGTGAGGACACAACTTCCAACACGAGTCAAGCACATAGCTTACCGACTCTAAACTCATATCCTCGACCACTATCAGGCGACACCTTAGCAACCTTATTCAGGACTAAAACCCAAACGCCTGACATGACTTCCTATGCACGAACAGGGCACTCATGCGGCACACTTGCCAACATATTTCCCCAACTTCTCCATCCTGCCAGTGCCACAAGCCACAATATCTCGAGCAACGGCACGGTAACAACACGTCTCATACCGAGGAACCAATCCTCTAATGCTCTACACATCCTCAGGAATCCGCCCATAGCAACCAACGCTACGATGCTGGACCTGTGGGTTATGGGCCCACCAGGCTTCCGCTGCGCACTCTAATCCACACGTGCAATCACCATAACGACAACTCGAGATCCTCCATCCCGACAATCCTCAACTCGACTGGCTAACTCTGGGAAAACAGGGTGAGGAAAAGCACCATTACCTCGAACCCCGAGCATAGACTCTCTCTCTTAATCCGGCAATCATATGCAACTCCGCATGTTTCGATCCACAACGCATCAGAAAGCACAACACCAGCCACAACCGCGCGAACACAGCCCCACTGCAACTTATCCTTCTAGAAAAGCGCCAACGCACCCTTACACATCAGGGGAGGGGCAACGCTTCGCACAGGCAAGCACATGGCCAAAACACTGAACGCGTCTCGCACGGACAATCATGGCGCTCACGAAGGGGCCAACCGATCCGAACGCATGATGCAAGACGACGAAGCTTGGCAAAATGTGTTCTCCTCCAACCAAGGGAAAAACTCAATATACCTCCGACTAATGGAAGATCTCCACACCTAACCTGACCTTGAGCCTCGCGAACGCTGGGAACCACACCTTCCAGTATCTAGAAAAACCATTACCACCGTCAGGTCAGCTCCTCCGATAGCACTCGCCAAGTGTTTCATCTGACCACGATCACAGCATCTCTCGATGCACCACCGCTGCAATTCTGCGAACTACAACTCACCACACCTCGAGCACCGACTCCGCTGATCACCAGCCACATGCTCCTCTCTAATGCCTACCGTCGATCTCAAAACCATTAAAATGCCAAAACACTTACCGAGCAGCGAAGAAACCACAAAAGACGCCAGGCTCGAAGGCCGCTACACCTCTAGCCACCAGACATCATTCCCTCGAATCTGTCCATGCTAATACCAATCAGCTCTAGAGCTGTCGCCATGCATACCGCTATGCCAAGAGCCGCAACACGAGCCATAATCGACAACCACCAACGCTCATCCTCGAGTCTCGAACTCACCGCAGAGCCTTCACATCTCAACCCAATTCCAGGGTGAACATAACCCGTCTACACCAGAAACGTAGGACTTAGAGCTCACTGGGACAACTCTGCCCAATCCTGCCTCAACATCTGCGAAAGAACCGGGACTAGCACGTCATTTCTGACGCCACAGAGCATGACAAGAACATCGGCTCGATAATCAGTAGCTCGACAGAAGATCCTCCGCTCGCCCGAGCATAATTCTCGACCAGCGCACCCGCTCTGCCACCTCAAACCACAATCTCGACATCTCAGGGCTGGATAAATCTCAAGCTGGAGTGGCCAAATTCTATAACAGCTCCCTCAGAGCACACTCACGGCCACTTGACCACGAACAATCCTCACCATCCACCTGACCTCACTACAATTACCTCGAATGCAGCATCATGAACTCACGCTTGCCGGCAACTTCTGCCCAATGCAGCACAACCGGGGCCACCACCCATTGGGAATAAATCTCTCTATCACATCCCTTGGGCCCCACACCGACATTCCAACGAGAGCGGCAACTGCCATTACAGGGCCAACACTGCGCCCTCCAGCTCTCACCTGAGAAACCAAACAGAAAAACAAGCGTAAAACCCTATGCCAACTGCCGACTGTACTGGACCTTACGGACTATGATCACTGTAATATCTTGAATTCCCCTGCATGACCACAACCACTGCTCTGATACCAACTGTAACGACCCAAGATCCGGATATCGAGAAAAGCTGATACCATTCAGATCCTTGCCCGCCGCCCACGAGCCGGAGGGATCGAAAGGGATAAAAGGAGTGTGGAGGTACAAAGAAATATGAAATAAAGTAGGATATTTCAAAAATTAATAGAAATAAATAAATAACTATAGAGTCCAGTCCACCTAAAGTACAGTCTAAGACAAAGAAGCGTACCCACACCGAGTGAACACTCGGCCAGGCGAGCTAACAACTAAGAACCTCCGCACAGCACCCTCAAACCTCGAGGAAGAACTGCCACACCTGAAAAGCAAGGGTGAGCCTCCTATCACTGGGTCAGTAGGGGTCCCATAGAACCCCAACTGTAAACAACAGCGGTAATGGAAAGCAACAACATCAGCAAGAACGGCAAACCCGGTGGCCGGTAAAACCTCGGCACTACAGCTACTCCGATTGGAATGAAAATCAATGCCTCGATCTCACCGTCGGGGAAACACCGGTCTAAAGGAAAGACCTCTGGCTACACCGCCAGAAAACACACCATGGCACCCTGTCGTGGAGGCCCGTCTCACAGACAAAGGCCCAACCCAAGACCACGCAGTCTAGGAGGACACGATCATAACCTCATCGTCGTGAACCCTACACTGTCAAGGGAAAAGACCCTCGGTGACGCTCACCGGAAGCCCTATACCTCTACCTCGGGGAAACACCCAAAACTACACATAAAATCATGTCTCATAGACGGGAAACGGAAACTCGAATCACTAGAAACTCATGTCACGTTATGGGAGTACCTACCTACCAAAAGTAAGGCCGGATGCGTCCACTGATGACTTAGTCCGCAACTCAAGTGTCTCCCTACAATGCCCCAGTCAGAAACTGAGACAGCGTGCAGTAACTAGGAACATAGAATAAGGACTAGTTGGGGTCGCGCTCATTAGCGCGGGTCGGACGCCCCCAACCACATGTGCACACACAGAACATGCGCCCTAGGTCATATCCTCAAGTTGGTTCTTCTCCAAAGCCCAGACTCAGGCTGCTCGAAGGGACCCTACAGTAACCAGCCCAAAAATCGTCTCTCTCGGGTAAGCCGCTCCGCCACTCCCTGGTGGGTCAGCACACGCGTGTTGTAAGAAGGCTACGACTAGTGGAGAGTCACTAACGTGATCACCGAAAATCACGCGCGCACCCATTGCGAGTAACATGGAGTACCAGGTGGCCCGGGGCCACCAGACTCTAGATAGTCCACTAGACCTACTAAACCCAATGGTCCTTGATGTTGGTCCCGGGGTAGGCTAGCGGACAAGAAGGGGGGGTTGAATTGTCCCCCACACTAGGTGGCTAATTAAAAAAGCTACGCAGCGGAATTAACAACTTCTAACAAGATTGAGAAATTAATTAAACAAGGTAACTAAATTCTCTCAATCTCTCCAATCTCACACAATCACACAAACGGATATATCATGCAAACCACACACTCTTGCTCACCGATCACACATGCATAGATTTAAACCACAAATAAGCAAACCACAAAGCACACCACAATGCACGGGATTTTTAAGGTGGTTCGGGACAACGACGGGCTCCCTACGTCCACCCCTCACCGAACCGGTGAGGCTTCACTTGAGGATAAATCCCCAAAACGGAGACGACGCTCCAAACACACACGGGATGACGTCCGTACACACACACACACATGGAGACGCGGTCTCCAACAGGATCCTACCATAAATCAAGACACACACACACAAACCACAACAACCGCGGCACACTAAAACAACAACTGTACGCAGATGGTTCCATACACGAATATCTCTAATGTTCGGAAGATAAACACAAATATTCAAATCATGCTAAACCCAAGATATAGATCATGGAGCATACCAAGAACAACATAGAAAGCATGTATAAATAATCTCCCTCGAACTCCAATAGCCGGATGAAGATATTCCTTGAACAACAAGTCGGAGGGAAGCCGGATGAAGATGATTCTTGCGTCCTCTTGATCCTCTCATCGATCCGCTCTCTTTTCTCTTCTATCACAAGCTCCAAATCTTCATGGATGTAGATGACAACCACCTTGCAAGAGCTCCTCTTCCTTTTCCCCCTTTTCTTTTCCTACAAGACAACATAAATAAGCATTAGGGTTCTTATCATCCAAAATCGGAGTTCACATTCATATATATAGAGTGGGGAAAAGACACATAAAACCCTCCCAAAGTGTGTTAGAAACACCTAAATATGATTAGTAACTAATGGGGGGTGTTATGGTAAAGTTTAGAAAGGTTTAGAATGGGTTTCAATCGGATTCGCAATTCTTGTGCCGGAATTAGTCGACCCCATGGGTCGACCCTCGAGCAACCAGAGGGCGGACAGAACACAAAAAATAATTCCAGCACACAGGGGGCAAACAACATAAAAAGGCTTTTGTTTTGTCCAGAAGCACTGAGGGTCGACCCATGGGGTCGACCCCTGACAGTAAATAATGGAAAAACCCATTTTTAGCCCCTTTAAGCTATGCAAAACTAATGGAATAAATGCAACCAAGGTCCCTTGATTCCGGATGATTAATTTGGATGGTTTGAACCTACAAAACCATATAAAAACCAAATTAGTATGTATTTGAAAATCAAATGAACTTCACTCTTGAAACTAGCATTTCTAGAATGAATATACACAATATGGCATGCAAATCAACCCGGAACACCATCATCTCAAATGCTATGATCTCAATAGTGAAAAGGTGAGTTCAAAACAAGACTGTATCAAGTTAGCATTTCAACCAAGCCATGCACATCATCTTGTGTTGTCAAAAACAAGGATATGAAATTATCATGCTTTCATGAGGAACCCAAACATGCTATTTTCACACAATCCATCTTCTAGAAATTCTTTCACTCATATCAAATGAAGCTCAATGAAATATACTAGAAACATGATGAGGCTCATATTCAACTCTCCACAACCATGCAATCAAGCATTAACACTTAGAACTTATTCTCATCAAAATACATCATTGAACTTATTCAAACATGTATTTGACTTCTCAAATCAACTATTAAAAACACATTCACCATATGACAAGCTTTTGTAATGATGAAATTGCATCTCTCAATCAACCAATTCTCATGAAGTCTTGTATGAATATTTGAAGCACATGAAAACATGAAGAACCATTCAAGTATAAGGCCAAGCAACAAGGTCATTTTGTAATCATCAAAATCACATACACAAGATATGCATCAATGATAGCATGAAGCAAGTCTTTTCATGAAACATGTGAAATTCAGAAACATATGAATCATAACCATGATCATGAATGCATAATCATACAGAAAGTTTGGTTATCAACAAAACTATATACATACAGTTTAGTTATCATCAAAACAAACCATATGCAAGGCATATAACAATCTCCCCATTTTTGATGATGATAAACTTTATGAATGACATGACAAACTTTATGATATATGATGACACAAGTCACCCCAAGGATCCTTCTCTTCATTTCTCTAACATAAATCTTTCTCCCCCTTTGACATTATCAAAAAGTAGGAGGAAGGTAATAAAGTTCAAATTTCAGTATGATGGATTCATGAATCAATGAAAGCCCAAATGATTTTCTTAGATTTACAGATTTTCATATTTTTAGTTTTCTTTTGAAATGCTTAAAAACTTAATGCATGCAATGCAACTATGATTGCCATGCAATGCAACTAAACAAATATGTCTATCAAAATCAAATGATACCAATTGTTGAAATCAAAAATTGTTGATTATTTCGATTTGATGGCACCAATTCTGGATTTTCATGGTTTTCAGATTTTTGAATTTTCTTTAGGAATGCATGAAGCTCAATGCATACAAATGATGAGATATGAATACGCACCATGCAACCAAGCATATATATATATATATATATATATATATATATATATATATATATATATATATATATATATATACATGCAACACAGCTCCCCCTTACTTATTTAAGAAGGGAAAATGTATAAGAAAAGTGCATGAGAGTCATGACAACTGGAATATTCATATATAACACATAGGAGGTTGTGCGATCATATAGGAAAATCATGTAATAGTCAATGCAGTCAATCAATTTTATGAATACATATTAAATTAAATTTTCAAATGTGTAAGTGAATAACATGAAAAATGACTATAGCCATATGGATATTCAGATTTTCAAATCAACATAATGAGAGATTACACAGACTGTATTTCAATTTATGAGAACAACGTATTGAAGGCTACGCTCTACCTCAATAATTTTTCACATCAAAATTTTTAATGATATCACAAAGATAATCAGAATTTTTCTAAGAATGATCAAGTTAAAATAATTCCTTTTTATACGAGGAGACACATGGAACTCATGCCAGAATCTCCGGTTATTCAGAATATTAAACCATTTCACTTCATTCTGAACAGAGGTACTTTAGTCAAACACTTTTCAAAAATGAACCACATCACGTCTCAAGTGACGTGTATCGAGTTTACTTAGTGAGACTAAGCATTGCTCTACCTTTCATTTCACATCCATTCAACAAAGATAGGTAGGCAGCTTTTTCCTCAACTGCCTCTTCAACATACATGCAGCAAGTTCAACATCTCTAGAGTGTTGAAAAGAAATTCCTATATCCTTATCTCTAACACTCATTTTCACATTTTGTGCATGAAGTGTGCGAATTTGATTTAGCATGTATATCGAAAATATTATGAGCACATAATAATGCAGCTCCCTTTAAATAGATGCACTTATCAAATATTTACTCTCCCTGAGTGTGTGACATGAAACACACCAATGATGACTCAAATGCAACATTATTTAGCAAGAAAGTATAAGGTCATAGAAATTCCAAGGATGGGGGTAAATAGCATATATTAACATGCAGGCACACAATGGGAATATATGCAATATGCAATGTAAAATGCATTGTGATGCAAAATTTTAGATTTTATTTAAAAGTTCTAAATGCATTTTAGAATTTAACATGGAATCAAAATATGATTTTTTTAGTTTTTCAATTGAATAATCTAAATGCACCTAATGCATGAATACTTTTCAGATTTTCACTTGTTAGGCTCGAAGACATGATACCACTGTTGGAATAATTCATTTTAACATGTATGCAACATGAAATGTTCAACATGATACATTTCAAAATATGCACTATATGCATGAATTCTAATACATGCAACCTGTAACAATATGAAAATGCAATCCAAGATACAAGAACAAGATGTAAAGCTTGGTTTTCAGAATATCATGATAGATTGCACATTGACGCACTCACATTCAAATGATGAACAAACAGGCATTTTCCATGATTTGGCCTTTAAGAACAAGGGTGCAAAAATGATCAATTTAAGTAGTGCAACCTAGTTTTCAAAAATTGTTCATAAATAAATTTTCAAGAGCATTTCACAAGTTTAGAAATGAGAAATCATCCACAAGCCAAGCATATTTTTCACATTCTGGTACGAGGCGGAGGTGAAAGTCCAAAGACCCTACTCATGCATAGTAAGAGTTTTTAGGTGGACGCAATCCACCTATCCACTACACAGCATTTGATATACCAGATTCTCAATTAAGCTCAAATGAGTTCAAGCAATTCAGATTGAAAAATATTTAATAGTCAATAAGATCTTCAAGATTTTCAATTCCATTCAACCAATAGCAAATTCATCTCAACAAGCTAAGGAAGTGACAAATCAAGTTTTTAGAATCAATACCTGAGTTCAGCATGTATCATCATGTGCCTTCAAGCATATTAGCTCAGCAATAGCCATAAAAGAGGCTAGCATTTCATTGTGGGTCCCAAAAATCTCATAACAATATCATGATCAATTCAGATATAGCAATTTGCATGATATGTATTTCCACAAGGATGAGTTAGAATTCTCAATTCCAAATCATTCATTTAAGAACAAACTTCCCCTTTATATGTGCATAAAATTCACATTTGACACTTTCTGAAATTCATGCAACCTATGACCTAAATGAACAAGTGACTCATGGTACGAGACAAAGACACATTCTCATGCATGGTGATAGATTTTAGACAGGAATGACTTGCCCTTCCTCAAGTCACCATTTAATATATCATGCAGTCATGCAAATCATGATCAGAAAGGTGCAATGCAAACTCATAAGAGAAATAAATTTTTCTTGATTTTCATGCATGGAAGTTCAAATAAAAAAAATTTCAAATTTTCAAAGATAATTCAAAATTTTATTTTCAAAACATGTGTCTTGAGCGATCATTATTTTCCAAGCCTTCCACTTGGCCTCAAGGTAATCCTGCACCAAAAGTTCTCATTTCATAATTTTGGGTACCCAAGTCTTCTTGGGTCCGAGATGATTAGTTGCACCTCTAATGGGTGCCTTCCACAGTTTTTGGGCATGTATATCATTAATATGTATTAAAGAGTAATCATACATAGTATGTCCAAAGTTGCCACAGTAGTGATAGCTAACAAAAGATCTCCTTTCACAAGCAAAGGAACTTTCAACACCATTCCATCTCTTATTTTCAAAAGTTCTAGGTTTAGCAAAATTAAACCTCGTGTTCATCCTAGAAGCATGATGGTTATCATTGTTCAAAAACCAACATTTTTTCATGACATGACCGTACTTCCCACAATGAAAATAACAAGGAGATGTGGGTCTACGGAATGATTTTTTATTGTTGGCATGAGTTTTTCCATGAAACTTTCCCTTAGAAGATGGAAACCTTTGAGCACGAAACACATGGTTATCACTGAATTTTCTTTGAAAGTCAGATTTAACATTCATGGCATGAACTTCATCATGTTGTTTCACAAAACAATTTCTTATCATGTGGCCTAGCTTACCACAATAAAAATAAGAAGCATTTCTTTGTTTCTTGAAAGCATATTTATTTTCACATGCAAAATTGTCATCATTTTTCATGACAACACAGTCATTCATTACATGACCAAACATACCACAGTAAAAATATTCAACATTAGATTTCAATTTCTGAGATCTATTTGGCATGGAGGGCTTAGTGTGGATATGTTTCTTTTGATTCTTAGTAGAAGAGGCATTTGAAACATTTGAAGAGCAAGAGACATGCAGAAAAGGCGTTTGAGTTTTCAGACCAAAGGCATTCTTTTTACTAGGTTCATAACCTAGACCTTCCCTTTGATAATTCACCTTGGTCCTCAATATTTTATCCAAGTTATCTTTCCCTTTCACAAAATTAGACAATGAAGCATTCAAGTCAACAATCTCTTTTTCAAGAGATGTAATGTGCAATTCATAGCTAGCTATTTCTTATTCATTGCAAATATTACATTCATTCAACACTTTATTTGTAGTTTTATAGCTTTCAAGTTCTTGTTCTAGCACATGCAATTTTTCACATTCATCAACAACCACAGATTTTCCTTTTTCAAAAGCAAGTAATTTTTTAGACATGGTTGTATTCAAATACTTCAGTTTTTCAATTTCTTCTTTCATACAAGAAATGATTTCTTCATGCTTTTTGACATCTATCAATAATGACTCATTTTCAGTTTTGAGTTCTAAGCATTTATCACATGAAGAATTTTCATGAAGGGACTTTCCAAGATTTTTTAAGCTTCCTTCAAGCAAAGAGTTTTGAATTAACAAAGCACTGTTTTCCTTTTTGAGTTCTTCAAATTCAAAACATTTATCACAAGGAGTATTATCATGAAGGGCATGTTTAGGTTTCTTTTAAAACTTTTTGTTTTCATATTTAACCTGCTTGTATTTTTCAACCAATTCATCATACAAGTCCATAAGCTCTTCAAAAGATACAACCTCACCTTCCGAGTCTAGCGCGGAGCTTTCCTTGCTTGATTTATCGTGCTTGTCGGCCATCAAGCACTCACTTTGCTCTTTTCCTTTGTTGTTCTCGATCAAGTATTTCAATATCTCCCTGGCCGTCCTGCATGATGAAATAAGTAGAAATTTGTGAAGATCAATTGAAATTCTAAAAATATGTAAAAGCTTAGCATTGTCTTTGTATCTCTTCACATGTTCAATAGTCCACTTAGATTCATCACTAGGCATTTCATATGAGTCATGCTTAACTAAATCCAAGAGTTTAGGATCAATGGTTTTAACATACTGATTCATGTGCCTAATCCATTCAGTGAAATTTGAATCATTAAAACATGGAGGAGGAGGAGACAAACAAGTATTAGACATGATGCAAATCAAACATGCCTACAAAGATCACTCTGAAGATCGTTAGATCTTGAAAGAAGGGGGGGTTGAATTGTCCCCCACACTAAGTGGCTAATTAAAAGAGCTATGCAGCAGAATTAACAACTTTTAACAAGATTGAGGAATTAAGTAAACAAGGTAACTAAATTCTCTCAATCTCTCCAATCTCACACAATCACACAAACGGATATATCATGCAAACCACACACTCTTGCTCACCAATCACACATGCATAGATTTAAACCATAAATAAGCAAACCACAAAGCACACCACAATGCACGGGATTTTTAAGGTGGTTCGGGACCACGACGGACTCCCTACGTCCACCCCTCACCGAACCGGTAAGGCTTCACTTGGACATAAATCCTCAAAACAGAGACGACACTCCAAACACACACGGGATGACGCCCGCACACACATACACACGGAGATGCGGTCTCCAACATGATCCTACCACAAATCAAGACACACACACACAAACCGCAACAACCGCGACACACTATAACCACAACCGTATGCAGATGGTTCCATACACGAATATCTCTAACGTTCGGAAGATAAACACAAATATTCAACTCATGCTAAACCCAAGATATCGATCATGGAGCATATCAAGAACAACAAAGAAAGTATGTAGAAATAATCTCCCTCGAACTCCAATAGCTGGATGAAGATATTCCTTGAACCACAAGTCTGAGGGAAGCCGGATGAAGACGATTCTTGCATCCTCTTGATCCTCTCGTCGATCCGCTCTCTTTTCTCTTCTATCACGAGCTCCAAATCTTCATGGATGTAGATGAGAATCACATTGAAAGAGCTCCTCTTCCTTTTCCCCCTTTTCTTCTCCTACAAGACAACACAAATAAGCATTAGGGTTCTTATCTTCCAAAATCGGAGTTCACATTCATATATATAGAGAAGTGGGGAAAGGACACATAAAACCCTCCCAAAGTGTATTAGAAACACCTAAATATGATTAGTAGCTAATGGGGGGTGTTATGGTGAAGTTTAGAAAGGTTTAGAATGGGTTTCAATCAGATTCGCAATTCACGTGCCGGAATGGGTCGACCCCATGGGTCGACGGCTCGACCCTCGAGCAACTAGAGGGCGGACAGAACACAAAAAATAATTCCAGCACACAGGGGTCGACCATGGATGGGTCGACCCCTGCAGGCAGACAACATAAAAAGGCTTTTGTTTTGTCCAGAAGCACTGAGGGTCGACCCATGGGGTCGACCCCTGACAGTAAATGATGGAAAAACCCATTTTTAGCCCCTTTAAGCTATGCAAAACCAATGGAATAAATGCAACCAAGGTCCCTTGATTCCGGATGATTAATTTGGATGGTTTGAACCTACAAAACCATATAAAAACCAAATTAGTATGTATTTAAAAATCAAATGAACTTCACTCTTGAAACTAGCATTTCTATAATGAATATGCACAATATGGCATGCAAATCAACCCGGAACACCATCATCTCAAATGCTATGATCTCAATAGTGAAAAGGTGAGTTCAAAACAAGACTGTATCAAGTTAGCATTTCAACCAAGTCATGCACATCATCTTGTGTTGTCAAAAACAAGGATATGAAATTATCATGCTTCCACGAGGAACCCAAACATGCTATTTTCACACAATCCATCTTCTAGAAATTCTTTCACTCATATCAAATGAAGCTCAATGAAATATACTAGAAACATGATGAGGCTCATATTCAACTCTCCACAACCATGCAATCAAGCATTAACACTTAGAACTCATTCTCATCAAAATACAACATTGAACTCATTCAAACATGTATTTGGCTTCTCAAATCAACCATTAAAAACACATTCACCATATGACAAGCTTTTGTAATGATGAAATTGCATCTCTCAATCAACCAATTCTCATGAAGTCTTGTATGAATATTTGAAGCGCATGAAAACATGGGGAACCATTCAAGTATGAGACCACGCAACAAGGTCATTTTGTAATAATCAAAATCACATACACAAGATATGCATCAATGATAGCATAAAGTAAGTCTTTTCATGAAACATGTGAAGTTTGGAAACATATGAATCATAGCCATGATCATGAATGCATAATCATACAGAAAGTTTGGTTATCAACAAAACCATATACATACAGTTTAGTTATCATCAAAACAAACCATATGCAAGGCATACAACACTTGAGTCACGCGATTCGGGTCAACACCGCTACACATGACGGCACAACGCCGTTAATCTAGCCTAATCTATAGGTCTGAAACCACGGTAGCATGATTCCAAAGGTATCTCACAAGTCATTGAGTCAATCCCCTAGCCAAGGGAAAAGCGAAAAACCTCTAGCCCTAGGTTGGGTGACTGGACTCGCAGTCCAAGGGCCAAACTCACGACCCACTCGGAAACACTTACTGAAATATCAATGACGTGTGGGAATAGCCCTCCGCACTCATGCCGACTCACGACGATTGAATCTAGCAAAAGCACAGAAGCCCGGAACACAAAGGGTCACCTAGACCCTTAAAATCCCATGAGCACGCTAATTGAGGTAAAATGTGAAGTCCTACGATCAATGACACCCAAGAGGCTAAGCCTAATCTATCGAGCTCTAGGATACCACGACAGGGCCTAGGATGCTCCATACTGGATAAAAAAATTGTGTTGACACGGTGAATACAAGCCTGGGAAGCCAAAGCATCCGCGACATGATTAGCTTCACGATATACATGCGAAATGGTGATGCCAAAGAAATTGAGATAATGCACAATCTCTCGCCACCATCTCAAACACTCCCATGCTGGGCCAGTCCCAGCTAAGAGGAGACAAACCAGAACTTCTGAGTCCGTGCGGATTTCAGAAAGAGGGATGCCACGCTCATTTTCACATTCATCCACATTTTCACATTCATTTACAACCACAGATTTCCTTTTTCTAGGAACAACAATCTTTCAGAAATGGCATTGTTCAATTCCTTCAGTTTCTCATTTTCTTTTGCAAGCTTTTCATCATGGATGAGTTCATTTATCAAGATTTGATCATCAGCGATTGAATTTAATTTTACAGTCATCTCCTTATTTTTATTTCTTAAGGAGCAAATTTGATCTTTACGAAATTCAATGTCGAACACATGAGTCTCAATCATTTCCTCTAAATGTGAGCATTTTTTACAGGAGGAAATGCAGTTGTTTTGTTCAACCTTCTATTTCAAGTTTTTATTTTTAGATTTTAGCTTCTTGTATTTACCAACAAGCTTATCATATGCAACCAATATATCATCAAGAGATATATTTTTAGAATCTGAATTTACCTCTGAGGGT
The DNA here is from genome assembly GCA_022559845.1 of Amorphophallus konjac. Lineage (NCBI taxonomy): Eukaryota > Viridiplantae > Streptophyta > Magnoliopsida > Alismatales > Araceae > Amorphophallus > Amorphophallus konjac. The sequence continues at coordinate 21,125,390 of CM040124.1, forward strand.
GATCCATTCTGCTGATCACTGCCGTGATCACTCGTGCCTGTCATAAGACATTTGTCTTCATGTTCTTCCTAGAAGCCGGCTAAGCCATCCAGTATGTCCTTTGCGGAGCTGCAACGGGAGACAAAGGAAAAACTATTAGCAATAACTGCGGCGGTGAATAAACTTAGAGCCATGCAATTTTGAACATATTTGAACTTATAATCTCCAGTCCAGATAGACTTGTCTTTAGGCAACTCATAAGGACCATGTGTAATAAGCTTCCACAATTTAGGATCGTATGAGTTGACTAGACTGCACATCCTTCCTAACCACAAATCAAAGTTAGAACCATCAAACACCGGTGGAGAGTTCAAGGTGTACATTTTGGTAGTCATTGATCTAGATCTCTCTAGATTGTTAAATCTATGAAAAATCGAGCCTTAGCTCTGATACCAATTGAAGTCCCGCGATCAATGACACCCAAGAGGGGGGTGAATTGGGTGTTTACAAAACTTAAGGAAGACTTTGACCTTTTTTAAAGAATGTGAAACAATGCTAATCAAGAGCTTCAAAACTGTTTTTCACAAATTGGATTTATCAAACTTAATTTGATGATGATATGGATTATGTAAGATATACGTGGATAAATCTGGAACAACAATTTACACTAACACTCACGTAGAATGGAGGTAGAAGAAAAGGACCAAACCACATAATTCAAAACACAATGCACAATAATTTTTAAGGTGGTTCGGATGCAATGACGACAATCCTACATCCACCCCTCACCAAACCCGGTGAGGCTTCACTTGAGAACAAAATCCCAAACAGAGACGACGCTCCAAACACACACGCAGGACGACGCCTACCCACACACACGGGGACGCGCCATAATACACACCTACACACGGAGACGAGGTCTCCAACAAGATCCAACAATCGGATTAACAACATACACACACGCTGCGACAGATGCAGCACCCCACACACTAGAACGACCGGGTCTAGATAGATTCACACACACACGTAGATCTAGGAAGATTCACGCACGCACACGAATCAGATACGACACACACACACGACCACGGATCCAAAACGATTTACACACACACACACACACAAGTGCTTACAGTTTATGAGAAACACAAATATAACACCCAAAACACAAAGACAATGAGGCACAGTTTAGAAAACTTCTGATTTGGCTTCCCTTTGAATGTATGCTGCTGATCTTTGAACGTGGCTTCAATCTTCACTTGAGCAGAGCTTGAAAGACTTTAGATGGATCTTGAGAAATAATATTCTTTCACCTTTTAGCAGCCTTCTCTCGAATCCGTGCTTGCTTGCTTCTTCTTATTTTTCTCTTGGACAATCTTCCTTTTGAATCCTTGCTTGCTTGCTTCTTTACTTCCCTTGAGGTTGTTAACTTCAGATTGAGCTTGAATCACCTTGGAGATGAATGATGAATTCTTGCACGAAGTACTGCTCACGGAGCTACAATACCCTTCTTCTCCCTTGGACAGCCTCCCCTTAGATCTCTTGTGGTTCTTAGGGTTTATGACCCTTTAGGTTGGTTTTATACCTCTTGGATGGTCAAGAGACATTCCCCAGACCAGATCCACGAATCATGGCTTAATTGGGGTCATTGGGATTAAACAAATGGGAAGAAAGACCTCTCTACGCGCTTGAAACACAAAGTCAAACAAGGCTGCATCGGGGCTGGCGGTCGACCGGTAGCATGGGGCGGTCGACCGGAATTTTGCATGTTTGAAGAATTGGGTTCTGGAAAAATCGATCGACCGCCCCAAGACTGGCGGTCAATCGAAATCTGGGATTTTCCAAATTTTGAACTATCAACCCCTTAAATCCATTTGCAGTTCTTGGGATCAAAACTCCTTCGACCTTGAGGATATATACTGAGTATTTTGACCTGCGGGAACATAGATAATTGATTAGAACTATAGCTCAATAACCCATATGATAAAAGTATGAAGTACATTCATGAAAAGCACATGAGCAAAGAGCACATGAAATGTTTGAACACTTGTTCATCCAAATTGATTGATCAAGGTTAAGTCAGTACACCCACCAACAAACAAATCCATATGTTCAAGCATAGAGAACCTTTTCACATTAGATCAAATCAACTTCCCATGTAGGTAAGTCAGCTTTACTTGCTTTAACAGAATTGAGAATTCCAGGGCCTTACCAAGGGTTCTTGAAGAGTGTAGATGTAACGCCCCGACTCGTAAACCCGGTCCAGTCGTAAAGACTCATGTCGGATTTCGATCGGAACGTCACAATGGGACAATCCAAACGATAACATTACGGTAGAGGATTTTACATAAACATTGAGACATTATTACAGCGGAAATGAAATTACTCAAATCATCAGCTTACAGTCATAAGACTTCATCCACATAGATCGAAATAAAAAGTAATAACTTAACAAGTCATTTATTATATGACCAAATTTCACACACAAATTTTTTCTTAACTACCTAAGATAAAGACTTGTAGCAAATCCAAGCTACGGTCAGAACAGTGCGAGATCACTCCTCGCTTTCTTCTACCGCTTCTCCTGAAAATATTCAACGGGGTGAGTCTACGAATAGACCCAGTAAGAGATTGAGCATAGTATCCAGTCATAACATGTAAAAATATATCCAAAGTGATTTACAATATTCCATTTTATAAATCATTCTTAGGCATAATTTCAAATAGATAACATGAGATTAACACATTATAACTAAATTTCAAATTTACGATCATAAGTCATACTATGAACATTTTACAAGTAAAACATGACATTAAAACTTTATTCTATCAATGAGAATTCAACATTTGTAACATCAACATATAATATGATTCGATTCATTTATCAATAGAATGATTCCAATACTAGGCGGAGTATAGCCTCACGCATAGTGAAAAGATCCAAACAGACTTAATCTGTCCTTTTCCAAATCACCATTTGATATACTGGAGATTCATTAACAGTAAACCTTTACAGTATAATAACAGTAAAATGCAATAACAATTCAGAAGGCAATGACACTAGTTTCAATATCAGTTCAATGAGCAGTAACAGTAATTTCAATATCAATTCACTGAAGTGTAACAGTCGTTTCAATATCAATTCAGTGAACAGTAATAACAGTTCCAATATCAATTCAGTGAGCAGTAATAGTCGTTTCAATAACGACTCAGTGAACAGTAGCTGTGGTAAATAGCCAAGACACAATGCCCAAAGCACCACTAGAAGGACAGTCAGTCGGTACTCGATCACCTAGGTAAATAGTGATGAGTCTTGGTTACTGCGCAGAACTGGGAGAAGTCATCTCCACCTTAACCAGTGGTACTTGTCCATCTCCAAGATTTCAATCTCCGTTACCCTCGGGGCCAGTACAGTGTGAACCTCTCCATAGGGGTATTTCTATGGCTTGGTTCCAGTCTCCCCCTATGGTGGCAGTGTCCATTTGACAGTAATAACAGTACGGTTGTTGATTTGTTTTTTTAGTTAGATTAGATTCCTATCCCGCCCCCTTTAAATACATACATGCATAAACATGTGAATCAAAGACAAGGGGATGAAAGGATGGAAATACTAACCGTGATCGCCACCAAGGATTAACAACGCCGCAAGGATGAAGAAAGGAGTGCAACGGCGTCGTATACCTTGGAAAGAAAACTTGATCGCGCTTGAAACGGGGTGCGGGGAACTTGTGGATTCAAACCTCCTCTCCTTCCAGCCGGCTAGAGGAAGAGGGCCTCACGTTGTATTCATGCTCTCCTGCAAAACAAAGATCAAACAAGGACAAAAAACCCATTAGAACATGCATGTGTAGTATCAATCCCGTAGTGATAAAATAGTGTTAGAAATTGAGGAAGAACGCACCAGGGGGAGGTTTTTAACCCCTGTGGAAGGGTGGAAATAATAGGTGGGTGTGTTGTGCATGCATGGGATTTGACATCACGAGATTTGATTAAGAGAATAGAGAGAAAACGATGATGCAAAATGGAGAAAAACGCATGTATAGCAGAAAAGTGCAAAAAACTGTGATGATTTATGATTTTGAGGAGATTAGAACTAAGAGTGTAGATCATGAAATCAAGCCCAGAAGGATAGAATAGAAAGCCAATACTTCCCTCTTCAAGTCAGGGTCGAAGGATTGAGTCGGCGGTGCAGCATGGCTTCGCCCCACGTCCGAAAAGAGCCCCCCGTCGCGACTGCGAACTGGGCAGTTTTTATAGAGTTTTACAAGAAAGCCTCATCTTCTTATCACGACTCCCGGAGATAGAGTCCAAGATAAATCGAGTTCTTTGGATCAAACTTGAGATAATACTAAGGACAAGAGATAGGAACAAACGGGGATCAATTCAGAGGAGGATTCTAGAAGATATGTCTTTTGGAAGGCAGCCCCGGAGCCTTATCTGCAGAGTTTTAGTTGAACTAGGAAACATAAATAATGATCTTGCGACCCATCTTCCAATAGATATTGCCAATAAAAATTTGATTCCTATGAACCAAATTCAAGATAATACCAAGGGCTAGAAGTAGGAAAAAACGGGAATCAATTTGGATAAGAATTCAAGAAGTTATGGACTCTTCAAGAGGGCCACGGCGCACAAAAACGGAGCAGAGTCCAGCACGAATTGGACTCTCTGGTGCATGTAACGGTCTATCATAGGACCGTCAGAGTGATGTAATGGACTAGGGTAGGTCTGTCACACTCTGGAGGTCGAACGAGACGTTTTCGGATGAGATTGGATGTAACGCACCTAAATAGGGCCGTCACTTGGTCTAACGGTCAAGGATAGGACCGCCACACTCTAGGGGTTGAACCGGGCTGTTTTGGGCAAGTTTTGGTGTGACGGTCTATCGTAGGACCGTCACACTGAAGTAACGGTCTTCACTGGGCCGTCACTTCAATGAAGTAACGCACCTGCAAATGACCTTCACATCGATGAAGGCAGATTCTGGGCAGACTGCGCGCGACTTTAGAAATCGAAGCGTATCTCTCAAACGGTGGAGAATTAGAAAAAGTGGTAAACATAGAAGTTGTAGATAACTGAGAGAAGAACAACTTTCATGAAGAAAGAAATGTGAGAAAATGATTGGAAGAGGGTGAAAATAGGGCTGGAAGAGAGAGGAAAATTCTGGAATGTAGGTGAACAGCACAACACGCCAGAAAAATGTGAATAGCTCACAATCGGGGCAGAACCGGCCAATGGTGTAGAAGAAGAAATTGTAGATCTTTGAAAGAGGAACAACTTTGATGAAGACAACTTTTTGAAAGAGGGAATGGAAGAGGGTGAAAAAGAACCACTTTCAGGACTGCACAGTGAGAGAGAGGTGATTACTTGAGGGAAGCCGGCATAAATGGGCCGAAAGTTGACTTAGAAGCCGGAATTTGAAAAGATAAGCTCCGTGGCTCTAAGAAATCATGATCTCCAAGACTCAAAGGATATGGAATGGTAAAAATGGGCTCAAAATCCATCCAAGGAAGCTCCAAAATAATGGCTAATTCGGGGCATCAAAAATGATGAATAAGAGAAACGACGCAACTTGTAGGCTAAAATGGGTGTCAACAGATGCCCCTCCTTGATGTTCGCTTTACAAGGGAACGAGCGAAAGCGACGCGGAGGTGAAATGGAAAGGAGATGGAGCGAAAGCGATAGCGACATGAAATGGAGATGAAGCAGAGATGAAGCGGAGGGAACTGATAAGCGGGCATCAAGGCCAAAAAAGACACCCGTTACAACCAACAAGCGACAGGAATTCTCCCGAAAACGCCGAACTAACCACCTGAAATGATTGACAAGGATGAGACATGTCTGGAGAACTAAACTAAAGGAGGAAAAAGGAAACACGACCAGCCTCATCGGGGACACAATCCACGGACAATGAGTGGGTCAGAAGGAACACAGCATAAGAGCTGGAAAGGAGAGATAAGACTGAGATAAAATCCAGACAGGAATCACACTGGCCAATTAGACCAAGCGGCAAGATCAGAGAAATCGTTCAAATTCGGAGTGGAATGAAGAATCTCTTATCCAAGAGAACTGAGTGCAATCAATCATTGCTGAGGAGAAATCCTTGAATGGATCACGAGACATGAATGCTCAAAAATGACATGATGCATGCTGGGCTAAAATAAAGAAATCATTAAAATGAATGCAAAGAAAGATAAAATAGAAAGTACTCAAGGATAATATTGCTAGACTGAACCAAGAAGGGGTCAAGAGTCTTCTTGCAACCACGGCGTGCGAGACAGAGTCTATCGTCCCCCACTCGACTCAACCGAGCGGCCTATCCAACGATTAACCGTATGCTCTTAGATCATCATCGTTTTTGTTAAAGGGGAACATCAGATCCCAGAACACACGGACAACCAGCCGGTCCTTGAGAGGTTATAATAATGTAGATACCATATAGTAATGCAACAATGAGCAAGGATAGAGAACCATACCTGACTTACCTGCCAAGCGAAACGGCATTTTTTTAGATTTTTGATTTTTGATTTTTTATGGATTTTCAAATTAGACAACAATATGAATGACCATGATGTGAACATGAACGAATATGAACGAGCATGACATGATAAGAGAAATATGAACAAAATATGTCACAACATAACATAACGAAGATGGATGAAACATAACAAACAAACAAATGGCAAGCATACATGCGACTAAAGGCACGGTGGGACAAGACAACACGCACACAGCGGGACAGCACACATGGTGGTATAAGGACATGGTGGGACAAAGACACGTGGGATGACAATACCACGGAGGACAAAGACACGTGTGATGAATGACACGACGGGATAGGGACACGTGTGACGAATGACACGGCGGGACAAAAGACATGGAGGACCATAGAAATATATGACAAGGACACAACGGGACAAAAGACATGGAGGACCATAGACATGATGAAGATAACAAACACATTTTTCAATCAAAGCCCAAGATCAGATGAAGCAGAACCGCCAGGTTCAAAACCGTGAGATATTGCCCACTCATGGAAACATGATTAAGCAAATAAGCGAAAGCTGAGAAGGCCACGAGCTTCAGAACAGATCCAAAGATAGGATTGAAGAGATGAGAATAAATTGAAAAACACGAGCAGAGGCACAGTGAAAGATAGAGCAAGGAAAGCTTGAACCTGCAACCTGCAGCCTGCACACTTAGCAAACAGATTACGTATATGTCCTCAAGATAAAAATAAAAGGAACAAAAGAGAAGTATTTTTGGATTTTTGTATTTCTGATTTTTTTTTGCCATATTCAAATTTTTGGGAATTTTTGACATATTTGATTTTTTTGGAATTTTGATAATATTTCATTTTTTTTAGATTTTGATAATATTTCATTTTTTTTGGATTTTGACAAAGCAATCTGCAGCACCCAAAGACGGGCTCGAACTATTGGCCAGGGATCGCCGTCCCTCCCCTCTCATTAAAGGCTTACCTTAAGCAGGGCGTGCATGTGAGGGTGGCTTACCATAACCAACAGCCTCTAAAGAACGGTGCCCCTACTAAGGCCATACCCGGGATACAACCCAGCCTAAGAGGGAGATAGAAGAAAATTGGAGACAAGCTTTATGCAGGATGGGAGACATCAGGATTTGAATTCCTTCCAGGGCACCACCCCTCAAAGAGATAGTCTGTTGCGCTGGGGCTTTGTGTCTTTGATTTTGAGACCCATATTTATCAGGCACGCATGCGACCAGGCTCATGACGTCCCGCGGGGCTTCGCCACTCTTGCCATGCCTTGGATTTTCATAATGTTGCATTGATTCATCATTGATTCATCCATATATGATTTTGACAGCCCTTATTGGCTAGATATTGCATGAAAGCTCACTTTCGACGGTCAAGACTGCCCCTATTTGAGACCTCTCTCGTATTAGGGAGCGCCTAGGTTGGTCATCTTATCCATCAACCTCTTGCCCCTGCACTTGGCCGAGCAGAGAAAAGAAAAAGACCTTTGTGCATACCCAAAGTATGGCCAAAGCAGCAACGGTGTTGCACTAGAGAGATTGGCTATGGCTTGCCGTGTGGTGTGTGGAAAACCCATGCTTAAAGGTCACCCTCAACGATCGGGGAATGAACTGGACTCCTAGCGGGGAGCTATCACCAGCCTAAGGATGCTGCAGAAGCAAACTCATTTTAAATGAACTAAGCAAATTTCTAAAAGCCACTTAACCATGTGAGGAACCAACATTTATCTTAACAATGTGCAGGAGTAAATAAGTGATAATAATAGCATGTTCTTTGCACAAAATAAAGATACCTTGCAAATCCACGGAATGAAACTAGCATCTTGAAGCAATCGTGATCATCGAGCTTCGTGCAACACGAGCTTCATATTCCTTGCTTGACAGGACGAAAGGGAGAGGATAACAAAGGATTAAAGATTCCTTGACACGGAGGAGCGGCAGACATCAAACTGGACGAAGGAGGATAAAAAGGAAGAGAGACGAGGGCTAGAACTCCCTCGTTAAGGTGCCGAGACCCTGATAACAAGGAACCAATTACAGAAGAAATCAGATTAGCCGAGATCAAGGCGGACTAAAGCCTCAAAAATAGCAAGAGAAAGGGCGAAGACCCCGAAAGGGTGAAGAGGAAAGAGTAGAAAGGTGATAAGAAGAATCATCCGACGTGGTCGGAGAAGAGGAACGATAATCATCCGGCAGTGCCAGAGAAGGAGAATGGGAGACACCCGCCAAGGTCGGGGAATAAGAAGAACCCGGAGATACCGGAAGGGAAGAATCAGAGGCAACACCTGGAAGTCTCGGGGAAGAATAATCAGGTGATGTCCCGAGATTAGGATGGAATGATGACATAGGCCAGGGCCTAGAATCGTGAGAGGACGGAAAATCTGGAGGATCCGGGGAAAAAAGAGAGGAATGGGGACGCATTGACCTATGGAAGGAGGAGAAAATAATGGAGATAGGATCAGATGGAGGAAGATACACCACCCAAGGGTGGGAACTGAGTAGAAGGAAGGATGAATGAAAAGAAAAGGAGGAAGAGGTGGACCCCTGAATGCACAACCGATAGCCATTGAGTTTATGTCGCCGCCTCTTCTTGGCAGAAATTTCTTGAAAATGGACCCACCTGGTGCAGGCTTGGACCTTCGGGCTTCTTAATCTGTAATACCTTCTCAAATAACGGGCCCACCTAGCAGATGACCTGGCCCGACTGTGAACATGCAACTTCATCGGTGCGGTTGCCCCTAGACACCCGGTGCTAGCAATATGCGAACATTCTTGAGCGAGTAACCCTTCAGAGTGATGAATATCACAAACCCACGAGGTTTTGTCTCTCGGCACTAGAAGCATGAGATTCGGTAACTCCACTCGGAACTCAGTCTTGAAGCACAACTCCCTTGATAGAAGAGACGGGTGAAGCTGAGGGAGAGTAATACACGGCGTTGACATGGCCGGTTTGCTAATAAACCGAGGAAGATTACACAACAGGTGCAGAATATCCTTGGAAAGTGTAGATGATACGGCCAATTGCCCCTTGAACATAGAACCCATAATCTGCTTGGTGGCCATATGTGTTAACACAACGCGGGTAGAGAACCCTTCTTGGCCTGTCATCTGAACAGCAATAGAGCGAGGAGAAATAATAGCATCAACGGTGAACTCTCCGGCGAGCAAAGAGATTGCCACCGACCTCGCTCGGGAAGAAACTGGCATCAACTCAAGGGAACTCTTCTTAGCAACTCTCATCTTTGAAAGTAGAGGCGCATCATCCCCAAAATAACCAGGGACGAGGACACGAACCGGCATCCGACAGATAAAATCTTGAAACTTGAAATGCATTGCCGGCACTGAATCATCCTGACTTGGCTTATTGTCTCCCTGGGGATTAGACCCGAGGGGCACCAAAGGAAGCGCACACCCGCTCCGTGGGGTGGTAGTGGTTGGAGAAGTAAAGGGAATATGTTTCGGTGGAACATGTGAAGGTTTGGAAGGCATGGAGGCTCCAACGGGAGTGGTGATGGAAAGTGAAAGTGCAGGTGACGTGCCGATGATAGGCTCGGGTGGTGATAAAGGTGACGGCGAAGGCGTGACTGAGGGTAGAGATAAAGGAGAAGGTTTGGCTTGCTCAGGCTCGGGCAAAGGTGATGGCGGAGATGGAGGCGAGGGTGGAGATGGAGGTGGTGATGGAAGCATTGGTGGTGGAGATGGAGATGATGGTGATGGCAATGGAGATGGTGAGGATAGTGATGAAGGCGATGGGGGTAGTGGACATGGAGGTAGAGAGGGTGAAGAGGGAGGTTGTGGTGTCCACCGTCGACGTGTCGACACAACGCGTCGAGCGGTGTTAGGGATAGAATTAGTGGTAGTTGCGGTAGGGGAAGAAGGGGAGGCACTAGCCTGAGCAGAGGCTTGGGTTTGTGGCGGCGATGGAGCCTGGGTAAGAGATGGTGGAGGTAACGGAGTAGGTGATGGAGCGAGTGCAGCACTAGACGAGGAATAATAGGGGTGCCCCTGACCTTGAAGTAACAGAGACGGCTGCCCGGGTGGCACTTCTTGCTGCTGCTGTTGGCTGTGGAGATGTAAAATGACTTTATGCATAGCGGCCCAATCAATCCTTTCCTTAGCTTCCAGGTCATAAACATAATCCTGGAACTCGGGACAATCCTCAATCAAATGCCCCTGCTGACGGTGGAAATCACAGAACTGAAGCATATCCCCGACCGCGGGTCGGTAAGGCACAACCGGAGAGAACGGCAACGCGTGAGTGGCCATCAAAGCCCGAAATATATCGGTGAAACACTCCGACAAAGGAAGATGAGGAGCCTGCTTCGGGCAAGGTGGATGCCGAGGGATATGTAATGGTGGAGAAGGTTGTGGAGTCGGAAGTGGGGGTTGCGTAGGCAGGAGTGCGTGGCTAGTGGTGGAGGGCTTTGGTGATGGCATGTGTGGAACGGGATGAGGGGGTATGTAGACGGCATCTACTTGCTCGGGATGTGGTGTTCCCTTGACCAGAAGTGGAGATGGAGACGGGTATGTGGATGCGGGAGGCTGACTCTTGGAAGGTTGATATGCGGAGGCGTATGGGTACGTAGAGGCGGGAGGTTGGTGGAGACTCGAGGAGGGATATGTGGCGGAAGGCTGACTCATGGCCGGCTGACTCATGGGAGTGTAGGGTTGGCACGTGGAGGGTGAAGGTTGATATGTGGAGGTGGATGGTGGAGACTCAAGGTCAATGGAATCTTGCATTTGTTGGCGAATGAAGCGGGCTCGGCTGTATAATTGTTGCCAGGAGGTGATGTTGTTGAGGGCTAAGATGAACCGATACTCGGGTGTTGCATTTGATATCAGCATCTTGATTTGTTCTCCCTCCGGAATGTGTCCCGAGACTTGCGCAGCAAGGTGACGCCAGCGGTCGGCAAAGGTGCAGAAATCCTCTTCGGGCTTCATCATCTCTTGGGCCAGATCCGCGATAGAATACTTGGGCCCAACCTGGTCTTGATACTGCTGAATAAACTTTTCTTGAACGGCATGAAAACTCACAACTTGCTCTTGCGGAAGAGAGAAGAACCAATCCCGAGCCGGGCCTTCCAATGACAGACCAAATAGATAAGCCATCAAGTGTTGGTCATGTCGAAATTGGGCCGACTCATAAACAAACTCCTTCAAGTGCACATATGGGTCACCGACTCCACTATAACGGTGATATGCGGGAATTTGTGAAGATGGCGGAAGCCGAAGACCTTGAAATGCGAATGGGATACTCAAGGAGGATTTGGGATCGATCCGGCATTGAAGCTCATCAAGCTGGCATTGGGTTTGAGCAATCATCTCCTGGGTAGGGAGAGATCGAGAAGAATATGGGCCAGCTTGAGCAAGAGGTTGTGAATTGGGACCAGGAGCATGGTATTGGGCCGGATAAGAGGATCCAGGCTGAGAAGAAGAAGGGCCCATTCCAAGAATGGAAGGATATGTGGGCCTGGAAGAAGTATGAGCATAAGGACCCATTGGGCTGGCAGCAACATGGGCAGAAGGATGAGGCCCATTAAGAGAATAAGTCCCATTAGCAATTGGGCCAGCAACATATGAAGGAGAAGGAGGAGGCCCATGAATAGAAGATGGCCCATTATGAGAAGAAGGCCCATTAAGATGAGACGCAATAAGACGTTGGGCCTGGGTCGGGTCTATTTGGCGAACAAGGCTTGAAAGATGGGCCATGAGATTAGCCTGGCCCTTGGATGGATCAGAAGGACCACGGGAAGATGGGCCTGCGTGGGAAGAGGATTCCACGCGAGAATAAGAGGAAGATTGGGGAAAAGGATGATACAAGGGGTTGGAATGATGCTCCATGAGGGCAAATGGAGACTTAATATAAGGATATCAAGGTGAATACAAGTGGGGAAGCAATGGCTTAATGGGCTCGAGGACAAGAGGGGACTGACCCACTAATGCAAAGGCGAATGGACAACGGACCACGGGACAATGGACACACAAAATGGGTTAAGCTAAATGGGCCTAACAACAACAAAACATATGGATGATGAAAGAATGCAACACGAAAATCACTAATGGGCTTGGACAAGCCCAAACAACACAAACAATGCAATGTGAGAGTTTTCACCCAAGTCAAACAAGTTGATATGATGGGAAATATTTTAGAGATTTTAATAGACCTTTTAATGATTTGAATTAATAATAATTCCCTCAAGATGGGAATGCTATGGAAATAAGGTCCAAACTTTGGGTTGACTAAGGTTAACTCCCTCACACTTATGCAAATGCAAGCCTAAGGGGTGGAAAGGTACAACCGGCCCGGTGTCCGTGTGGGAATCCACGGCTCACGGGGACTTATGGAGGTCCTTGATGTGCTTTCCTGGTCGGCTCCAAGGAATATGGAGACGAGAGGTCCACGCACCAAGGTAGAAATGCAACTATGATATGCAACGTATGGCCCTATGTGCACCGGAGTGCATGCAAATTCTAGCTTAAAACTAGAAAATCAAGACTAGATAAAACTATGCAAACATGATCCAACTAAAACAAATAGTATATGGATGGAAAGATAATACAAAGGTCTGCACAACGGCCCCAAGAATAGATCAATCTGACCCCGGGAGGTCAATCAAATCACTAAGCAAAGATGCCCCCGTGAACCTATGCGCAGACCACATGCAGATTTTATGGATAAAATGCTAAAATGATGACAATTTTTAACTAAGCAAATGAGACCCAAATGATGCAAATAAGCTATGGATGGAAAGACAATACAAAGGACTATCCAATGGATCAAAAATCAGTGTAATCAGACATCGGGAAGGCAGTCAAATCACTCATTAAAGATGTACCTGTGAACCTGTCCCTGAGCCTACCTGCAGAACTTATGCACAAAACTCAAAACGTTGGACAAGATTAGAATATGCAAATGTTTACCAAATGATGCAAATGATATATGGATGGAAAGACAATACAAAGGGCTATCCAACGCAACAAGAATCAGCTCAATCGGACTCCGGGATCAAAAGTTATGCCTCGATGAACACTGCCCTGTGAGCATGCACGCAAGACTGCCAGAAGCCGTGTAACGGTCTACCAAAGGACCGTTACATGCATGTGACGGTCTACTGCAGGACCGTCACACTACCAGAGCCCTTAAAACACCAAAAATAGTTGGAGAATGGAAGAAATATCACCTAAACATGAACATGCACCTACCCAACCTACAAAAGAGCATGAAAACAAGCGTGATGGGCATTGGTGTCCCACCGTGATCGCCAAAAAACTGTTGATTTATTTTTTTAATTAGATTAGATTCCTATCCCGCCCCCTTTAAATACATACATGCATAAACATGTGAATCAAAGACAAGGGGATGAAAGGATGGAAATACTAACCGTGATCGCCACCAAGGATTAACAACGCCGCAAGGATGAAGAAAGGAGTGCAACGGCGTCGTATACCTTGGAAAGAAAACTTGATCGCGCTTGAAACGGGGTGCGGGGAACTTGTGGATTCAAACCTCCTCTCCTTCCAGCCGGCTAGAGGAAGAGGGCCTCACGTTGTATTCATGCTCTCCTGCAAAACAAAGATCAAACAAGGACAAAAAACCCATTAGAACATGCATGTGTAGTATCAATCCCGTAGTGATAAAATAGTGTTAGAAATTGAGGAAGAACGCACCGGGGGGAGGTTTTTAACCCCTGTGGAAGGGTGGAAATAATAAGTGGGTGTGTTGTGCATGCATGGGATTTGACATCACGAGATATGATTGAGAGAATAGAGAGAAAACGATGATGCAAAACGGAGAAAAACGCATGTATAGCAGAAAAGTGCAAAAAACTGTGATGATTTATGATTTTGAGGAGATTAGAACTAAGAGTGTAGATCATGAAATCAAGCCCAGAAGGATAGAATAGAAAGCCAATACTTCCCTCTTCAAGTCAGGGTCGAAGGATTGAGTCGGCGGTGCAGCATGGCTTCGCCCCACGTCCGAAAAGAGCCCCCCGTCGCGACTGCGAACTGGGCAGTTTTTATAGAGTTTTACAAGAAAGCCTCATCTTCTTATCACGACTCCCGGAGATAGAGTCCAAGATAAATCGAGTTCTTTGGATCAAACTCGAGATAATACTAAGGACAAGAGATAGGAACAAACGGGGATCAATTCAGAGGAGGATTCTAGAAGATATGTCTTTTGGAAGGCAGCCCCGGAGCCTTATCTGCAGAGTTTTAGTTGAACTAGGAAACATAAATAATGATCTTGCGACCCAGCTTCCAATAGATATTGCCAATAAAAATTTGATTCCTATGAACCAAATTCAAGATAATACCAAGGGCTAGAAGTAGGAAAAAACGGGGATCAATTTGGATAAGAATTCAAGAAGTTATGGATTCTTCAAGAGGGCCACGGCGCACAAAAACGGAGCAGAGTCTAGCACGAATTGGACTCTCTGGTGCATGTAACGGTCTATCATAGGACCGTCAGAGTGATGTAACGGACTAGGGTAGGTCCGTCACACTCTGGAGGTCGAACGAGACGTTTTCGGATGAGATTGGATGTAACGCACCTAAATAGGGCCGTCACTTGGTCTAACGGTCAAGGATAGGACCGCCACACTCTAGGGGTTGAACCGGGCTGTTTTGGGCAAGTTTTGGTGTGACGGTCTATCGTAGGACCGTCACACTGAAGTAACGGTCTTCACTGGGCCGTCACTTCAATGAAGTAACGCACCTGCAAATGACCTTCACATCGATGAAGGCAGATTCTGGGCAAACTGCGCGCGACTTTAGAAATCGAAGCGTATCTCTCAAACGGTGGAGAATTAGAAAAAGTGGTAAACATAGAAGTTGTAGATAACTGAGAGAGGAACAACTTTCATGAAGAAAGAAATGTGAGAAAATGATTGGAAGAGGGTGAAAATAGGGCTGGAAGAGAGAGGAAAATTTTGGAATGTAGGTGAACAGCACAACACGCCAGAAAAATGTGAATAGCTCACAATCGGGGCAGAACCGGCCAACGGTGTAGAAGAAGAAATTGTAGATCTTTGAAAGAGGAACAACTTTGATGAAGATAACTTTTTGAAAGAGGGAATGGAAGAGGGTGAAAAAGAACCACTTTCAGGACTGCACAGTGAGAGAGAGGCGATTACTTGAGGGAAGCCGGCATAAATGGGCCGAAAGTTGACTTAGAAGCCGGAATTTGAAAAGATAAGCTCCGGGGCTCGAAGAAATCATGATCTCCAAGACTCAAAGGATATGGAATGGTAAAAATGGGCTCAAAATCCATCCAAGGAAGCTCCAAAATAATGGCTAATTCGGGGCATCAAAAATAATGAATAAGAGAAACGACGCAACTTGTAGGCTAAAACGGGTGTCAACAACGGTAACTATAAATATGACATATATGAAATAGACATATGCCACTCAAAAATCCATGCTGTGAATACTAAAATATGCCAATATTAAAAATCCTTTTTTTATGAAATTATCAACTTATCTAAATTTAAGGGCATATATATATATCAAAATTTTCTAATTCTGTTTACAAAGCTCAGAATACATCAAAATTTCATGGAATCAATACATTTACAGAAAGGATCAAAATAGAAAATTATCATAATTTTTTAGACAGTATTCATAATTTTTATAGGATTATTTATATTCCATTTATTCATCAAAAATTTCTAATTCTGTTCTCTAAACTCAGAATACATTGTAATTTCAGGAAACTAATACATTTATAGGAAGGATCAGAAACAAAAATTTTCCATCATTTTTTAGACAGTAATTATAATTTTTCCAGAATTACTTATACTCCAACATGCATCATAAATTAACTAAATTTAGCTACTAAATTCAGAAGACCATTAAACTTTTACTGAACATCACATTTATATGTAACACTACACATAAAATTTGTCATAATTTTTCATGCAGGAATTCAAATATTTATAGAATCATTTAAATTATCCTATATATAGAAAATTTACTAAATATATCCACAATACTCAGAAAATTACTAAATATTTACAGAACATTTTTCCAAACAAAAGTAGCATATAGGGAAACATTCACTATTTGTCATTCAGTATTTCGAATTTTTAGAATTTTATATATGTTTCTAATATTTACAACAATAACTTCTAAATAGAAAAAATTATTCAGAATGCTTAAAATGACTAACATATATTAACAATTAACTTATAAACCTTAAATATCAATTCTGAAATTTTCTCAGAATTTTTCACAAAATATTAACATTTATTTAATTTTTTAATTATTTATTTAAACATTAAAAATTATATAAGTCAAGACTCAGTGATCAAAATAAAATACAAATTTAACCAGTAAGTTTTAACATGCATGCAAGTCTTTTGATGAAGTTTCATAATTTTATATGTAGTATTTCTATTTATCCCATAATTTTATTTTTCAAAACAAATATTAAGAATTCTGTAATTCTATTCACAAACATCTACAATCACTGATATTTACAGAACATAGTACACTCAATGGAATAACCATAAGGTAAAATTTTAAGATTTTTAGGAACGGGATATCTAATTTCTATACAATTATCTATTTTTCTCTCATGTATTAAAAATTCATTAACAAAAATATCGTCATCCAAAATGATGAAAATTATCCTACATATGGATCTTGCAGTAACATTTATTTCTAAAATTCGTGGTGATTTTATATCACCCCATTAACCCTGTCGTATAATTAAACTCCTTTAGGATAATATTAAAATATTCATAAATGTAAAGATAATTTGAATCAGACATGAAAATTTTTACAGAGGTCTTAGAACATCATATCCTATGATTATGAAAAGTTTCTAAATTTACCATGCACCGATACTAATTATAGTGTATTAAACACTTAATTTACCCTTAATCACATGCCTTAATATTAATGATTTAATACTAATCCGACTAAGATATAATCACACATAATGAAACAATGATCTCTGGACTTAACTATCTATAGAGATACTAATTACACACCTTAAACCATTTTAAATATGTTAATTCATGCTAATCAAAAGGATTAAATGCTAAATCTCTTACCTTAACGACGCTTTAACACCACCTTAATTAGCCTTCCTCCCCCTCCTTATGCACTTCACGTAGCCAGCCCTCAAAGGAAGTAAATGAGGCCCTCTACCCAACTATTTATAGGGGATTTGCTCTAATCAATCTTAGCCATTGATTTAAATCAATGGGGGAGATTAAACTTTGATTTTAGTATTATTTAATTAAAATTTGACATTCAAACTTCACCAACCCACTCAGCCCATTCTTTTGACTATCCCACATTTTTCTTTTTTTTATATGCATAAGACACATGGGATTGACTAAATGAAGGAAAAATATTTAAACTAATGAAGCTTAAATAACAAAATAAAAAATTAATATATAAGCCGCAATTGCGGTAGGCAGGGGGGGCGAGGGCGGCGCCCGCCCGCCCGCCCCGCGCACGCGGGCGCGCGTGGGCGATCGGCCCTTGCCGACAGCCCATTTTTTCATTTTTTTTATTTTTTTCATTTTAACCTTTAATTTTTTATTATAATTATACCTTTCTTCCTTTTTTTAAACAATTATTTTTAAACTTTTGTTTATATATTTTTTCTTTCTTCTCTTTCCCTTAACTTTTAAACCTCCTTTTTTTCTAGAATAATTATAATAGGACTAAGAATTTAAACATTTAGGCATAAATAAATATATTTTCATTAATCAAATAAAATACTAAACTATAAATTCGTAGGGCATTACACTGTAGACATGATTTACCACATGTTTTAGATTATAGATAGCAATGTGCTTATCCGCACGTTTGTTTTACCTTCCAACCAATCGTCATGATGTTTGATCCTGCAATCAAGATAGACAAGGTTTAATACCATGCTTATTTACATTAAAGAGACAATGAAACCTCTTGCCTCTTGCCTCTTGTTCTTGTTCACAGTAAAGAGATTATGAAACCTCTTGTCTCTTGTTCTTGTTCACATTAAAGAGATTATGATCATTGCCATCTCAACCATACATAAGCAGCAAGAGCACAAGGACACTTGAAAGATCACTCAGCCAAGTAACATCATGAATCCTCATACTATAAAGTTAGTTCTCATCGAACTATAAAGTTTAGTTATCATCAAAAATAAATGCACCATATACAATAATCTCCCCCTTTTTGATGATGCCAAACTTTATGACTAACATAGGTAGAGCATATTCTTCTCCCCCTTTGACATGATCAAAAAGTGGGAGGAATGCAAATGAAGTTCAAATTTCAGCAATTTTTTTTATTTTCTGGAAATGCATAAAAACTCAAGGCAAGCATGTGATGACACTATGAATGTATGCAATGCAACTAAGCAGACATGATGACACTATGAATACCAATTGAAGGCAAATATCCCATATAGCAAGTGTAAAGAGATGGAAGTTCAAAATTTTGGAATTTTATTAATTTTTAGATTTTTACATTTTCTTTTGAAATGCATGAGGCTAGTTACATACAAATGAATCATATGAAATACACAAAATGCAGCTAAACAGTTACATATAAACATATATGCAACATATCTCCCCCTTACGTATGTAAGAAGGGAATGGGTATAAGAAAAATGCATGAGTCATGACAATCGGAATGCACATGTGTAGCACATGGGAGATTGTGCAATCATATAGGAGATTCAAGCAATTGTTAAAGCAGTCAATCAATTTTCTGAATACATAATAAATCAAATTTCCAAGGGTGTGAGTGAGTAACATGAAAAATGATAGTTGCAATATGGATATTCAGATTTTCAGATCAACACAAGGAGACATTTTACCTACTGCATTTTAATTTTGAGAACGTCATATTGGAGGCTTCACTCTACCTCAAAAATTTTCAACATCAAATTTAAAATGATATCACAAGATAAGCAGAATTTTTTTAAGAGTGATCAGGTTCAAAAAATTCCTTTTTACACGAGTAGACACATGGAGCTCATGTCAGAATCCCCGGTTACTCAGAATATTGAACCATTTCACTTCATTTTGACCAGAGGTACTTTAGTCAACACTTTTCAGAAATGAACCACATCACGTCTCAGGTGACATGTGCCCAATTTACTCAGTGAGACTGAGTATTGCTCTACCTTATCTTTTTCATTTCAGATTTTTCAAACAAGGATAGGTAGGCAGCTTTTTCCTCAACTGTCTCTTCAACATTCATGCAACAAGTTTAGCATCTCGAGAGTGTTGAAAAGAAATTCATATATCCTTATCTTTAACACTCATTTTCACATTTTGTGCAAGAAGTGTATGAATTTGATTCAGCATGTATACCGAAAATATCATGAACACATAACAGTACAACTCCCCCTAAATAGATGCATTTAAGATATGAACTCCCCCAGAATGTATAACATGAAACAGTCCAATAATGACTCAAATACAACATTATTTATCAAGAAAGCATATGGTCATAGAAAGTCCAAAGGATGGGAGTGAATAACATATATAAGCATGCAAGCACACATTGGGAGTTAATGCAATATGTAATGCAAGATGAAGAGATTTGTAATTTTGGTTTTTGAATTATTGGCCCCAAAGATTTGCATGCTTAAAATGTCAACTATGTAAATGATATGCAGAAAATGATATGCACATATACAAGGTGATGCAAGATTTCAGTTTTTATTTGAAAGTTCTAATTAAATGAAAAAGTTTAAGATGGGTGCAAAATGTGTTTTGCCTGTTTTTCATTTGAATGAATTAAATGCATGTAATGTATGAACTCCAATGCATGCAGCGTATGGCGACATGAGAATGCAATGCTTGATGCAAAAGCAAGATGCAAACCAAGATGGGAAGGCTTGATTTACAGAGTATCATGACAGATGGCACAAGAAGGCATTCACATTCAAATGATTATCACCAAACATTTTCCATGGTATGGCCTTTAAGAATAGGGATGTAAATGTGATCAATAACAAATAATGCAACCCAATTGTTTTCAAGGATTTGTTCAAAAATAGATTTTCAATTGAAATAGCTCAGTTTAAGGATTCATTCACAATTCAACCATTTGACTTCTCCGAGTTCCAGTACAAGGCGGAGAACTTGATCCAAAGACCAACTCACGCATAGTGAGAGTTTCTAGGTGGACGTTACCCACCTTTTCACCACTCAGTATTTGATATACCATATACTCAATTAAGCTCAAATGTGCTCAAGCAATTCAGATTGAAAGATGTTCAATAATCAACAAAATCGTTAGAATTTGTAATTAGTATACCAATTGAAGTCCCGAAACTCACACAACAATGTCATGATCAACTCAGATATTGCAATTAGTATGATATGCATTTCCACAATGATGAGTTCAAATTACAATTCAAAATCATTCACATGTACTTGAACCACTAAGATGTTCTTACCTGACTTCCTCGTGAGAAGTGTATGATCAACCTTACCTATTGAATCCGTTCTCAAACAGAATGGTGTGAGCCTTTCATACCATACCTTGGATACTTGCTTTAACACATACAAGACTTTCACCTGCTTGTACACAGTAATGGATGTTGAGTCGATCCTGGAAGTTGTTCTACAAGGACATCCTTACCCATCTCTTGGCAATGGTTGAGAAGGTTCTCATCATTTTTCATCCTTGCAAGGTATTCCATCAGTGGATTGAAGATTGACCACAGCTAGCCCAATCTCACTTGTATTCTTGGGAGTGTGATATGCATTCAAGGTTGAGAAATTTGATTTGTCAATTTTGATTCAGATCTATTAAAAATAACATGAAAAGTTTCTTTGATAACTAACATCCCCTTTAGAACTCCAGACTTGATGCATGACCTAGGAATGAGCCTAGGCACTAAGTTCACATGTCTATGCTAGGAACTCCCCCTTAAATGTAAGAACATGAAATGTTCAGTGAAAATTTCAATGACATATGCGGTCTTTAAGTAATTGACTCATAGTACCGGGCGGAGAACTTAGATCCGAAGATCACCTCACACGTAGTGATAGCTTTCAGACAGGCGTAACCTGCCCTTCCACATGTCACCATTTGATATACTATGTAGTCCTGGATGATGAAGGTAAGAGGATTGCAATGCATTATGACATGAATTCATAATATTCAACTTTTGCATGACATAGTGTGAATGTATATGCAAACTCAATGTATGAAACAGAACTTTTGATTTGAAGATTTTCAACCTCCATTTCAATAGGATGCTATATGAAGATGATATGCACAAGGTTATGCAAACAACTATGGATGGACTGCATGTACATACTTATGCATTATCACAAGATTCCGCACAAACAAAACAAGACATGGCACCTTTTCAAGAATAATGAGAAGGATATCATCTGAGCTTTCAGATTTCAGTTTGGATTTTCTTTTAACCTGACTTATGTTGCTGGGCCCGTGTGCCTTATCTTCTTAACTAGAAACACATTCCACACTTCATATTCTCATGGCACACCTGCAAAATAGATTTCTCAATTTGCACTCTTAGGTATCCAAATCATCTTGCGTCCTTGTGGGTTAGAAGCACTCTTGGCACGTGGCTTCCATTTCTTTACAACATTCAACTCATCATCTTTTATTAAAAAGTAATCATGCATTTTATGCCCAGATCGGCCACAGTAATGACAACATGACTTTAAAAACTTAAGAGCATGATGATTATTTGAAGCATGTGACATCACATTCATTCTTCTCATTTGCTTGATCATTTTGTGTGTGTTGGCATGATGTGTTGAATGAAAACTCTTTTTCTTCATTAGTAGCCAGCAGTGTGAAATTGTATGACCTCTTTTACCACAGTAATTGCAATGCATGAAAGGTTTTGTGGTAAACGATTGCTTTGAACTTTTGAAGCCAGTTCTATTCCTGTAAGCTTTCAAATCATCATTTTTCATAATGAAACAATCATGTATCATGTGTCCAAGTTTTCCACAGTAGAGACAAGAAACATTTCTTTTGTTAGATGCATGAGGTTTTACATGAATGTTTCTAGCATGCACATTTGGGACATTCACACTGTTTCTCGAGTTATGCTGAGTTTTGAGCATAGTGTGCTGCTAGGAGTTGGATTTAGAGGTGCTAGGTATACATGTACTATGAACAAATGAAGTGTGTAACTTATTTTCAAGTTTCTTTTTGTTCATAGGATTATATCCTAACCCTTCTCTTTGAAAGTTCTCTTTCAATCCTAAATTTTTTTCCAGATTTTCTTTGCCATCTACAAATTTAGACAACGAATTATTTAAGTCAAGAATTTCAGATTGAAGAGATGAAATGTGCAATTCAGCATTGGCAAGTTCTTCTTTACAAGTAGAAAGGCTAACATTCAACACAGCATTGGTAGTCTTAAGGCATTCTACTTCTTGCTTTAATTTTTTTTAATAAAAAGGCCAATGTAGACACCAAAAATTCTCACCCCATGTTTACGTGCAGAGGAATAAAGAAGAGGAGAAAAGAGAAGAAAAGATGAGAAGAAGAAAAGAAGAAGAGGAAGCCCACTAAACCGCCCTCTCAGCGGCACACTCTGGTGGCCCCCCCTGACCGGCACACCCCTAGGGTGCCCTCCAGCGGCACACCCCAGAGCAGCTCCGCCCGGTGCACCCTGCAGATGGCCTCACCGGCACACCTTGCGGACAGCCTAAACGGTGCACCCGTGAGGCCCTTCAGTGGCACAGCTGTCCGGCCCTTCAGCGGCACAGCTGTCTAGCATTTCAGCGGCACACTTTGCTAGCCCTCCAGCGGCACAGTTTCTCAGCCTTCTAGCGGCACAACTTTCTGGCTCTCCATCGGCACACTTTGCCCTCCTCTTTGCCTGGTGCAGCCGGCAAACCAAATCTCACGCCATGACCTACGATCCTTGGCACGTAATGGAGATCGTTCAAAGCTAGCTGAGGTGTTGCCCAGGGAAGGAGGCACGCAGGCTACCCCCTGCCACCAAGGACGGGAAAGGTCAAACCCATTTAATGCCTGTCATTCCCGCCACCAGTGCTCATGCCTGGACGGCCCCGCTACTGGGGTATAAAAGGCCCCCTTCTTCACGCGAACAAGACAGATAGAGAGACAAAAAAAAGGAGGCTCCCACTAAGACACAGGGAGCGCAGAAGAGAAGAAGAAGAAGAGGCCTACCGCTCTGACCACCACCACCTATGTGAATAAAAGGAGAAGAAGAGAGGAAGAGAGAAGAGCATGCAATCCACCTACCATCGTCTGAGCGAAGAGAAAGAAGGGAGAAGAGAAGAAGAGAAGAAGAGTGAAGCTTAGGAGGGGAGGAGCCGATGCTCCGTCCCCTCCCCCACTGTGTTTTCTTTGCTATCCCCTTTCTCCCCTTTTTTCATTTTCCCTCCGATGTACCAGCCTTCGGGCTCTCTCTCTCTTTTAAGGAATAAACGAGTCTGCAAGTATCTGAGTTGTATGTCTGCATTTCATGTGTGCTTGTCCTCAGCATTCGCATGGGCTCCCCTTGCTTTCTTTACTGCACTCCTCCTGGCCCGTTCTCCAGATGTTGCAGGGTCTACCCAACATCAATGGGCAGTGTCTCTGGCGTGATGGCGCTAGGTTACCCCCTCCCTATGGTCTCTCCCCTATGGGCTTGATCCTTAGACTCCATCTGGTGTAATGGCATCAGGTCTGCCCCTATCCTTCACCGGTACACCCCGGTGCATCCTAATCCGGCATACCCTTATGCCCTGCCCGGTACACCCTCACGGTGCCTCACCCGGCACACACCGTGGCCACCCTTTGCCCGGCACACCCCAGCCGTGCCTTCAACCAGCACACCTCCCAGCCTACTTGGCCGCCACACCTCCAGCACCTGTTCCTCCGGCACACCTGGGGCCAATCATAATGGCACACCTGAACCATTCCCTCTATCCTATGCACCCTCAGCTTGTTCTAGCCCATTCTAACTCGGTGTATCTCGTTTGTTGTTTTCCCCGAGTTTTCCAAAGTTTTCTCAAAGGTGTTGCTGCCTCTAGCGCCCACCTCAAATTGTCGGGTTCCGCCACTCCATGTGGGCGCGTTCCCTTTATCTCCCTTACCATCTTGGTTAAGGGGAGGTGCTGTCGAATTTTTCTCAGAATTAACCTAATAATAATGATAATAAAATAAAAGTAGTAATGCAAAAAGAAACAACAAATAAACAGACTAAACACCAATGAAACGGCTTTGCCGAAATGACAAAGAAACCCTAGAGCTCCCGAATAGACTGAACACCTTCATCTTTATGACGGACTACCGAACATAACCTCGAACATGACCTGCATGAATAAAATAAAGTTAAATTAAAATCCCATGCCTGCATTTCATGAATAAAAGAAAATTTCCTTGCATGCATTCCATGAATAAAGTAAAAGAGAGCTCCTCACACGCATTCTATGAAGGACAGAAACCTCCCCCGAACAAATCTTGCCTCAGTTGCCTTAACCCCTCAGCCCACTCAACCCGGCACACCCTGCCTGCACCTTATTGGGCACACACACTCTCTCTCTCACCGTCTCTCTCTCTCGCTCCCACCATCTCTCTCTCTCACCGTCTCTCTCTCTCTCGCTCCCGCCGTCTCTCTCTCTCCCTCACCCTCTCTCTTTCTCTCTCTTACCATCCCACCTCATCCCAGTGTCTCTCTCGCTCCCACCGTGTCTCTCTCTCCCTCACCCTCTCTCTTTCTCTCTCTCTGCGTCTCTCTCTCTCTCTCTCGCTCCCTCACCGTCTCTCTCTCGCTCCCACCGTCTCTCTCTCTCACTGTCTCCGTCTCTCTCTCTCTCTCACTCCCACCGTCTCTCTCTCTCACCTCGCCCCCACCGTCTCTCTCTCGCTCCCACCGTCTCTCTCTCTCCCTCTCTCCCTCACCGTCTCTCTCTCGCTCCCACCGTCTCTCTCTCACCCCCACCGTCTCACCTCTCTCTCCCATCGTATCACCTCTCTTTCTCCCACCGTCTCATCCCTCCCCCATCGTCTCACCTCTCTTCCTCTCACCGTCTCACCTCTCTTTCTCCCAGCGTCTCACCTCTCTCACCCTTTCACCTCTCACCCTGCACAGACCTTGCCTGAAGCTGTACTGACCTCGTGCTAGCAAGGCAAACATTGCACCGACCCTACCCCCTTCGTGGCCTGAACATGCATTGACCTCGTTCTGAATATGCACCAACCTCCTCTTTTACCCAACATAACCTGCATAGACCCTGGCCTAACCAAAACATGCACAGACCCTCCCTCACCTTAGACCAGAATGTGCACCGACCTTGTCCTTTGCATGCATGGAATCTGCACCGACCTGCCTTCAACCTTGGCCCAAACTAGCGTAGACCTCACCCCAAATATGCACAGACCTTGCCCCAGGCATGCTTAGACCTTGGCCTGAACATTGCACCAACCTTATTATTGCACAGACCCTGCCCAACGCTTACACCAACCTCATGCTAGCCAGGGTACACATTGCATTGACCTTGCCCATCGGCCCAGCCAGAACCTGCATAGACTTCATCCCAGCCTGCACAGACTTCTCGTTGGCCCTTTTGGCTTGTCCTTCCACACGTCCCCAAATGCAACTCAACAAAAAATAATAAATAAACAAATAATAATAAAATAAATAAATAATAATAATAACAAACCCACCAAAAAATATATATAAATAACAAATAATTATGATAAAAACTTGAATAATAATAAAATGATGAGATCTGCTCTGCAGCCCCGTTTCTCCTCAAGACTCGGTGTAAAGGGAATATTAACGTCGCCCCTCCAAGTCGGGTTTGGACCTTGGGAACCATCCCGATATGGCCGTAATCCGGCGTTGCTCTGGGCCGATAATTCGTCACACCGGACTCGTTCCCATTAGGATTTGTTTCCGCTCTTTCATTAAAATCACCGTAGACTCAGGCATACATTTGTATGGGTTTATTTCTGTCTACGTCGTGCCTTCAATACGGATCTTTGTCCGAACATAAAGTGGTCCATAAATGACCAACAAAATCTAAATGGAACGAGACGGCTCTCGTCTTCCCCGAACCCTACGTGTGGGAATATCAATAAGACCTTCGTGAGTCACATTTGGACCTCGGGTTCGCCCCAACCATGGTCATTGCCTGACCCACATCCTAGGCCTATAGCCAGCTATCTTTGTACACGTCTTCATTTTATAATCTAGTCCCGGGACACTTTCTCGCTGCCCTTCAGCACCGAAGATATTAACGATGCCCACGCAAGCCTTGTTTGGACCGCGGGAGGCGCCCCCGGAATGGTCCTGACTCGATCTCGCACCGGGCCAATAAACTCGCTGGTTTCCGACCCCTTTAACCGGGATTCAACCGAATGTCTCCTATCCCTTTGAACAATAAATTTGCCATATCCCGGCATACATATGCTCCAGTTTTTCCCGTGACAATCATGATTTTTTGAAGCCGGACGCTCGTCCAAATATCAAAATGGTCCCTTGAGTGACCGACATATTTCGAATGCTTTCCTCCCTAAACATCGGGCTTTCCGACTGATTCGAGACCGCCGTCGACTTGTTTCTTTCGGTATAGTTTCCTGGCCACGAGGCCCTGATTCTCGGCGATTAATCAAGGTTGTTCCCCTCTCCGAGGGGATGTAAATGACGCTGTGACCTTTATGGCGCGGCGGGTTTTGGTCCCGACCCAAATTACACAATTGTCTGATTAGTCAGATTACGCGCACCCGGGGCTTCCTTGAAGCCCGAATAAATCGTCACTTTGTGACTGGCACGCCCACGCACTTAATAAACGAATAGAATGCCATCGAATAAACCAATACACGAATAAACCATAGATTTTAAAAAAAAGTGTGTCCACAAGTCTGGCACACCCGGTGAGACTTAAACCACCCTTCATCTCTTCGTCGGGATTTAGGGCCTCATGCCCTCCTAACAAACAATGTTTGCCTGCTTTGATGAATTGCAGGTGCTGTTTTCGCCAGCCCTATGGGGAGAAAAGCCAGACTAGGCGCGATTGTCTTTGTGGCCTCGAAGGTGCTACTCCAAGGCACCTGTAGCTTCCAGGAATCATGAAGGCCGCTAAAAGAAGAAAGAAAAGAAGAAGAGGAAAAAAAGGGAAGAAGAGAAAGAATTGGCGAGACATGGTTGTACGGCCATATCCGTCGAGAACCATGCTAAATAATGATTACCACTATGGGATTAGTGCGGTGGAGCGAACCACTCATCCCCTCCCTGAGGGGGTGAGCGCTCTCCTGCGCACCCGCCTTGGTCCATTACACAAAAAGAAGAGAAGGAAAGAAAGGACAAAAAGAAAAGTTGGCCAGCATTGTCGACCAAGAGAACAAGAAGAAGGCCGACATCCCGCCCGGCTCTAGGAGGGTCCAAGCCCATGGTGCAATGCCCCGGCCCGTTCCTCCTCCCTGCTACCCCTATCTGGCATAAGACGGCCCCTCGAGTGACGGCTCAAAGATCCAACAAGCCGCAACTCTAGCATGATGAACTCCTACCCGTTGCAGGGAATGCTTTATAGCAATGAGGCCGAGCACGCCCACGAATCTGGAAGAGGGCATTCATCCACCCCACCATAGGGGTGTAAGAAACAAAAGAATACACCCCGACTTAGAGGCATTTGAAGAAGCAATATACCCCCACCACGGGGGGGGGGGCATAGAAGCCGTAAAGAATGCACCCCATCTTACGGAGATCTGAAGAAGAAATGTACACCCCGGCCTGGGGGGATAGAAGCGAAGAAACATACACCCCGACCTGGGGAGATATGAAGAAAGGTACACCCCGGCTTAGGGGCACGTGAAGAGAAATATATCCCGCCATAGGGGCATATAAAGAAGAGAGAGCAAGAATACACCTTGGTCTGGGGGCACACAAAGAGAGAAACTACCCCCTGCCATGGGGGCATAAGAAGCAAGGAATGTACCCCGCCATGGGGAGCATAAGAAGTAGAAGCTACACCCCGTCTGGGGGCATAGAAGCCATAATAGATACACCCCGCTCAGGGGCACATGAAGAGAATCTACCCCGACTCGGGGGCATGTGAGAAGAATCTACCCCGACCTGGGGGCATATGAAGAAAGGTACACCCCGGCTTAGGGGAGTATTGAGAGAAGTGTACCCCGCTCTGGGGCATGAGAAGCAAGAATTACACCCCGCCTTGGGGGCATTGGAAGCAGCAATACACCCTACCCTGGGGGCACTAGAAGCAGAATACACCTAGGCCCTAGGGCAAAAGAAGCAGGGAATCTACCCCGTCATGGGAGCATAAGAGGCGAGAAACTACACCCCGTGCCGGGGGGAATACAAAAAAATATATACATCCCGCCTTGAGGGGTAAAAGAAGCAGAATCTACCCTGGTCTGGGGGCATAAGAAGCAGAAGATACGCCCTGTGTCGGGGCATACGAAGAGAAATATACCCCACTCAGGGGCAGAAGAGGCAGAAGAATCTACCCCGACCTGGGGACACAACAAGCAACAGAGTTACATCCTGATCTAGGGGCACATAAAGAGAAATATATCCCGCCGTAGGGGCGTATAAAAGAAAAGAGAGCAAGAATACACCCCGGTTGGGGGGTACAGAAGCAAAAAGACATACATCCCAACCTGGGAGCATATGAAGAAAGGTATACCCCGCCCAAGGGGAATTTGAAGGAGCAACATACCCCGTCACGGGGGGCGTGGAAGCCATGAAGAATTCACCCCGACCTAGGGGTATTCAAAAAAATCTACCCCGATTTAGGGGCACTTGAAGAGGAACTACACCCCGACTTGGGGGCATGAGAGGTAAAAACTATACCCGATTTAAGGGCACTCGGAGAAGAGCTACACCCCCACATGGGGGCATGAGAAGCAAAGACTATACCCTGCTTAGGAGCACACAAAGGAAGAAACTGATGGGGACATCAACGACAGCCCGCTCACATTGTGTTTGTATTTCCGTCCTTTTATATTTGTATGTAACCCTTGTGATATATGGGTACACAATAGTAGGTCTTAGTGGGTTTATTTGCAAAGGGCCATTGCGTATTTTTGCAAAAGTGCATGTAGGCCCTGCAGGGGCCTCCTCCCTCCTCCTTATTGGTCCACTTGGACTCCCGGGCCAAAGGTGGCTGGTCCATGGTCCAACCTTGGACTTGGACCTAGATTTAATTAATGAAGACAATTCCAACTTGCCTTCTTAAAGGGGGGGGGGGGGCGAACCTTGTAGTTTATTGGGATTTATTGTGGTTGTTCAAACCACATCCCAGCCCTTCACTCATCAACCCTTGATCCAAGGGTCTAGAATTAGTTAGAGACCTAGCCTATATAATGTTGTAATTTTCATGAGAAATTCAATGGAAAAATCAGAAAATTTGTGAGTGTTCTTGGAGCTTGGTGCGCCCCCCTCCTCTCTCCCCCTGGTTTCCTCTTCCCCAACCCTAGATCTAGAGTGTATCCCCCTTCAATCATCCCCTCTCAACCTCCGGTGATCGTTTGTGCTGCCGCCGCCGCCGTTCATGCCGCCTTCGAGCCGCCACGGGATCATCTTCAGTTTTCTATCCTGCTGGATAGAGGTGCAGTTCATGAATTCCTGAAGCCAGCCAAAAGCTCAGATCGATTTGAAATTTTGAGGGTTGGTTCCTATCTTCTATCCCATTCTCCATAAAAAAATCCAGGTTCAAAAGCCACCGTTTCATATTTTTACCATTTCATTCAACCCTCTATCTCAGATCTGCTCTGTCACTATCTACAGTGACAGTAGCCCTGAGTTCTCCACCTTCGACCACCCTTTTGATTTATGTTAGACCTCCCAATTTAACTGGGTGTTCTGTCCATCGTTCCCTACCACTGCAATTTTTCTTAAAGTTTTATCTTCCTTCTACCTATTTTTAATAATTCATGTTCTACTGGAGGTACAGTACTTTCAGTCAGATCCCAGATCCGACCTTCATCCAGTAAACAAATCACAGCAAATCATAGACACATCCAAACGTGTCCAAACCAATTTTTCTGTCTGCCCCACTCCATTTCCCACAACTTTTATGAAGAACACAACCCTAGATTCGGACGTCTACCTCGTGGTCAAAGGCAATCCATAGTCAAGTTCTCTGCAGGTCTGAGTCTTCGATTACTGTACAACAGGAGATTGAAAATTCCATAAGTCAAGATCTGAGCAGATCCAGGCCAGATCTTTGGGCCTAGGTTGAAGAGCTTCAAGCTAGCTTTCCAACGGCTCCAGTCTCGTGTCGATCCGACATCGGGGCTGATCGCAGCGCCCATTCTCGCAGGAGCGCGCGCCGAAATACAGAACCGGCAGATTTCCGATCGGGTTTTCCAACCGGTGCCGAACGGAGCCGCCGGGCCTCCGGCCGGAGAACCAGCGTGCCGCCATCCCAAGGAGCGACCCTCCGGGCATCCACCACTACAGCGGTGCCACCGGGTCCCACACGGCCCCTCCGGACAGCACGTGGGCCCCACCGTCACGTGCTCGGGTGTTGCCGAATCAACGCGAGAAGCCGCCCGTCAACCCGAATTCGGTCCTCCCAGACCCCATTGTGTAGCCCTTTACCTCCCTGCGTGGAGTGGGCAGCGAGTTGCATTTCTGTAATATCTGTGTATAATTGTTTCGGGAGTACGACTTCGGCCGGGTCCGTCTTCCCCACGCCGAGCGCGTGGAGGTATCGTCTTCGCTCCTACACTTGGCATTTCGCTTATTTCATATATGCTTGTTTATGTCGCTGATAGAGAGCATGTGTAGGGATATCTAGCTCGATTTATTTTCATATCACCGCTGCTGCGAGAGAGAGTGAAGCCGTCCCGTGACCCGATCCGGGCACGAAAGTGCAAGCCGACCACCCTAGCTCTTGCCGGTTTCTCAACCGCGCACGTCCGACGCTTCCCTCGTTAAGGGACGATCACGAGCTTGTCGTGTCCGTGCCTCGTTCCGCATCAATTTGGTATCAGAGCGAGTTGAGTCTAGGGTGTCAAAAAAGAAAAGAAAAAAGTGTCATTTACGTCTAGTCATTAGTCGGTCTAAGTCGTGTTTAGGGTCATCATTGTTTTAAAACAAACAAAAAAAGTATCTTTTCGCATTTGCATCCCTTTACTCGGTATATCAAAAGGTGTTGTCCGAACGTTAGGCTATGCCTATCGGGAAGACCGCACACTTGCGCGAGTGATCCTCAGATCAATTAACTCCGCCACGTGCCGAGTTTTGGTTACGTCTAGGTGCATCATATTAGTGTGTGTTTGCTTTAGTCGGCGTCGTCTAGTCGGTGTGTTTGCATGCCCACTCGTCGAGGTACTCAATACTCACCCCCACCACCACCAATGGCGGAATCCCGAGTCTATAGTTCCGATGAGGTGGCCACTATGTTCCGAACACTTATGGGAAAAATGGATGGGTTGAGTGAGCGCAGGGATGAGTTAAGCACTCGAGTGGATAGGATGGAAGAAGCGAGTACTCGAGTGAATGGCCTAGGCACCCGCCTAGAAGAGAGGATGAAAGTTGTAGAGGATAGGGCCGCTGGGTCGAACCAGTCCGTTCAAGGATTGGTCGGGAGAGTCACCGCACTAGAGAAAGGACCAGTCGAGACACACCCGATTGTCCCAGTCCAGGCACCCGCCCCACCTACACAAGGTCAACCGGAGCCGGTTCATCAACCCGCGACTCCAAGGGTTCAAGGGGTAGCTACTAGGAGGCACGAAGTCCCTGAGGTGCATGACTACGAGTCCGATAATGAGCATCGGGGACATGGTCGTGATTATCGCCATACACGGCGTACCCACGACCAAGATATGGATGAACGGGCCATTCGGACCGTTCGGGCCGACCCTCCCACCTTTGACGGGTCCTTGGACCCAAAGGTCTACCTTGATTGGGAGGCTAGTATGGACCGATATTTTGAGTGGTTCGAGATGTCGGACCAACGAAAAGTCAAGTATGCCAGGATGAAACTTTTAGGCCAAGCCCAAACCTATTGGAGAAACATAGAGAACCTATTGTTTCATCGTCAAGAACCCCCGATCGATACATGGACCGATATGAGGGAGAAGCTTAGGAAGAAGTACCTCCCTACCTCCTATCGCCAGCGTCTTATAGAGAGGTGGCAAAGTCTCACCCAAGGAGACCGGTCCGTCTCGGATTACATCGTCGAATTTGATGAGTACTACTTGCGATGCGATGCCACGGAGGAGGATTCCCTTACAATCTCACGGTTTCGGCGTGGTCTACGCCCACACCTACGGTATGAGCTTCTCCGCCGCAAGGTGGACAAGCTGGAGGATGCATACCAAGTTGCTCTCGAGATGGAGCAATTCGAGGGTGAGTTCGAGTCTATTCCCCGGTGGAGCCCCGCTCCTCCCCGTAGTGACTCCCGTGGCTCCTTAGGTTCATACCCGAGGGGACCCATGACTCGTCCACAGGAGCCCGCCCGTCAGGAGCACTTTGCTCCTAGACCTCGACCTCCCCCACCACGGGATCTACCTCCACCCCATCCACCGGCACCCGTTGCCCGTCCCCCAGCTCCTATAGCCCGTCCTCTGGCACCGGCACCCCCTCCACTATTGTCCAAGGCACCTACACCTCCCCCATTGCTGCCTACACCCCCTACCCGACGGGATGATAAGGGTAAGGCCCCTCTTTTCGGGGAGAGTAGTCGATCGCGAGTGCAGTGTTTTCACTGTCATAGATTTGGCCACATTGCCAGCGAGTGTCCCACTCGCGCCACCCTAGCCTTAGGTGTTGGAGGATCCGTACCTCCCGAGCCTGAGTGTGTTGATTACGAGGCCGATGAGGCACTAGCCGAGGAGTACTATGCCTTGGGAGGGGAAGAGTGGGAGAGCTCTCCCGCCGCTCAGGATGCAGCCACCTAGTGGGCTTGATGCTACCACCTTCGTCTAGAGTCGTGCATGAGTCGGTGTGTTTTCCTTGTGTGGTTTGTTTGTGTGGTGTGTTTTGAGTCGATTGTTTGTGTGGTTTGCATACGCGTGTTAGTGCATGGTGAGTCTGCATGTGTCGTGTGTAAGCTCGTTGTCGTTCTCTTATGAGTAAGAGGTGATTGGACTCACCCGATGAGTATGGGACCGGTTCTACATCTATACCCGGATCAGTCACCTATAGGGACTCAGCGGTGATTCCTAGTGAGTCTTTGAGTTGTTTCCTTCCTTTTGAGAGTGCCCCTCGGAGTGACCACCTTTAGCCCATAGCAGTTCGCATATCGAGTATATATGGAATGAGCAGGTGCCGATCATTTGGAGTGGGGCGTACCCGCGTTACTTGGCACGGAGACAGATCCGCCGATGTACCTGAGCAGCAGCATCCCTTACTCGACGGGGTCGAGTTCCTCCCACCCGGGGAGAATTGATGGGGACATCAACGACAGCCCGCTCACATTGTGTTTGTATTTTCGTCCTTTTATATTTGTATGTATACCCTTGTGATATATGGGTACACAATAGTAGGTCTTAGTGGGTTTATTTGCAAAGGGCCATTGGGTATTTTTGCAAAAGTGCATGTAGGCCCTACAGGGGCCCCCTCCCTCCTCCTTATTGGTCCACTTGGACTCCCGGGCCCAAGGTGGCTGGTCCATGGTCCAACCTTGGACTTGGACCTAGATTTAATTAATGAAGACAATTCCAACTTGCCTTCTTAAAGGGGGGGCGAACCTTGTAGTTTATTGGGATTTATTGTGGTTGTTCAAACCACATCCCAGCCCTTCACTCATCAACCATTGATCCAAGGGTCTAGAATTAGTTAGAGACCTAGCCTATATAATGTTGTAATTTTCATGAGAAATTCAATGGAAAAATCAGAAAATTTGTGAGTGTTCTTGGAGCTTGGTGCGCCCCCTTCCTCTCTCCCCCTGGTTTCCTCTTCCCCAACCCCAGATCTAGAGTGTATCCCCCTTCTATCATCCCCTCTCAACCTCCGGTGATCGTTTGTGCCGCCGCTGTTCGTGCCGCCTTCGAGCCGCCACGGGATCGTCTTCGGTTTTCTGTCCTACTGGATAGAGCTGCAGTTCGTGAATTCCTGAAGCCAGCCACGAGCTCAGATCGATTTAAAATTTTGAGGGTTGGTTCCTATTTTCTATACCATTCTCCACAAAAAACTCCAGGTTCAAAAGCCACCGTTTCATATTTTTACCATTTCGTTCAACCCTCTATTTCAGATCTGTTCTGTCACTGTCTACAGTAACAGTAGCCCTGAGTTCTCCACCTTAGACCACCCTTTTGATTTATGTTAGACCTCC
This sequence comes from Amorphophallus konjac, assembly GCA_022559845.1. Taxonomy (NCBI): domain Eukaryota; kingdom Viridiplantae; phylum Streptophyta; class Magnoliopsida; order Alismatales; family Araceae; genus Amorphophallus; species Amorphophallus konjac. The sequence continues at coordinate 21,160,096 of CM040124.1, forward strand.
CAATTTAACTAGGTGTTTTTTCCATCGTCCCCTACCACCACAATTTTTCTTAAAGTTTTATCATCTTTCTACCTATTTTTAATAATTCATGTTCTATCAGAGCTACAGTACTTTCAGTCAGATCCCAGATCCGACCTTCGTCCAATAAACAAATCACAGAAAATCATAGGCACATCCAAACGTGTCCAAACCCATTTTGCTGTCTTCCCAACTCCATTTCCCACAACTTCTCAGAAGAACACAACCCCAGATTCGGACGTCTACCTCGTGGTCAAAGGCAATCCATAGTCAAGTTCTCTGCAGGTCTGAGTCTTCAGTTACTGTACAATAGGAGATTGAAAATTCCATAAGTCAAGATACGAGCAGATCCAGGCCAGATCTTTGGGCCTAGGTCGAAGAGCTTCAAGCTAGATTTCCAATGGCGCCAGTCTCGTGTCGATCTGACATTGGGGCTGATCACAGCGCCCATTCTCGCCGGAGCGCGCGCCGAAATACAGAACCGGCAGATTTCCGATCGGGTTTTCTGACCGGTGCCGAACGGAGCCGCCGGGCCTCCGGCCGGCGAACCAGCGTGCCGCCATCCCAAGGAGCGACCCTCCGGGCATCCACCACTACAGCGGTGCCACCGGGTTCCACACGGCCCCTCCGGACAGCACGTGGGCCCCACCGTCACGTGCTCGGGTGTTGCCGAATCAACGTGAGAAGCCGCCCATCAACCCGAATTCGGTCCTCCCGGACCCCATTGTGTAGCCCTTTACCTCCCTGCGTGGAGTGGGCAGCGAGTTGCATTTCTGTAATATCCGTGTATAATTGTTCCGAGAGTACGACTTCGGCCGGGTCCGTCTTCCCCACGCCGAGCGCGTGGAGGTATCGTCTTCGCTCCTACACTTGGCATTTCGCTTATTTCATATATGCTTGTTTATGCCGCTGCTAGAGAGCATGTGTAGGGATATCTAGCTCGATATATTTTCATATCACCGCTGCTGCGAGAGAGAGTGAAGCCGTCCCGTGACTCGATCCCGGCACGAAAGTGCGAGCCGACCACCCTAGCTCTTGCCGGTTTCTCAACCGCGCACGTCCGACGCTTCCCTCGTCAAGGGACGATCGCGAGCTTGTCGTGTCCGTGCCTCGTCCCGCATCAGAAACTCACCCCGGCCTAGGGGCATACCAAGAAAGACACACGCCCCGCCATGGGTGCACAAAAAGTGAAACCCACCCCGGCATGGGGGCATACAAAAAAAAACACACACCGCCCAGGGTGCACAAGAAGCAAATACACCTCACCGAAAGGCACAGAAGCATAAGAAGCAGAATCCACCCCGGCCTGGGGACATAAGAAGTAGAAGATACACTACGCCTTGGGGGCATAAAAAGTAAAATGCACCCCACCTTGGGGGCACAAGCAGTAAAACATACCCCCAGATGAGGGGCATATGAAGCCAAGAATCGAACCCTCTCCCAGGGGGCATGAAGAAGCGAAACACACCCCACCTTGGGGGCATAGAGCACATAAAGAATTACACCCCACCTCGAGGGCATCAAAGCAGCAATACACCCCACCTTGGGTGCACAAGAAGCAAACATCTCCCAGTGTGTTGAGGCAGAAGAAGAAGAATCCACCCCGCTCTGGGGCATCAGAAGCAAAAGATACACCCCGCTTAGGGGGCACATGAAGGGAATACACCCCGACTCGGGGGCATGTGAGAAGAATCTACCCCGACTTGGGGGCATAAAAAGAAACAGAGTTGCACCCCGGCCTGGGGGCGCATGAAGAGAATCCGCCCCGACTCTGGGGCACATAAGGCAAAAGTTACACTCCGACTTCAAGGGCACGTGAAAAGAATCTACCCCGACCTGGGGGCATAAGAAGAAACAGAGTTGCACCCCGGCTTAGGGGCATTTGAAGAAGAAATGTACCCCGATATGGGGGCACATGAAGCAAAAGACATACCCCGCCATGGGGGCATAAGAAGAAAAGAATTCACCCCGGCCCAGGGACACTCAAAGAAAGAAGCACATCCCGCCATGGGGGCACACGAAGAAAGAAACACCCTCCGCCCTGGGCGCATAAGAAGCAGAAAAGTCTACCCTGATATAGGGGCATAATAAGCAAGAGTACATCCCGAGCTAGGGGGAATATAAAGAAAGAAACTAGACCCCGCTCTGGGGGGGCATATGAAGAGAAATACGCCATACCTTGAGGGGTAGAAGAAGTAGAATCCACCCCGGTCTGGGGGTATGAGAAGCAAAAGATACACCTCGTGCTGGGGGCATCTGAGAGGAAATACACTCCGCCCTGGGACGGCACAAGAACCAGAGGAATTCACCCCGATATGGGGGCATAAGAAGCAAGAATCCACCCCGACTTAGGGACATGAGAAGTAAGAAGTTATACCCCGAGATAGGGGGACAAAAAAAACAACAACAACCCATCCTGTCTTGGGTGCACCAGAAGCCGAACATACCCCGCTCCGGGGACATGAGAAGCAAAAGATACACCTCGTCCCTAGGGGCATAAGAAGCAAATGAACAAACCCCGGCTTAGGGGCATTTGAATAAGGAACACCCCCGCCTGGGGACATAGAAGCCATAAAGAATGAACCCCGACTTAGGGACACTTGAAGAAGAAACACACCCCGCCTGGGGGCATAGAAGCCGTAAAGAATACACCCCGGCCTGGGGGCACATGAAGAGAAATATGCCCCGCCTGGGGGCATAGAAGCCAAAAAGAATACACCCCGACTCGGGGGTACGTAAAAAAAAAAGAAACACATCTTGCCTTGGGTGCATAAGAAGTAGCAAAATCAACCCCCCCCCCTCATGGGGACATAAGAAGCAACATACCCCACTATGGGGCATAAGAAGCAGAAATTACACCCCGTCATGGGGCATAAGAAGCAGAAACTACATCCCGACCTAGGGGCATATGAAGAGAAGTATACCCCCGATCTAGGGGCATAAAGAGCAAAAGAATACACCCCGGCTCAGGGGCTTTTGAAGAAGAAACATACCCCACCATGGGGTCACACGAAGTAAAAGGCATACCCCACTCTGGGGCGGACGAAGCAGAAGAATCTATCCCGACCTGGGGGTGTGAGCGACGTCACGCGGTTCGGGGAAGCGGAGAGGACGCGGAGCGCGCGGGCTCCTTCTTTTTTGTTTGCTGCAACACAGAAATAAGAGAAAAGAGGAGGGGCCACCACGGGAGATTGCTCCGATGGGGCGAGCGGGACAAATGTAATATAGCAAGATATGGGGGATTAAACGGCCATAGCGGGAAGTGACTCGCCGCGACCTCGGGGGGAAGGGAATGGTGCAGAAATTAAATAGCAAGAATTTAAACGGCCATTGGGGAAGTGACTCGCCGCGGCCTCGAGAACATGAATAGATAAGAATATGATATATAAGAACGGGAATTTAAACGGCCATTGGGGAAGTGACTCGCCGCGGCCTCGAGAATATGAATAGATAAGAATATAACATATAAGAACGGGAATTTAAACGGCCATTGGGGAAGTGACTCGCCGCGGCCTCCAGAATATGAGCAGAATACAACAGAATATAAAGAGAGTATAAGAACGGGAATTTAAACGGCCATTGGGGAAGTGACTCGCCGCGGCCTCGAGAACATGAATAGATAAGAATAAAATATATAAGAACGGGAATTTAAACGGCCATTGGGGAAGTGACTCGCCGCGACCTTGAGAACAAGATGTGATCGCCATGGGCCGAAAGACCCCAAAATAAAGAAAGTGATCGCGCCTACCTCAAGAGCTGGAGATGGCGGGTTGCTTCTTCCTCCCCCTTCGGCCGGCCGATGGAGAGGGCTTTCCTTGGGTACCCTTGCAAAACAACAACAAACAAGTAACGAGTGGATTAGAAAGATGAAGGTGTAGTATTCAAATCCTTGCGATAAAAATAACGAAATGATGGCAAGACACACACCTGGTTGGTGTTGTCTTTTAAACCCCTCTCGGACTCGAGTAGGAGGAAAATGAGATGATGGATGCAAGAAGTATATAAGAAGAGGCGCCCTTATGAAGGGGGATAGATGATGCGAGATGATGAATGCAAAAGAACTAAGAAGAAAAGGAAAGGAATGGCTTATTGGATGTGCCGATGGTGAAATCCGGCGGAGCTCCGGCAGCGTAGGGATGGCGTGGAAGCGTGGTGGATGAAGACGACCTTCCTCTCCCGAGCGTGGGCACCCGAGAAGCCGGCAGAACCTCCACCTACAAAAGACCCCACGGGTTAGAAAAATGACTCCGGTAGCCTCTGGGCTCCGGCAGCCTATCGGATCTCTTCCAAGCTCCCCAGAACTGAGGGGGGTGGGCCTCTATTTATAGGGCTCCGGAGGGTGGAGGCGTCCAGGACCCTGGACACCTCCATCAGGGCTGAACTAATATTTTATTCTATTTTTATTAATTTTTTCGAAATATTTTTGTGGAGGCGTCCAGGGCCCCGGACGCCCCTAACAGGTCCACCGAACACCACTGACGCCCGCACGCGGTTTGACACAACACGTGGTTTTGTGAGCGGCGTCTCGTGATTTTGAAATGGGCGCGTCCAGAGGGCTGGACGTCTCCATAATTTAGCTTTTTTCACACACGACAGACCGTCGTTCGGTGGGCGGCGCCCGTGAGGGAGTTGATGGAGGCGTCCAGGGGCCTGGACGCCTCCATTAATATATCATTTTTATTTTTGTTTTATCTTTTTATGCCAAAGCTGGCATTATATATTTTTTCTCTTTGTTTTTATGGAGGCGTCCAGGGGCAGGGACGCCTCCATTAATATATCATTTTTTTTATTTTGTTTTGTCTTTTTATGCCAACTGGCATATATATATATATATATTTTATATTTGTTTTTATGGAGGCGTCCAGGGGCCTGGATGCCTCCATTAATATATTATTTTTTATTTGTGTTGTGGGTTTTTTTGAAAAAATAAAAATAAAATAAAATAAATTAAAAGAATGGGGGCGTCCAGGGGCCTGGACGCCCCCATCAAGACCCACCCGGGTCCTCGAACAAGAGTTGGCGGCCGCCCGGCAGACACCCTTCTTGGTTCCGGAACCTCATGATGCGTCTGACTAGTGTTGATGCCATCCGAATGCCGTGACGAGACGATTCCGGATGCCGAAAAGGGCGGAAGAAGACTCAAGAAAAGGAAGCACTCGAGCGATTCAAAATGTGTAAGCCGTTGCGGGGCGTTGTATAGTAATATGAGACTTTCTCGGGAGACGTCAGGAATGGCGTGTCTACAGCTGCCCCACCTTGGCGTCTGCTTTGCAAGGGAGCGACACGTAGTGGAATGGTATCGAAGTGGAGTGAAATGAAGTGGGAGCGGAGTGATAAGTTGATGCCAAGGTGTGATGAGACACGCTTCTGACGTACTGTTTGGAATTTTTCCTGAAGTTTCAATGAGGCGACCTTGAAGGAGGTCTTTCAAGTCTTGATGGTTGCTTGGACGGAGATCAAATAAAGGAGGGTGAAATGTGCACTCAGGCACGAAAAATAAAGGAGACAAACTTCTCGGTGTGGAAGTACCTTGGTCATAAACCCGCAGGTTTCACCTTTGGGAGCGGTTACCAGCCAATGTGGAAGTGCTGCAGCCAAGGTGGGTCAAGTAAGGTAAAAAGGAATATCTGAGGGTCTGTCCAAACAAGGGTCTCCTTTTGGAAGAGCAACGTAGGGCCGTTTCAAGGAAACTCAGTATTTCATTCGGAGTGGAATATCTCATATTTGCAGGAATTGAAGCACAACGGCCTTCGCAATCGAATCACTTGAATGATATTCCGTAATAAATCAAAATCCTATATGAATGCATGCTGGTTAAAATAAAAATTTAAAACAAACTAAAATAGAAAATAGCCAAGGATAATATTGTCAACTTGTTAAGAACGGGTCAGGATACCGATTCGGTGAGCCGACACTGGGCTGGGGCCCGTTTATCCGCGCACCAACTCACTGAATGGAACCGTCGTCCCCATGCTACCACAAGTTAACGGCCTATCCGTACAACCCAAATTCTTCCGAGATCATCACTATTTTTGTTGAAGGGGAACTCAAATCCCAGATTTGTTCGGGTCGCAAGGTCCTTGCCATGTTCTAGTAGCGTAGGTATCGTATACTATGATGCACGACATGGTGGGACCAACCATTGAAAGGTGGGATAGGAGACAGGAAAAAGACGTCCGTTAGTAAAACCTGCACAGACTAGCAAAGGTTAGCAACATCAGAAAGTAGCAGAATCACAGCAGAATCGCACCACAGTACAAAGGAGATCCAGACAAAATCTTGACAATGACCACTGATGTGACACGTTCCGTCCTGTAGCGATCTTCTCTTCCGATAAGAACTCCCCTTAGGCTAGTTCATTTAAATGCACCAAGGTGGGTTTTGGGAAGCTCAGGAGAGGAAAGAGAGGAGAATCAGAGATTTTCAGGATGGAAGGAGAGTCCTCCCGCGTTATGAAGAGGAGCAGGCCTAGCAGCGAGATCAGGCGACTCTCTGACCTCGAGGGTCATTTGAGTGGGACGATCATGTCGCATATGGTAAGCTGATTCTTTTCAAATTTCTCCACGTGAACCTTCTTCTTACTACCTTCCTTTCTTCTTCTTTCTTTTCTCTTCCAGCCATATCCACTCTTCCCAGGCCCGAGGAAGTTTTTCAAACTGCCATGGCTTTCAAAGCTAACTTCCAACATCTCCATCGGCATGAGGGCCATACTCTCGAAGTGGCATCTGCAGGGGCTCCTTATTCACGCCAAACACTATGAGAAGATTCGTATGGACTGGGCGGCTATGGGCGCACTAGTGGAGATCTAGCATCCCCAGACCCACACTTTTATCTTCCCGACCTTCGAGGTGACCATCCTCCTCGAGGAGGTGGAACTTCTACTCGGATAGAAGAAATTCAAGAGTGACGGGAAGGTGAAGGCTACGCGGATGCTGACACGGGGGACTTTCGAAAGCGTCCTTGGAAGCTTCATGCCGCCCGACGCAGCCAGAAAGGTCCGTACTCAAAAGGGGATCGATCTCCAAAAGCTTGCGGAGTGGGTCATGGACGCCCTGAGAGGGTCACCAGACGATGACTATTTGGAGGGAATCATGAAGGGGTTCACCATTTGTCTGGTGGGTGCTCTCTTGTTTCCTTATACCGACAACATGGTGGAGGAAGACCAACTGAGTGCTATCTGCGGGATCTGGCGTGGAAAGAGGGTGGGACCCGCTGTCCTCGCCTACCTGTATAGTGGCCTTACTGCCTCGAGCATGGGTAAGCCTCCTTTTGGTTGTGCACTTGTCCTGAGTTGCTAGCTGGATTTGCATTTCAAGTTTGATCACCGTGAGAGAATGCCAACCGCTTCGAAGCTCTTCCAACAAAGCCCTCTTCATCACATAGCCGACGTGTTAGGGTTCGGTGGTACTGTAGTGAACCGCGTTCCGTGGCTGAAGAAACGTGAAGACTGGCGGTCTCACTTCCGCACCGTGACACAAGGCTTCTTTACTTGCGCACCGGCATGTTTGCTTTCGCTTGATCTCCTTATGAGGCCTTCCCCCGAAGTTGATCTTCAATTGATCGGCGCGACCGACTTTGTCCTTTATAACGCGCATCGATGCTGCCTCCAAGTCGGCATTCCACGCCATTCGTTCCCACTATCGACTGGCATCGTTCCTTTGAAGAAGAGAGAGTTGGGTACTGAAGTGGATGCGAAGGAAGCGAAGGCCGTCAAAGCACCCTGGAAGACAAGTGTCGCGGGAAAGGCCTTAGCGCACGTGGGGGAAGAATGTGAGCTGTGGAGGGCTTATGTAACCGAACTGGGGAAGTTAAGGCCTAAGACGCCTAAGCCCCTGATGTAGTTCACTCTGCTTTT